>PVLA01000672.1:0-486180 GCA_004027455.1 Hydrochoerus hydrochaeris | reverse complement strand
GGCTCGGGCTTTCCAACACCCCGCCCCCACCTGCGCCGAGGTATTTTGCATGGCGACACTTGTAGCCATTCAGGAGTGGAGGCCAGGACTCCCAGACGGGCTCACCCCCCCCCCCCCCAGACAGAGGCAGCGGAAGGCACTGCAGAGCTGCGCCCGCACACCACGCTGCCACCCAGTGGTTTCTGCTGACTTTTCATTCCGTGCCAAATCGTATGGTCAGAACCCCGTTTTTCTTCTGTTCCCCTTAATCCGTCCGTTCGAGTTTGGGGTTGAAAGAGTTTAGGCCATGTGCCACGCGCAGTACTTGGGAAGTCACGGTGAAATCTATTTAACCTGCGGCACGTCTCCAACTCTCCCAATGTCTTCCTTTTTTCCCCCTGCTCCTCAAACTCAGGCAGCCTCCCTCCTCGCAGTTCAGGAACTGGCTTCTTGCAGGCTTCACTCTACTCCCAAATTCTCGTCCTTCCTCTTTTATACTGTAAACAAGGGAAGACGAAAGAATGGATTTGGGGGCCAAGAATGCAGTAAAGGGGGACTGGTCCATGGACATCCACATTGTACTTTCAGACTCACCACTGTTTTGATGTCCCCACCATGGGATTGAAATCAGGGCTAGCACAAGCTCCGCAAGCCCTGAGTTACTTGATTCTCTGAGGCCAAGCAGGGGTGTGCAAATAGTAGGGCTGCTCTATCTCAGAGCTGCCACTACACTCCTACACTCTCCTCACTGGACTCCTCCTCCTCCTCCTTTTCCTTTTCCTTTGCAGATTTTTTTAAGAAGTGATGTAGATGGAAAACCAATTGTACAGCTTAGCCTTAGACTGTAACTTTCTCTTCTTGCCTGAACTTTAAACAAGCTCAGATTCAGAAACCTGGAGAATCTATCAACAGGGAAACTATCAGGCTCCTTAGCCCATCAGAACTGAATCACCTGAGCCTTCTGTAGATTTTCTTGCTTCAGGGTTCATTCATGCTGGTACTTCTTCCTTCCACTCCCCCCAGTCTTGAAATGTCTCCTGCATCACACTGTGCATCTACAGGCTGGGGTGAAAGCAGCAGGAGTGGGCTACAAAATTTCCCACCTACTCTTTCGTGCTTTTGGCCTTCCCAAAAGAAAGGAATGCATAAGACTGTAAATTCTCTGGTCTGCTTCCACTGGAGTTTAAATGCCTCGACAGTCGGAACTGTGTCTTATTTGCCACTATATTTTCATCCTGGCACAGATCATGTCACATAGTTTATGCTCAGTAAAAATGTGGTCAAGACAATTGATGAATGGCTGATTTATATTGATTCTGAAGGGTAGAAGTTTCCTGGCTCAGAATGAAAGCAATCATTGGTTAAATTCCAGGAACCCCGTAGGATAATAGTCCCACCAAAAGAGGAATCAGAAGCTTTCACCCGGGTCAGATATTTGGGGTGTGGATAGAGAGTTAAGAGATCTTTGCTCACTCTGCCTACTTTTACTGTCTGCTGAGCACCCATGCCAAAGGCCCTGGTTTTCTTACTCTTGCTTCTCTCTCAGGCTCCTAAACCAAAAAAGTCCTCCTTACTTCCTCCAATAAGCCAAAGGATGAAGTTCTTATAAAGGCAAGGGAAAGACTTTAGAACCAACAAGAGGATGGTATTGAGAAAATGAAGAGGGCTTTCTCATATTCCTTTTTTCTCTGCTTCCCTTTTGGGAGAACTCTCACCACATGCTCTTTCAAACACCATCCATATAGTATTTTCAGATACCATAGAGAATTACTGGTATGGCCATTTGTTGCTAGATATTATAGGTAAATAGCCCCAGAGAATATGTGGGAAATACTCAGGACAGGGACAAATATCATTACAAAGTTGCAAACCAGCATGTAAATACATCATATCAAGTCCCAACCCCTATCTACCATCAGAACACTTTTTGATAGGGAAGTAGTTTATGACACAAGCTCCTGTAACCAACCAGTGAGCCAAGCTGACATCTTGATTCCACATGTGTTTGTAGATGCCTTTGTTACTGTAAACCTCTCCTCAGTTATGTTTTGTTTTTAACTTATACAAAAAGCATGCAAATAATACACATCAGCAGGGTACCACGTGACGTTTCAGTGCATGGGTACATTATGTAACGTTTAAGTCAGGTTAAATATATCTCCTCAAATGTTTAGCATTTCTTTATTGTGCACATGTGAACTCTTAGCTTTCTGAAAGGTACTGTGTTATCATTTCCCATAGTGACCCATTGCGCACCAGCACATCAGTTTCTTGCTCCCATCTAACTGTAACTTCATAACCATTGATCAGCTTCTGCCCAATGAACTTTTACAATGTTGAAAACAAGAAGAATATAGGGGTTACCAGACATGTCCCTTGTCAACCCACAAAAAGTACTTCTGCTTTTTTATGTTCTCCTCCTCTTCTCCCATCTCCATGTACAGGAAACTATATGGCATAGTGTTGGTGAACCTAGAGAAGAGACCCTCTAAATTTCTTGATCACTTTGCCTATGAACCACATGCACTGTCCTCTCTCCTCTGCAAAAAGAGCTCCACAGAAGCGTGTGACTACAGGGTAGATTCAGTCCAGGGCAGAATATGAAATAAAAGATTTGAACATGAGTCTATCCAAATCATATTATCCAATCAAGCTTAACCATTAATAAAGCACACATTTGCACACTTTCCAAACTCTTATGTCTGTTTCCCAGATACTTAGCAACTCCAAACAAGATTGTGAATATCACTCTCAGATCCTTGAAGGGGAATTGTGCCAGTCCCTATCCATCACAAAAAAAGGCATAATGAAGGACGGAATTGAACCCTATCCTGGAGAAGCATAGCGGTATTTTTTTCTATTCTATTGCCTTCTCAGAATAGCATTAGAATAGAATGGTATTTTAGTGAAAGGAGGAATAAAGAACTCTCTTTTGACACCTATTTTGAAAACCCTTTCTCTATGTGCTGTGGAATTTCTTGACCTCCTCCAGATTCCTAGAATTTCAGTGTTCTGCTTAACCTCTGTGTTTCTACTCCTCTAGGCTTAGTAGGTCTCCTCGCCTATGTTCCTCCTAGACCTCTTCTCCTCCATTACACTGCCTGCCAAAATCACTCCCCTTGACGGTATTCTGGAAGAATGCATTTTTAGTTATTTTTCCCATTCCACACAAGCCCAAAGTGTTCTAGCTGGCAGGAGGTGTATGTTTTAATCCTATCTTTGCCACTAAGCAACTGTGTCACCTTGGGTATCTTATTCCTTCTGTAGTGGTCTGTTTTCCCCCTTTTAATGTAATGCTTAGAGAATACTGATGGCTTTCAAATTGTATTCTGCAGCACCCCAAAAGTACATGGACATGATATAAGTTCTGTCACAAGTGTTTCAACTATAGCACTTTTACTTACATGTATGTACTATGGCTCATTATATGATTTTTAATAAAAATAAAAAGGTTGCACAGCTAAAAATAAAATGTTTGAAAACATCTAGATGAGCTATTCGTTGAAGACCTTTTACTCTGGGAGTCTCTATTTTGTATACAATCCTTTTCCTTCTACCTCCTTGGTGTCTTCCTTTCCTTATACTTCTCATGTCACTATTCCATTCCCACCCCACCAGAACATAAAGTGTAAATTGAATTCCAAAGAAAACTACAAAAGTCCATTTGGCTCTATTCCTGGAGGATTCACTTGAGAACCAGGTTTTAGCATTTTTTTCAAAGGGTTATGTGAGTTATCAGAGCATAGAATGCTGATCTTTCTCTGCCAATCTCTTTTGGCAGGCCTCAGATGAGCGGTAAGAAGCTGAGAGGACCTGCTCTCAAGAGGCATCTCCGGGAGAGAGACAGAAACCCAAACAGATGTGACTGTGATGAGGAAAAGTGAGAGCATTCAGACAGCCTAATCAGGAGCAGTCTCAGTACCTTTTGAGCAGGAGGGAATTGGCTGTCTTTCTGAAACTCTGAAAATGAGAAATTTCAAACACTCTTCCTTCAAGAAGATAAACATAATTAGAGCCACTTGCCAGTCTTGCGCTCCACCTCTACTAACTGCATCAAAGCCTCTGAGTGACCCTTTACCAGGTCAAGGACTGATGATGAGTTCAAAGGGAAGCAAGGGAGGCACATTCAAGTGTATCAGGGTCAAGCAACACTGGGACCTCCCCATTCATGAGTAAGGCAGCAGAGGGAGTATTTTTAAGAGATGGAGCCCAAGTAGCATCTCTGTGGTCTAATTATGTCCAAATGCCCAGATAAACAACTGGATAGAAATACAAGTGAGGAGATTAGGGAAAAACCATTAAAATAGGCTCTTGCCACTTAACCCCAAGCAGGAAGAAGAAAAATGCAATTTAAGGCAATCCTGACAATTTCACAGGGGAATTTCAGGGACAGAAAGATTGACTATTGTATTCTGTAATATAACCTGAGATGCTTATTAGCTCTGCTAGTCAGAGTTTGGGGGAGTTCTTTAGAAACAGAGGTCTAAATAATCAATTTTCTGGAAATTCACTGGGTCTCCTCATTTGAAGTCAGCATGCAAAACTGTGGAACCCTTGGACTCTTGGCTAGCACTGTACTAGGATAGTATTTTGGTCTTTGTTATGTCCCCTCCCTGAGATTATTGTGAATAATTAAGCTACAGAATGTATAAAAGCCACCTTTGATTAATATTTAAAATCAATTGAAAAAACATTGATTAATTTTGATCCTTAAGAAAAGTCCTATAACCCACATACAACTTTTATAATTTATGAAAGTTAAACTTATGCACATTGAACTCCTAATTTATGACCATTAAAACCATAAAACATGCTGGTAGTATTAATCATATATGTGAATTGAGATCCTCAACCTTTAATTAGTCATGTCAGCTGCAACAACGAAAGTTCTAGAAGTCTGATTACGTCCCTGGTCATTTAATCAAGAAAAACAAAAGAGAAACAGCAAGTTTCTAGGGTGGAGATTTCTTTCTTAATCATAAGAAGAAAATACACGGAAGTGATCTTAAGCTTCAATATATGGGCGGTTTACATTTTGTAGGAGGAAAATATCCTTTTCAGTAAAGATAGTTAAGTAGCATAATTTATTGCTGGTTTTTTTGGTAGAAGCTTCTCTGAATATAATAGAAACTTTATCCATCTGGGTGGGTGTGTGGGTTGATTTCCCTCAAGACTCTGATTCTATCATAAAACCATAACATTTCGATGACCTGCCACCTAGAAGTAGTCACAGAACAAGCGGAAATGTATAGCAGCACCATTACTGACAAAGCTTAATGGAGGGAGCATGGAGATAGGTAGTGCCTTTGCTCTGGGAAGATAATACTGGATGAACTTGGAGCAAGGACGGTCAAGGAAATCACACTCTTTTCCCAAACTTTCTTCTATCCAACCAAACTTTTCCCAAACTTTCTTCTATCCAACTTGTGCAAAACGCTTTGTAGATACAATAGATGTATTGCTAACAAAATAGGTTAATTCAGTAGTGACAGAAAGTCCATAACCAACCAGAACATCAGGTTCTCAAAATTAGTTCAATTCCATTTTATTAAATACATTTGGAAGGTCTTGAAGGAACAGTTGTTATTTTATGTTCTGACTGGTGGCTAACAAACATAAATGAGGCGTCTCTATTGTGAAACATTTATGGAAGACTAAAACTGTGTGAGACTCAGAGGCAAAACATCTATAACACTGGGTTCATTTCTTGCCCAGCAAACTAAGTAATCTAAATGAAAAGCTAGGGGAAAAATCATGGAGGACTGGAGGCCAAAACAGACAGTCTAATTTTTCTAGATCTAAATTGTTACAGGAAATAAGGTTACTGGAAGAAGGTGACTTCATTTATTTATTTATTTTTAAGAAGGTGGCTTTAAATCAGAATTTGAGGAGGGGAATGCAGTGTTTTGCAAATGAACATATGGGGCAGGACTCAAAGGCAGCAGGAGGAACAATGGGTTGATTTTTTTACTTGCTAGTGGCACTGTTGCTACTAATTTCCCAATAACAGTTTTGATTTGTTAAGGGAGCAGAAAAGTAATGGGAGAATACTTCAATGGTCCCTCAGGATTAAGAGTCTTAGCACTTCTCTTTTTGGAGAAGAGCTAGGATTTGGGTGGGATGAACCTGCTGAATTTGGAGAAAATATTCGCTAGAATTTAAGGATGGGATGAGGGACAGATCCACTGCCTACTTGAGGGCTGTGCAGATGCCCTAGGTTTGTGGTGGTGAACCCATGGCATGCATGACACAGTGGGGCGTTTGTTACCATTGAACGCTCTAGAAGGTTTACCATCACTGCAATATGGTTTTGAAACTCTCCACTCTGCTTTAGCTTTTTGTTTCACCAAAACTGGGGTTTCAAGTGGTGATCATGACTGCAATAAATACCAAGATGATAACGGCACAAGTAACTTTTAAAGTATTTCCTTTAACAACCCATAAAGGAAGTATTATCATCCTTGCCATTTTAGAGGTGAGAAAAGCAGGTCTGGGGATAATAAGTAATATTTCTATAGTTTCCTGGCAGTTGCAAAGGTGGAAATGCAGGTATTTAAGCATTCTTAGCCAATGAAATTCATATTTACAAGGCCAGCAGATTAACTACTACTTCTCCCCACCTTAGCACTGGGTCTAGAAAGTGAATTTTTGAATAGTGGTCCTGGATATGGCTATTTCTTGGCTTGGGTAACTGAAAAAGATGGAATATGGTATGATCTCAGTTTAGATTTTTGTTTTGTTTTGCGACAGGTTTTCACTGTGCAGTTCATACTGTGTTTTGAACTCACTATGTAGTTCAGGTTGGCCTTCAATTTATGAGAATCCTCCTGTCTCAGCCTCCCAGGTGCTAGGATTATAAGCGTGCACCATCATGTCCAACTCAATTTAATTCTTTTTCTCTCCTTACCAAGTGAGTTGTGAAATAAGAATGGAGATTACTTATGCATAGTTATAAGCATAGTTCGTAACACTGTAACTTCTGAGAGTACATCATAAGCAAAGTAACTTTCTCACTAAAATTAAATGACTATAAATCACTACTTAATATATTCTGGGACTTCCAAGCCCCCCCCAAAAAAAGTTTGATATTAGGATGTTGTTTGTCTCAGGTAATCCAGGGCTTTGGAATGCAAGGACACCACAAGGACACTCCCCAGCCTTTATCTCTATCACTATTTAGCAGAGATAAGAAATTAAAAGTATGACACTCTCAATTCCCTGAGTTTTTTTCATATAGAGAAAACTGGCAATCTACACTGTAAGCTTTTTGTGCCATCTGTGCTTAGCTATAGGAAGATTGAGTTCAGCCAAAAGAGAGAAAAACATTACACACAGTGTGTTTATTTCCATGGTCTGAAGCCCAGGACTACACATTTGCAATCAGAGGTTTCTCTAGTTTCTATACTAACTAGTGTGCTCTCACTTTTTTCCTTTTGATCAACAGTAAAAAGTATCATCAAATGGTTGAACTTGTTTATTGACTTCTCTCCAGTGAAAGCCCTGAACAATTTCAGAAGCTGACTTCATAATGGTGAATTGGATACTCACCTAAAGGTCACAGTTTAGAAAAGAGATCTAAGGAAAGAGAAGTTACCTACACTTGATCTGGGCCATTTTTTCACTAGTTCATTCATTTGTTTATTCATTCAAGGTTTACTGAGAATGATTTGCCAAGCACAGTGCTAAGACCTGTAGGATGCCAAGATGCTAACGCTATAAACTACTGAGCATTAACTCTGTCCCAGACAGTATATTAAGTACTTTATCCTCATTTATACATTCAATACTCATAACAAACTTATAAACTCATCCCTTTGTTATAGATGCAGATGTTGAGGCAAAGAGAAGGTAATGAGTTTGGTCATGTAGAAAGTGGTAGAATCAGGATTCAAATTCATGCATTGTGATTTCAGTTCTCATGTGCTTATCACGATTATATTTCCTCTTCAGTGACTGTCCCTGGCCTCAAGTGGATGAAACATGTAAGTGAATGAATAATTAAAGCATAAACATGATAGGCACTATAAGTATGGTACCAAATCTACAAAGTGTTGAAGGAGCCCCCAAAAAGGTAAAGCTAGCTAGCTCTGTGTGAAGAAAGGCAGGAACTGTGTTCAGCCTCAGGCAAAAAAAATCTCATTAATGATGACTTTTAGAGATTGAAAAGGAGCTAGAAATTTATGTAACTTCAAATCTGGATCTAAACTGACTCCTGGGCCATAGACCTTGGGACCCCTTCTGTCTCTCTCAGACAGAAGCTTACTTTCTCTCAATAAATATATTTTGCTCTTAACCTCTGTTGTTCCTAAAATTTATTGTTCACTTTAGAGAACCCAAACTTGTACTGGACAGCTAGTAGGTTGGGAGTTTCATTCCCCTAAATCACTTGGAGGTCTTTTACTGAGATCATTGGATGGAGATCACTGGACTCAATTAGGTATCACTTTTTTTTGGTACTGGGGATCAAACTCATGACTGCATGCTTGCAAGGTGGGTGCTTATGTCACTGAGCTAAATCCCCAGCCCTGAGGTGTTACATTTTTATCTTTCAAACTTTGTTATGTCTGTGCCTTTGCTTATAATTGATTATACTTTGTTATAGTTCTGTTGAAATGATGATATATCTAAGTTAAAACATGGGAAGTTTATAAGGTTTTGTTCTTGTACATGCTGCACTTAAACTAGTTACTAAATTTACTGGTACTCCTTACTTGACTCTATCTGGATAATAGTGCTAGAGAGAGTAACATTAGAATGCCCCTAGTAGACTTTAATATAAAGTTCTGTAAAATGGGTCTTCTTTAATAAAATCTAACTCAGACTTAGAAAATATATATGCCTATGAAACATGGGATGCCTTCCACCTTTTAAACAGCTCTAGGCTGGTGGCTGGCCTTAAGAAATGGAGGATATATTTCACTGGGACCAACTGTCTCTGACCCTCCTCCACACTCTAGAGGAAATGTCAAGCCTGTTCTGCTTCAGTTTCCTTTCTTTGGCTTTACCTCTAATCTTTTGCCCCACTTTGTACTTTCCTTTTTAGAGGCATGTAAAATTAGAAAAAAAAACCCTCTAGATTGTTCCAACCTTTTTCTCCTACTAAGTCTATAAAAAAATGAGCATTTATTTTTTTATTTTAAGAAAGAAAAGAAAATTTAAAAAGACAAAATAGGAAAAAAACAAGAAGAAAAGTAGAATATAGAATTCAAAAAAATTAACACCATAAAATCACTAGTTGATACATGACATATTGTCATCTTAACAATAGTTGTTAGTTACAAAACCAAAGCATAAATAGTGGCTAGACACTCAAACATTGACAGTACAAACTCTTCTGTTCAATGATCTAACAAAAGCTCTGTACTATGGTCATCTATCTTACACACTATACATATAATATCATTATATCCTTTAGAGCACTTTCCTTCCATTTCACCTTTACAATATCTATTATATCTATTATACTTTTATATCCGTTACACTTTTATATCTATTATACTTTTTGGATACCAATAAACAAGTCTTACATTAGAAAATGAGCATTTCTTAACACCAAAGAGAGGGACGTCATCTTAGATGAGGGACATACACGCCATCTCTCAGTCAGGTGAGACACTGGAAATTTGCCTATCCAGGAGAACACACATAAAAAGCCACGACCGAGATTAGTGTTCTGAGCAAGTCTCCCTCAGATGACTAAACCTGGGACACAGTGGAAAGAACCAAGTTCTGGGTGAAACCAGAAGGAGCAATTTCCAAAAGCAGCACACTTATAGGATCCAAACATATTTAAAGAAGTTTCTCCAATCTTTGATAAGAAGTTGTGGACTTTAAAACCTTTAGTGTAAAGTTATAAAGCACTAGGTAATTATCTTGCTCAGGCTTTTAACCATCCCTTATAGAACTTCAACAAACAGTATTTCCTCTGCCTGCTGACTAATCACTCCTGCAGCAGCTGCCACTCTTAAAGCAGAGGGCAAGTTTCCCCAGCATATCTGGTGAATCCCCATTGAAACCAATTGCCAAAGGGATGTTGAACAGACATACAGCTGGATTCCTTTCTCGAGACTGACCTCTGGTTGTCTGGGCCAACAGAAACAGAACAACTGAGAGATCATGGCCAGGTCTACCTGCTGCCACATACCCAAAGGTGCTTCAGTGGAAACTGGCTCACAACCACAGGAAATCTCCACTTACCTATCTACTCGTATTTCTGTGCTAGGAAACTAAAAAATGTTTCATAAAATTTTCAGGCAATTAAACTACCTCTCCTTTCAGAAATTAGGATAAGTCATCCTGCAACAACTGCCTACATTTCGAAGAAACTAGAAGACAATGATTTGCATTTGTGCCTTATATATATTAACTAAGAAGAAAAAAAGAAAAAAGATTTTAGTCACCTTTTTCTATGTGCATAAAAGCCTGATGTGCCTTTACTAGCGTGTAAAATGTAATTGGTAGATGATAAACATGTTAAACCTTTGAGATTCAAATAAAGCATAGCCATGTCCCATTGCTAGAAAAGACTGACTAGGTAATTAGATAAAAGACACAAATGCCTTGGAGACTGTCTGAGGGCCCAGAGTAGAGTTCCTCAAGGTTATTTGTTGTCTTTATCTATCTCCAAAGAGATTCTCCTTCATAGCACAGACAGAGAAGTGTGCTAACTCACCTTTTTACAATAAGCAAAAAGAAATAGTTTATTATACGCTTTTGCTTCCTTCTTGAAACATTCCTGTCTCAATTAGGGTTATGAAAACGAAGTTCACAAGCTACCTGGGAAGATAAGATTGAGTGATATTTTGAGGGTGGATAGGCTGGACACATATTGCCTTGTACTTTCTCCAGATGCTTCCACCTTCCATGGAGTGTAATCAACCTGAGGGACACTACCTTGAGGAAAATATCAAATACAAATAAGAAAGGTATGCCCAAATATTTCTTTTTTTGCATCAGTAGGAGGCCCAGTGTCAAAGTCTGAAAGATGTTCAATGCTTACAACTTGCCTTTTACCTTACAGATCTGGGTAACTCAATGCCAAACTCCCTTATGCTTTTGGAGTGATTTCTCTGCATGTGTGTGTGGCTTACCTACCCCCTGGAACCAAAAGGGATTGCAGAGGGAAGTATTAATTATGATGTTATTTTACAACTAAAATCACACTGTAAAAAATGGAAAAATGGTCAGAATTTCTTTCTGTTCAAACTTTCTTTAAATTAAGAGATAATTCTTATTTATGCTCAAGGTATAATTATAATCCTTATAAAAATATATTAATTCATGTCTCTTTATCTCAGTGACTTAAAGCAAATTAAGCTAGAACAAGGACAATTTTCAGATGACCCTGATAAGTACATTGATGTCTTCAGAGGATTTACTCAAAGCTATAAGCTAGGCTGGAAATATCTTAAATTTTGTTCTTAAATCAAACATTGACTTCTAGTGAGAGACAAGTAGCATTACATGCTGCTATTGCATTTGGAGGTGAATATCATATTGTTAATTTTACACAGCCAGAAGATCAAGAGCCAGGAGGACCATCCAAAACCCCTTCTGGCCTGACAGCAAGACAGGAGATGAACCACCAGACATTTTCAAGTGTGTATTCTTGATGATTTAAGAAGGACAAAAACCAAGCCTTCTAGTTATTTTAGATTGTCAGCTATTTTTCAGGAGAAAGATGAAAATCCCTCTGACTTCTTAGATTATTAATCAGAGGCACTAATATAACATATGTCCATAGATCCTGATTCAATAGAAGGACAGATTTTGCCTAAAGACATGTTTGTTACCAAGTCAACACCAGATATTAGAAAACAGTTACCAAACATAACCTTTGCTCCAGATAGTTCACTTTGTACTTTAGTAAAAGTTTCCTCCTTAGTATTCTATAATCAGGGCTGAAAAAAAGCTAAAGAAAGAAAACAAAGAGACCAAAAAGTAGCTGCCCTTGTTGTGGCCATAAAAGAGACAGACTTTTGATCTGATTCTTGGAGCTCTAAGAACTCAAGGACTAAACCCAGCTGCTACTACTTTGGAAAGCCAGGCCACCTTAAGAGGGAGTACCAGAAGATGGCTCTCAAGCCTTTCCCTGACTCTAAAGGCTGCCACTGGAAGTGAAACTGCACTCAAGAGACAGAGACCACAGGGCTCAGATTTGTCTCCCCAGGTGGTCTAGCAAGACTAAAGGGCCTCAGGGCACTTGTCTTCAATCTCTGGCCAGACTGTCATCTCTACCTATCATCTCCTCAGAGGAGCCATGAGTAATCATCATGAGAGATTAAAAAACAGCCTATTACTGGACAGTGGCACATGTCTCTTAGTTCTGATCTCTGGTCTTCCTTCCAGGCATCATACCTAAATAAATAGTCGCCAAAATATATGTTGCTTAAACTGTAACTTGGATAACTTTCTCTTTACTCATTCCTTTTAGTTATACCTAAAAACTCAACTTCAATTCTGGAGAGATTCAATCCTGTCTAAATACTGTAATATACATATCCAAGTTTCCAACTGATCAAAATGATGTGATTTACATCATTTACAAAATGATTTACAAATGCAGTACATATTACTGTTCAAGCACAAAAATTTAAGAGAGTTTTTCATTGGTCAAAATAATGTATTCATCTGGTTCTTTTACATTATCAACAATTTAAAGATAATTATAACTAAAGCTAGAGGGATTTATGACAAAATGTCAGGCTCTATCAATAAAGGGACCTAATAGCCAATGAGCTACAATTGCTAGCCCTCAGAAACAGTGTTTAAACTTACCTGTCAGCTCTAATGATGATTTGATTATACATGCCTTTGTGTGCATACTTGGATTATACATGCTTCGATTAAAATTTGTTCTTGCCTAGAAGATGCCAAACCTCAAGATGCCAAGCATATAAAACCAATAACAAATATGCTACATTCCTTTTAGTTTCCTGGGATCTACCCTTTCTGGAGAAAAGGTTATATCACACATATCAAGACCTTAACTAACTATATTTAGTAGACTTTAAATGACAATGCAGCTGATTTCAATCTCTCTTAACTGAAGAAGTAAAATTAATGAGACAGGTCATCCTCCAAAATCGGATGGCATTAGATATTCTGACAGCAGCACAGGTTGGTACTTGTGCAACTGTAAAAACTGAAACTTGTGTGTACATTCCTGATCCTCTTGCTAATATCTCAATAGCTCTTCAAAATATTGGATGACAAATTAATGACATGCCAGACTCTAAAATTCCCTGAACCTTATCCTTATCCTCCTTAAAGAAAGCCATTTCTAGCTCTTCTTTGTGGAAATCTTTGTTAACTGTACTCATAATTATCCTATTGATTCTATTATTTGGTCCATGCATACTTCATTCTTTATCTTTGTCTGCTCCAGATTTAAAGTGCATGCCCACCCAAGATAAAAAATGTCTGGTGTCTATTAAGGGCTTTTAGATAGACTCTCTGCAGAGTATTCCCAACTGCCAATTAACAACTACGACCCCCTTTAGACTGAAGAAGCCAGATAGGTCATCACCTATTACTTCGTCATGGCAGTTAGGATTACTTTTTCACAAGGGATTGTTACAGTTAGTTGAGTTAGACAGAAATATTATAGGCAGTGAGATGGGGCTGGGCCCTTAAAAGAGCCAGTGCAGAAGATGAGATGCCAACTGTGGGAGAGACAGACACTTCCATTGTGTGCCAGACATCAAGCAAAAGATAAATCAAGCCGGGCATAGTGGTGCACACCTCTAATCCTAGCACTCAGGAGGCTGAGGCAGGCAGATCATTGCGAATTGGAGACCAGCCTGGGCTACAAAGTGAGCCCAAGGCCAGCCTAAACTGCATGGTGAGACCCTGTCCAAAAAAGACCAAAAATACCTAAACAAACAAACAAACAACAACACAGTCAAATCAAATGCAATCAATAGTTCTTAATGATATGCATAAGGAATTGTTATTCTAGATAGGTCTCTATCAGCCTGAAGGAGCCAGGAGTCACTATCCCAATGCCCTACGAGAAGAGTCACTGCTGTTTATGTATGCCCACCAGCTACATGACTCGCTTCCCCATTTGTCCGTGGTTTAATCAATTTTACCTGAGCAATTGATCTTATTGGTTGGCATATTCTTTCCCACATCATACTCACCTTGTGAGTTCCCATGTTTTCCCACTTTAGACATGCCTCACTTTGTAGTTTTACTGTATAAAAGTCCCTAAAAGAGTCATCATCTTTGGCAAACCACTCAGGGCTCCCTCTTGTATCTCTCTCAGGCAGAATCTTTCTTTCTCTCAATAAGCATATTTTGCTCTTAAAAAATAAAAAATAAATAAATTGACTCCTGATACTTGATTCTTCTCACTAGGTCATTTTTTTTTCTCTCTCATTTGAAAGGACTTACAAAATTTTGGACTTTGTAATGGCCTTACACATTGGATGACCTGACAATAAGTTACTCTAATGTTGTAAGCCCCTCTAATAGTGTACTTCTATGTCAAGTGTTGATTACAGGTACGGTCAGGAAGCATTATGAGAATTAGGGCAAAACAACTGTGCTGTGCTGTGTGGCTATTCGGATGGACATTTCTGAGTTTATTTTCCTTGCTTGTGACTGTATTTCCTTTCTCATTGATTGCATTCAGCACATATTATCAATGCTGATGTTCAAGTGTATAGTTGTTATCACTTTATGACTGCCATCCACAGAGGGTTTAATAGAAGTAGTCTCTTTAGAAAGATGCCAATCAAAATTAAAATTACATTGGCCTGTATCCAAGAGTGAGTCAGCCAATCTCCTGAAATAACTGGGGTGAGCTTTGAGACCAGAGATTTGCACATGGGCATCATTAAATACTTTTTTAAATGATGATAAAAGTCTAAGTTAGCAAGTGAATTAAAGATTGTAAAGAAATAACTCCCCAAAGTCAGGTAATCCTAGCAATTCCTCCACGTATGTTTAACTATTTCTATTGGAAAATATTCTGTTGGGAAAATAAAGATTCTACTACTATTTCAATATATTGAAAACATTAAAAATCTTCCTGTCCACTATATTACTCTTCCTCCTCCTATAATGTAGTAGCAGCTTTTTCTGCTGGAATACTAGTATTATTTGCTGTGAAGGAAAAAAAATACATAATCATTAGGGGAAACAACAATGGACCATTTCACTACATGAAGAACACACACACACACACACACAGAGAGAGAGAGAGAGAGAGAGAGAGAGAGAGAGAGAGAATAGAGAAAATATACATGCCTCAGGCATTTCTATAAATCCACCACCTTATCTCAGGTACCCACTGTGTTTATAAAGTTATATAAGTATCTAATCTTCCAGAGCTTTAGGTTCTTTAAAATAGTCCTTTCCTGTATCCCATCTCTGGATCCTAGCCTTTCAGTAAGACAGGTTGTTATTCAGATACACTTACCTGTGCCAAGTGAATGATTACTAGTATGTCTTAATCATAAACTGCCCCTGACTGGCTTGTTTTAACAGGAATTTTATGCAGGTAACATTATACCACTAAAGAAGCACCTAAAATGTTGGTATTTCAACTGACACAATGGACTGCTGGAGTTGGATTAGGTTTAAGGGAAACAATAGCTTGAAAGAATTCCTTAATTCAAAAGTCCTCTGTAAATTCATTCTACCAACTATATAAATGTATTCATTTGTGAGCATATGCATAAAATTGCTGTAATATTTTTGCTACTAATATAGAATAAGTAAATGTCAGACAAGTTTATTTAGCTCCAGCCCATTCTTTCTTATCCTTCTTGGCCAAGATTCTTGCAAAAAATTTGTCTTGACCAACAATCCCTACTCTTTAATTCACCATGCACTCTGATTTCATTATGCATTCCCAGCAATTCCTTTATGTATGTTTCCATATACTGGCTAGAGTGGAACAACTAGGATTTGGTTAGTACTTAAATGTGGTTTTGAAAGCATACTAAAATTCTTCCTTCTTTCTACATGCCTCTTACTGCATTTGTCTTTGTGCTTTTTCAAATGTTCAGCTGGGTTTTTCCTTGTTCTGGCAATTTGATCCATCGGGCTATCATTCCTTTTTCAATTTCTCTCTATTCTTCTTCTGTAACTTGTATTAAGCATATGTTAGGCTTCATTCTGTCTACTGGGATCCCTCACATCCCTCTCCTGGTCCCAACTCATCTTTGCAGAACCTAATGCTTCACTGATTCCTCTCTAGCTGAACATGATCTATTGTTTGATTTGTGTAATTTCCTTGGCATACACACATACCATACTGTATGTTACATGGTAGTACTTTGCATGACATAAAATTACATATACACACATATATGGTATATATTTTATAATGTCTGTTTGAATTTTGCTAATATATCTCTTTTTCCCCTGGAAAGGTCCTGTTCATACCTTGTGGGTCCTATTTGTTCCTTTATCCTGTGAACATTTTGAAGATAATCTAGTTTAACTCAGTCCCACAAGCTTGAATCACTGATGATACATCCACGATGTGTCCCACCAGGTAGCATAGGACAGTCCCATCGGGTAGGACTGTCATGTATGTACAACCAAGCTACCTATCACTGAGCCATATAAATTAGGGCCCTGTTGTGAATGTGTTAAAGTCTTCCATATTTCCTTATTTCTGGAATACTATCCCATCTACTCTCACTTCTGACTTGCCCTGATGTGGTTTGATTCTCTGCTTCCCCTGCAAATTTGAGTAGGGGCTTCAGCAGGAGAGTTTTTTCTGTAGAAGTCTCATAGCAACACTGGATAGCAGAGTAGTCTATCTTTGTAGTTTTGTTTTCTTTGTTTGACAGCACTCGATGCATTTCACTAGTTCCAGATCAGGTTTTATTTCAATTTCTTACCATGGTATCACAAATTCAGAATTGAACTGCAATTTTCTACACTCTCATTGCACTTAAATTTTATGTCTCTGGGTCTTGGGCCCTGGTTTATCATTTACTAGATAAGACTTCTTGATTTACAGTTGTACACAGAAAACTCAGAGCTCTGTATCAATGAGTTTTGACTTAAGCCCCAGACTGTGTGTGTACATATGTGTAATATGCATGCATATATATATATATATATATATGCTAATACATAATAATAATTTGTACAACTCTTGATGACCATTTAGCTTCCAGTGGGTCCTTTTTTTCTATCACCTGGACATTTTCTGTTTTCGCTTTTGAATTCTTCTGTGTGCTACTGAAGACTAATAGTAATATTTTATCTATCATTTTATGATTTTGTAAATGAACAGTCAATTCCCAAAACATATCAGAGCCTGTGGGACTGAGGCCGTATTCCAATTACGAACAGATAGAGGCTATTTTGAGTCTTGAACTATAACCATGGGTCTGCTGCCTACTTGTAAAGGGAAAGTGGAATCCTAATGGTTATTGTTCCATACTTTCATAATATTCTGGTATTAAAATTACCCTTAGTGAGAAAAAAACCTTTAAGTTTAGACAAATTCCTTTTATAACCATTGTTTTATTTTATCCTCTTGAGAGCTGGTGCAGTAGCCAGAGTAGGTTTTCCTGGTTAGCACCATCTTACAAACCTGAAAACTATGTCTCAAAAGGGGCATAATTTGCCTAATATAACACAGTTTATTTAGGTATTGATCAATGTAGTCCCTACCTCATTCCAAAAAGGAGTTACAGTGGTTTACAAAATGGTACGCAAAAAATAAAATTAAACACAAAGGACATTGGAATTAAGGAGTCAGAGTCAGTAGAGGGGTCAATGGAGTTTCAATCCTGAGGCCTTTGAGTCCTTATCTCATTCCCTTTCAACCCTATTAGGCAGCCTCCAAAAGCTTGTGAGCCACTGAATGATTGGCAGCAGTTTTGTTGGCATTCTAGGAAAAAAAAAAAAAAAAAGCAGCATCGGTTTTGACCTCACAAAGCAAGTAGCCCAGAATCTAGTTGAATAATCTCCTATCAAATGTAAGTACTGAAAGTCAGGTCCAAACTTGTATTGCCACAACTACCCTTATTGCACTAGAAGCCTAAGCAACCCGATAGATAAGGCAGGGTGAAATGAGCTGAAAGAAATAAAATTGGTCTGGGAGATCACAGGAAGCTCGGTTTGTTTTTCAAAACTAAATATACATTATAAAACAGGTGAATCTTTCTGAGGTAAACTAATTCACTTTTGATTACATAACATTTTACGGATATCCACCTGCTCCTTCATTTTATGAGTTTAAACAATATTGTGGTTTTACTTAAATCCTGTGCTTCAACGAGAATTACAGTTACCATTTTCCTGAGTGTTCCACTGGAATTAAAAATGATAATACCTATAAAACCTCTCCAGTGCTGACATTTCCATGTCTCTTTTCTAGCACAAACAAAATTAAAAATGGAATGTATAACCTTTCTTACCCTGCAGTTTCTACACAGGGTATAAAAAAAATGAAACCTAGTCTATATTCTAGAATCATGATAAAATATCGTGGTCCAAATAAAAATGATAAGAGTGATAATAATACAGTAACTAACATTTTCTAGGCATTAACACTGGGTCAGGAACCCTTATGTAAGTTATGTAAGTTAACTTAACCTACCCAGTTTCACTGCAACCCAATGCAGTAGGAACTATTATTGTCCCCAAGTCATAGATGATGAAAACGAGGCTCTTGCCAAAGGTCACACAGCTAATATTTAGCGGAGCTAGGATACTAAAATAAGACAATCTTGCTTTATACAGATATACAAATAATCCTAATTTGTAGTTACTTGGTCAGATGGATGGATTATGTATTATATGGGTTTCCTACTCTTTCTGTTTTGCTGTTTATATAATTATCAATTGACATTCCAGTAGTAGAGGCTCAGGAAAGTTAAGATACCATTAAATTTTTACAAAGTTCAACACGTTACTTCAAGAAGTGAAAGTATTTATCTCCTCAGGTGTTGTTTTCCCCTTTATGACCACTGCAGCGGTTTCTGATACCATTTAAAACTTTGCAATCATTTCTTCCCAGGTATATAGCTAACCCTGGTGTTGCCATGGAGATTTAAATGAGTGTCACAAGCCAGGGCGTAATTTACACATTCACTTGATTAGCAGGGGTATTTGCTAATTCCTGCCAAACTCTCTCATCCGCTACCACGACTAATCTCGCCAGTTGGTGATATATAGGATTCATGAATGTTAGGAACTGATTCTCTCAGGTTATTTAACACTTCAGTTCTATGCGGTAACAGCTTAATTAAACCTCCAAGGAAGAAAGGTCAATAGAAAAATAAAATTTAATCTTTTAAGAAGTGAGTTAATAAGAACAGAACATTAAGAATTCACTGCTGTCAGGAAGAACAAAGAATAATGTAACACAACATAAATGGTACATTTCATCCTGGGTATTCGGGAGTGGATCACCCAGACTGAAAGTTAACGATCATTTATTAAAAGCCTTCTCTGTGCCTGTTAATGTTCTAGGTGCTTCCATATGAGTTATTTCATCTTCATAGCAATACTATAAGGCAGGTTCTCTTTTTTAACAAGTTAAGAACATTAAAGCTTTTAGAGACTGAGTCATATACCTAATTTGAAACATCTAACAAGCAACACTATGTGAACAAATTTGGGACTCACCAAGCCTGGACTCCTTCTATAACCATGCAGTGGGTCTGTATCTAGATGTTACTTGTATGTAATATTAATGAATTTCCAGAGGAAAGAAATAGGTTCAAATTAGGGTTCATTTTGATCAGGTCATTTCTAACATTAGTGACTATCCAAAAGTGGGTAGCATGGATTTGTCTTGGGAGATGATCTAAGTGTTCTTACTGACAGTGGCTGGAGGGAGGTCACAATTCTATGCCAGTGCTTGTCAAATGTGAATGAGATGCTTGAATTTAGCAGGATTGAGTCACATGATCATAGAATCCTTTATCAAATTCACTGTACAAAGACCACCAGAAAAACCTTTTAGTCATAGAAGAAAAACTGGACACGTGAAACATTCTGGCAAGAGAAAGTACCAGCAATCAAACATGAGTTATCAGAATACTAATAAGATTTTAGAGGCTGGAGTTGATCACAGGGTAATTTTAGGGCAGTTTATAAGCATGGCTCGTACAAATTCAGGTAGAATTTGCAAACTAGGTGATTTTCTGGAACAGCTGGTGGTCTTATCTTTGGAATACATGAGCCTTTTGGAGTTACCATTAAAATACTCTGATCTAAAAAATAACACATTGAACTATGAAGAATCATCACAGGTCAGAGGAGAATAAGGAGGCATAAAACTAAATGCAATGTGCTATCTTGGATTGACTCCTGGCACAAAGCAAGTACATTAGTGGAAAAACTGGTAAAATCTGAAGAGAGCTCTGTGGTTTAGTTGATAATAATGTACTAATGTTGATTTCCTAGTTTTCACAGATGTCGCATAGTATGTGAGATGTTAATTTTAGAGGACGCTATATAAAGGGTATATGGGAATGCTTTACTATATTTACAACTATTCTCTAAAGCAAAATTTATTCAAAAAAGTTTACTAAAGAACATTTTAAGATTCATTTGTCCAGCACATCATGGTTAGCTTCAATTGTTCTATTTTGTGAGTAATAGTTCAATGTGCTGTATAATTGCAGTTGGTTTATTTTCTTAAACGGGAAGCCATTTCAGTGGCCATCTAATCCAAATAGAATTTTTAGTTTCACCTGTGTGGAAATAAGTAGTGGGATTTTATGGAATTGGAGCAGAAGTGTTTAAAATAAGATCTAATTTTCACTCATTCATTTTAAAAAAAAATTCTAATTTCCTGAGTTAAGGGGACCATCTTGATTTTATAAATAATACTTCATGAACAAGGTCTTGAGGGAGAGGATGCACACCCTTTGTCACTGCTAATAGAAGAGCAACAAGCCAAGTCTACTGAAGCCCATGATGTGGTTATTTACCAGAGCATGCAACTTTCCAGATCTACCAATCAAAGTATAAGAAGTCAAAACAACTTAATAACAGCGTCTGTATGTCCCACTAAATCAGAATCTGCACCCTTACTTTTCCTAAGCTGTACCATGAGATTTCTTAGCATTAGAACTGCCAGCACCAAACATTATGAATTTCAAGCCTTTGTCTCTTTAGAGGAGCTGTCTGCAGATGTTGTTTATGATTTGTTTAGAGGAATGCAATTTAGGGCACAGAGTATTGATAATATAATGGCTTCTTTCTTAACTGAGGATATTTGGCATGTGTTTGCACTGATACTTTTATGTGCTTATAAAGCTTGATGCTTCTTCCCCAAACTCCCTACAAAAATATTGTTATTTTTGGTAATGCAAAAAAGTATGACTTTGCATTTGCAAGAGTGAGGACTAGATATTACAATAAGGGAAAATTTGTTAAAGTTTTTCACATGACAGAAACTATTTAGTTTTATTCAAAGTAGATCGTTAATTACACTTTTCAAAATGTGGGCTTGAAAGGACAAGGGAGACAAGCTTCCTGTGTTTCAGTCTCAGTTAAACTTTTACCTGGTCTTAGGAATTTCAGAAATTTCTATATACTCTTGGCATTTTTTCAACATATATGAATTGATACATATACATTGTATGACTTCAAGGCCTATGAATATGAAAATTCTTTGAATTTAATCAGTCTACACTAATTAGAAAGACATTGATTTACAATCTGTCCATCATTTTAGATGTTTCATCAAATTGAAAGTCATGAAACAGAAATGCCAAAGCACTGGTACAAGTACTACACTTAATGCAGAAATTAATAGACTACATGACAGACAGGAAACTTAAGTGAGAATCTTTATTTATTAGCATGTTAGACATGTGATTTTCAAATGCTAAGTAACCTTTCTATTCCTCAGTTTACTCTATGGTAATTGAAAATGACTATCATATCTATTATTTCCTAGTGGTAACAATGAGTAATAACAGGTTAACATGTGTAAGGAGCTTAGTATGCATTGGCATGTATATATATATATATATATATATATATATATATATATTATTTTTTTTAAGAAATTATAGTTGTTTTTCATTGTTTTTCTTACTGATAGACAGCTACATTTATCTGGCACATATCTTGGCAAAACCCACCAGAACCTCTCACATACAATAGACCAATTAGATTGAATGATGCCCCATTTGAGACCATCAGTGGTCTCCATCTCCTTAGCTTGCCATGGTCTGGGGTCTCTGGAATGGGGAAGAATAACAACAAAACATGTAGTGCACTTACTCTATGTGGCAAACATTGGTTCTATGCTCTACTAATTCATCTAATCCTACAGGTGATATAAAAATTTCTATTGCCCCTAATTTTTAAAAGATAATATTGAGACATGGGGGGAAAAGTAGCTTGCTCCTGAAAAGTAGGAGATAGCAGAGCAAGGATTGGAACCTAAATGGATTGATCCTGGAGTACCTACTTTTAACATTTTGTTTTACTGCCATAATAATAGTTTGTATTTCTTAAGTTTTTACCAAATGCCAATGTCATTATAAACCATATGTTTAATGTTTATAATAACCCTGCTAGGTAATTATTAAGTTTATTACAATTTTTACAGATACGAAAGTTATGGTCATAAAAACTAAATAAATTGAAGTGCTTCCCATATGTTTTCAAGGATGTAGAGAAAGGAAAACCCATACATACTGTTAGTGGGAATGTAAATTAATACAGCTATTATAGAAAACAGAATGGATATTCCTCAAAAAACTGAAAATAGAAATACCATATGGTTGCGCTATACCACTGCTTGATACATATGCAAAGGAAATGAAATCAGCATACCAAAATAGGTACCTGGACTCCCATGTTTACTGCAGAACTATATACAATAGATAAGATATAGAACTATCAAGATGTCTATTGATGGGTGGTGTTCTAGTTTAGATCTAGAATGTTTGGCAACATGTGTTCACAGGTATGGCTTTGGGAAAGTGATTGGATTGTAAGGTGTTATAGCTTTTGTCTAGATATCCCCTCAAAACCTCATGCAGCCGCAGATGAGGATTTTTAGAGGTTACTGAATGTAGAGTATTTGATTCTGGGATCAAAGGTATATGATAACTAAATTAGACTATTGTTTGGTTTGGCATAGTTTTGGGTAGAATTAAGGGTACCACACACTAAGCATGAGTGATACCCACCCTAAAGACCAGTAACCTGAATAGAATATAAAAGAAAAGAGAGTATCTGTTGTCACTTGTAAAACTGTTTGATGATTTGCTGCATTATGCCTGCCATGAATTGTTTCTCCTCTGCAATGACCCTCTACCATGTCACCCTGCCTTGGAGCAAGTCAACTACAAACTGAAATCTCTACAAACTGTGAGCCAAATAATTCCTTCTTCTTTTAGCCTTTACTGTTGGGTATTTTATCACAACAATGAGAAAAGTAAGACAGAATTTGGTACCAGAGAATTAGGGTTGTTACTGTAACTATATCTGACCATGTGGTTTGGGAGCCTTTGTAATTGGGTTATGGGTAGATTTGGGGAAATTTTGGAGGTACCAGTTGAAGAAGCAGCCCTACAGTGCCTTAAACTACCTGATGGGAGATTCTGGTTAGAGCTCAGAAGACCAGAACGCTGATAGAAATGCTAAAAGTAAAGCCCAAACTCAGGAATTTTCTTCTGGGAAGAAGGTCTATATTATTTGTTGGACTCTAGATGAGGTGTGTTATGCCTTGGAAGAAAGTTTGTCTACATTTGGCTCGTGTCCTGAGACTTTGCCCAAGACTGAGGTTAAGGGCTCTGGACTAAATCTGGCAGAAGAAATTTCAAGGAATTCTAATGTTGAGGCAGTGGAATAGCTATGTTTTGGGGCTTTTAGTCAGATTTGTGTTGAGAATCAAGGGAAAAGAATCCAGCAGGATAATTTAATTTTTTGGGGGGGTTTGGCCAGAAAGGAAGCTTCAGTAAAGTTGCTAAATGAAAGATGAAACAGAGGAGAAACTGGTCCCTGAAAAGACTACCAATACAAAGCCAAATATTTCAGAAGGAAACAATATACAAGATGAACTGAGGACATCACAAGAACCAGCACGATGTCCAGTCTTTGCAGCCTCAAAATTTCAAAGGTGAAAGACTTTGCTTTGAGAAGAGATCCCCAGAGCATGGCAGTAGCATAGGGAAGCTGTTCCTTGGGATTTGGTTCATAAGCATTTGACCTCTGTAGCCAACTAATAAGGAAACCTAACTACTGCTCCAGTCGGCAGCAAACTCTGGCATAATCTGTGTGTTGCTTTTAGATGCATGCAGAATGCAAGCAACATGGAGTTAGGAAGGCTTTTATCTAGATTTCAGAAGAAGGCCTAGAAGGCCAGGAAGTGTGTCCCTGATAAGACAGTGTGTGAAGCTGTAAGTCTAATGCCAAAGTTGCAATGGAGACCCCAGAAGGCTACAGAAGTCAGAATGTGAAGAATCTGAAGGAAGCTGCAAAGAGTGAGCAAAGCCAGTCAAAGAGAGAAGCCATGGGAACAACAACCACCAGAAGTGCCATAATGGTGTAGCTATCAAAAGTCTTCAGAGTTCACAATTTGCCACACATTTCTGGGAATGCTGAACATGGAACCATGGGATTTGATGTTTGTCCTGCTGGATTTTGGTCTTGCTTTGGTCCCATTCCTTCTTATCCCCCTTTTTGTACCTTTTGGAATGGAAACGTCTATCATGTGCCATTGTATATTGGAAATGTTTAACTTTCTCTCATTTATGCAGGAGTATTACAGCTAAGAGTTTGCATTAAGCCTCAGAGGAGAATTTGGACTTGGATTTTTCAGCAATGCTGAACTTATTAGGACTTTGATAACTCTTGGAGGTGGACTAAATACTTTTTGCATAAAGGTATGTGCATGACTGGGGGGGTGCATGGATGGAATTTTATGGTTTCCTCTAGATGTCCCCAAAAAGCCTCATGGTGATAGGAGGGGCTTTACAGGGGTGGTTGGATCTAAACTCTGTGAATCTGGGATTAAGTGTATAATTCTGCGATCAAGGGTATGTGACCACTAAATTAATCCACTAATTAGCTTGGAATAATTCTGTGTAGGATTAATGAAGAGGGCCCCACCCTGGGTGTTTGTGTCAGTTGCCCTAAAGAATAGAATAAAGGACAGAAAAAGAGTGGCTGTGGTCACTAGTTGCATTGCTTTCTGGTTGCCTTCTGCTTACCATGAACTGTTTCTTCTCTGCCAACTATGAACTGAAACATCTATAAACCTGAGTCGAGTAAATCTTTCCACCTCTAATGTTGACTGTTGGGTATTTTGTCTCAACAACTAGAAAAGCAACTAAAATCTAAGGTCACTACGTGGATCAGTGGGTTAAGCCACTGTTTTTTACTAATAGTGTGTAAGGTTTTCCCTTCTCCACATCCTTGAAAACATATATGGAGCACTTAACATTAGTTTTGGGGTCACTGCAATGACTGTTCCTGACCATGTGGTTCAGAAGTCTTTGGAATTGACTTGTAGGATCAGTTTGGGAAGGTTTGGAGATGCTGCCCATAAAGGGGCTAGAGACCTAAGCACGGTGATGCATGCTTGCAATATCAGCACTTGGGAATCTGAGGCAAGAGGATAGCCATGAATTCAAGGCCAACCTGGGTTACGTAGTCAGACCCTGTCAAAAAAGTAAGTCCAGAATGCTTAGTCAAGCTAGATAGAAGATCCTAGGCAGAGCTCAGAAGACCACAATGCTGATAGGAATACAGAGTAAAGGCCAGAATCAGAAGGTTTCAACAGGGAGTAAATACTACATTGGAAGTTGGGCACAAGACCATGTGTGTTATGCTCTGGTCAAAAAAAATGCCTATATTTGGCTCATGTGCTGACATTTTAAAGGAGGCTAAGATTAAATGTGACTGACTAATGAATGTGGTGGAGGAAATTTCAGGATAGCCCAACATTCAAGATGTGACATGGATTCTTGTGGATGCTTTCAGCCAAGTTTGCAGTGAAAATAAGTATCAAAATAACATTTAAAAAATTTTCAGTTTTGTTAGAAAGGAAGCCTACAAAGTTGTAGAGCAAGAGAGCTTGGTTGCTGATTAGCTTTCAGAAGAAGACAAGTACTTCATATCAGGATAATAGAAAACATGGCTTAAATGCATTTCAGGAATAAGCAAGACCCCACTCTTCTAAGGCTCAAGGTTGCAAAACTCTAAAACTTTGATTTTGAAAGAGCACTGCATGACTCCTTGCTCTGGAAGGGCAGCAAAGGGAGTTCTCCAGGATTTGTTTCACAGTGCTCAGACACTAATTATCTTCTGCAGCCATGATACAATGGGGCCTGGCTACTGCTAGAGCTGGCAGCAGACCTTGGCATCAGTCACATGGTGCTAGTTTAAAGGATATACAGAGCTGTGGAGTTAGAGGGGCTTCCATCGAGATTTCAGAAGAAGGTCTAGGAAGCTGTCCAGGCAGTGAACTTCTGAAAGGACAAAATGTGTAGTGGTGAGAGTGAAACAGAAATTGTAATGGAGATAGTAGGAAGGTATAGAAGCCAGAAACCTAGAATATCTGCTGAAGAAAACCACTGGCAGGAAGCAAAGCTGGTCCAAGACAAAAACTATGAGGGCTGCAATGATAAATGCTTTAGAGGTAAGTTCCCCTAAAATTTTTGGAGTTCATGTATCTCTACAACTTGCTATGAGTTCTGGACATTCAACCATAGCATTTATTGTTTTCCTTGCTGGGTTTCATAGTTGCTTTGGGCCAAGTTCTTTCTATCTTGTTTTTCCCTTCTAAAATGACAATGTGTGACTTGTGCCACAGTGGGCAAGTGGTGTCAGTCTTTCTTTCAGATTTTTGTAAGGGCTCATAGCCAAGAGAATGCCTCAAGTCTTAGAGAAAACAATGGACTTTGACTTTTCAGCAATGCTGGAACTGTGAGGATATGGTGCTTTTTAGAGATAGACTAAATACATTTCACTTAAGATGAACAAGAGAGTCTTTTGAATATAGGGACAAAATGTTACAGTTTAGAACTAGGCTATCCCCAAAACATCTCAAATGTTCAGAGGTGGGGTTTTAGAAGATGACTGGATTGTGGGGGCAATCTACTCATCAATGGATTAATCCACTGATGAGTTTATGGCTAAATCTGCTTTCAGGAGATAGCACTTAGTCAGAAGAGATGCATCCCTAGAGCAGTATCCCAGAAGGCTGCATTTCCCTACCAAGCTCCTCCCTGCCCACTTTACTTCCTAACTAACATGAGGCAAGCATCTTTCCTCTACTGTGCTTTTCTACTGTGCCATTTCTGCCTTGGAGTCATTGACCTCAGACTTTAACTGTGAGTCAAAATAAATCTCTTTTCCTTTAAATTGTGGGTGTTCATCATTTTCTCCAAAGAACAAAAAAAGAAAAAATGAATTTTAAAATGTGTTATACATACACTTTTGGAATACTATTCACCCACAAAAGAAATCATTCCTGCCATTTGTGGCAACATAGATGGAACTGAATGACATCAGGATAAGTAAAAAAAGCCAGGTATAGAAACACTAACACTGTTTATATCCACTTATTTGTGGAAGCTAAAACAGTTGATAATAGATAGTAAGGGGTAGAATAGAGGTCATTACAGGATAGGAAGGAGTAAAGATAGAGCGGACAGAAGAGAGGGTAGATAATGTATACCAAAATACAGCTAAAAGGAAGTATTTCTAATTTTCTCTAGTAGAACAGGATACCTAATTATATGAGACCAATTTAAAGATTCCCAACACATACAATGAAAATATTTCAGGAGACAGAAATGTTAATTCCTTTGATTTGAACATTACACATGGAATATATGTGGCAAATTATAATACCGTGCCTCAGGTACAGATATTGTATGACAATTACTAAGTAATTTCATTTTAAAAAAGAATGACTAAATTACCAAGCATCATAGAGCTGGGGAATACTTGAACCTGTGTCTACAACCTGGTTTACCTCCACTCTTCCACACTGTCTTTTAATAGCAGTGAAATTCATTTTTTTAACTCAGAGGCTTTATGGTGGGACAGGAAGGCAACTTATAGTTGGTGTCATATTTCTAGAAGCATTAGATTATTGCAACATTCTCTCTGTGAAGCACAATTTGTAACTCCTGCTAATAAGGCACAGAAAGCAATAGCCTTCACTGAAAGCCCCAACTGCTAGTCCAGGACCCCCATGCCCTGAGATCTCTCTAACAAGATTTTTTTTTATATATGAAAAGAGAAATTAGTGAAACACATAATAAAGCTATCATACAAAATTCAAATTTGTTCAACCTTACTGAGTATGATTCTTAAGTTAACACGTAACATTCTGACCAAAGCCCATGATCACATCACTTTTTACATGATGAAATATAATGAGATACATAGTGGAAACAAATTCACCCTATTTAAAAATATGAGAATGGCTCTTCTAGATTTATCCTAGGTGTATATGGGATATCAATAAGGTCGTGAGGGCTATATCTCTCCCTGGGGTTCTTCCTCTGATCTCTAATTCCTGGCCACTATGAAGTGAGTGGTCTTTCTTCATTACACTTCTTTTACCATAATGTTTCTGCCATGGAATCAGCCAACAATCGAAGGAAGTCTCTATGACCATGAATCACCTAAGCCTTTCCTCCTTTAATTTGTGTATGTCAGGCATTTTTTCCAGTAATGAGAAAGCAGACTAATATGACCACTTTGGTCCTTTACTGCTGTGTGGGGGAAAAGATATAAGGAAGAGAACAGTCTCTTGCTAGGGTACTAGGACAGAGCATATAGAAGTATGAGAACAGAGACAAACCATCCAGGTACTCAGATCTAAAGCCATGCTGAAGACAAGGTTGTGATCCTGCCCTTAAAAATGTGAAACCTGTGGTGACTTGAATGTAACCAACACAACAGTAAAGTGCAGATCCATTTGACCCTAAGAGTAGGTCGGCATCTCCAAATACTAATGGTCTAAGATGATAAAAGTTACTCTCATCTAAGGACATTGCCATGAATTACTTGAGTTTTTGTTCTATATAGTGACTTATACCCAAAAACAAATTCAATAAACAAGGAAAAAGAATTACAAAAGGGAAGAACTCTTGGAAGAACTCTTGAAATATTCTCCATAGACATAAAGTCAATAGAATCAGTCCCACACATGGCCCAAATCAAGGAATTATCAAGCAGGGACTTAGACAATAACCATGAGAAATATTTTAAAAGATTCAGTAGAAAAAGTAAAACACATGAACAAATGGATGTATAATTTCAGCACTGTGCTGAAAGCTAGAGAAAAATGGAAAGACTAGAATGAAGTGTATAATTTCAGATGATGAATTTTTTCTGTTGACTGCATATAGAACAGATAGGAATTTGTGACTTGGATACATTCTAAAAGAAAGTAACCAAACAGCAACAAAATGGAATAAGATAGTAAAAATCTGGAACAGAGGGGCTGAAGTCTCTGGCACAATAGTAAATAGTAAAAGTACCATATGAATAGTTAGAGTTTCAGGAGAAGAAGAGAGAAGTGGAAAGCAGAAATATGAGAGGAATAATGGCCGAAATTTTCTTCAAAGTGTATGAAAGTCAGCATTCTATATATCCAACAGTGTCAAAGAATACCAAGAAGGGTTAATAAAACAGACAATATAGCTAGGCATGTTAGATCAAACTGCTAAAAAAACAAAGACAAAGAGAAGAAATTCAAGGCATTCAGAGAGAAAAAAAGAACTACATGCAAGGGAATAATATAAGAGAAATATAGAATTTCTTTTTGAAATAATGAAACACAAAAGACAATGGTGCATCTCCTCTTTAAAGTGCTGAAAATGGCCAAGTGTGTTGGCTCACTTCTGTAATCCCTGTCCTTGGGAAGTTGAGGCAGGTGATTGTTGTGAGTTTGAGACCAGCCTGGGCTACAAAGTAAGCCCAAGGCCAAACTGAACCACACGGTAAGACCCTGTCTCAAAAAGACAAAAACAAGCAAAGAAATAAATAAAAATAAAAAATTAAGTGATGAAATTAAAATAAAATTGTCAAATGGTAACTATGTGTATATCAAAAATATACTTTTCAACAATGAAAGTAAATTAAATAGATTTTTAGGAATAAAGAACCGAAGAATATTTTCTCCAGTAGATGTGAAGCACCAAAAATGCACACAAAGTTATTTTAACTGAAGAAGAATTCTACCAAAAGAAATCCAGTTTTGCATTCAGAAATGGAAAACACCAGAAGGAAAAAATTGGCAATATAAAGGATCTTCCTCAAAAAAATCATTTAGGAATGGATGCAGAAATCACAAGACTATGGCTTAGTAAAATTGATTAAAAAATTAATAAAAATTCTACCACATATTGCGTAAAGTACATGAGAAAATCACAAAGTTTTGAGTGGGGTAATTAGAAGAGTAATGGTGTCAGTGTTCACTTTGGTTTTTTTTGTTGTTGTTGCTTTGTTGTTTTTAGTTTTCTTGACTCAGAGTCTCACCATGTAGCTCAGGCTGTCCTCAAACTGGGAGCAACCTTCCTACCTCAGCCTCCTGAGTGCTGAGATTACAGGCATGTGCTACCACATCTGACCTTACCTCGTTTGTGAAGCAACAGAGTATGTTTTGGAAGAAGCAAAAGTAGAAAAGATAAAGGTACATACTTGAGAGGCTATTAAAGGGAATATAAAGAAAATCATTTGAAAAAAATATTTGTTTCACTTCCAAAATTCTAGAAAAGAAAAGCAGAGTGTCACAAAAAGATGGAACACATAGAACTCAAACACCAAAATGAAATATTTATATCCAAGTATAGCAACAATTATATTAAGTATAAGTAGACTAAAATAACTAAATAAAAGACAGAATCTGGGGGCTACAAGGTAAAGAAAAACTCAATTATGCAGTGTTTGCAAGACACAAACTGTAAACACAAAGACACAAATGATGAAAGTCAACTGATAGAAAATGTATGCTGCAAATAATAAACCTAACCAAGATGGTTAACACTACTATCACATAGGTGGATTTCAGGATGAAGATTACCAGAAAGTATGAGGCAAATTTCTTAATTATAAAAAGCTTCATTCATCAATAATATACAAATACTTGTATATGTTTGCAATTGGTAACAAAGTTATTGCACATTAAATGCAAAATATTGATAGCACTAAAGGAAACATGTATGAACCCATAATCATGGTTGAAAGCTTCAATGCTCATTTTGAAGAATTTCAATACCCCTTTAAGAACTAAATGAATATATAAACAAATTATCAGAACAGGAAAGAATTGAATTATGCTCTCAAGGAATTCCACTTGATATAAGTTTATAGAACTGAGCAACTGAAAAAAAAAACTACATTTTTCCAAGCATACATGGAGTATTTACCAAAGAGGCCATAAACTGAGCCATAAGTTTGAATACCCTAAATGGATGATATGATGTGACTGCAAAAATACAGCAGGACTGGTGGTGTATACCTGTGACTAGGCACTCAGAAAGCTGAGGCAGAAGGACTGCTGTGAGTTCAAGGCCAGCCTGAACTACAGAATGAGACTCGATCTAAAAAAATTCTGGAGATTTAAATCAATATCAAGAATGGAAACTGTAAATAAACCATCTCATAAATAATGAAGCCATAAGAAAAAAGAGAAATTCAGCAAGGAAGTTGAAAAATATTCTGATTAGAGTAAAAACAATAAATGACAGTATTTCAAAAAATGAAATTTATCTAAAGTAGTCCTAACAGGGAAAGGGAAATTAATAATTTTCAGTGGCTTTACTCAAAAAGAAGAAAATTATAAAAGAAATGATTTCTTTTTCTATCTTCACAATCTAGGAAAACAAGAAGTAATTAAACTCCAAACAAGTAGAAAAAGGTAATAAAACTGAGAACGGAAATCAATGACACAGGAAGCAGACAAAAATAATCTCCAAAGCCAAAAGATGATGCTTTGAGAAGATTAATAAAATTTCCAGTCACTAGCAAAACAGATCAAGGAAAACAAGAACTACTGATAAGAATTCTTGGTGCACAGATGGTTAATATAACAAATAGAAGAGAGGATGTCATAGAAGATACTATAGAAATTAAAAGGCTATTGAGGAGCTATTGTAAACAACAGAATGGTAAGACAAAAACAGACAAAAGACTTTAATCGATACTTGAGGATAAAGGATATATGTTAATGAACCAAGCCCACAAAAACACTTTCAATACTATTAGTTATCGGGCAGACGCAAATTTAAACCAAGATGCAGGACCGTCATTATCCATACACATACTCGTATAGAAGGAAAACAATTGAGTGCCATGAATGTTGGGGATTATGTGAAACAGTCAAACTTCTTTTAATTCATTGGTAGAAGAATAAAATGATGCAGTGATTTTGGACACCTTGTTGATAGTAGCTTAAGTTAAATACGTGTCAACCTTTTGTACCCCCACTTTAAGGAAGATTTGTAAAAATGCTTAGAGCAGCTTTGCTCATTAAAGCCAAAAGCTGGAAACGATCCAGATGTCCCTGAATTATTCGTGAACAGATAAACAAACCAGCACATTCCCACAATGGACTACTCCTCCTCAATCAATTGTAAAGACTTACTGATGCACAATTAACCATCGGTGAGTTGCAAAACATTCTGAGCAAACAAAGCCAGACACACACAAAAAAGCACATTTGCTTTCTATTTATATGAGTGTTTCCATTTATATGAACAAACCTGTGGTGATAGGAATAAGCTTTGTGACTATTTTAGCTGTCAGAGGGACTTTGGCTAGGAGGAAGGACATAAGAAAACCCTGTGGGGTTATGAAAATATTCTGTATCTTGATACAGGAATGGATCGCATAAGTGTGTGCATTTTCCAAGCTGATTCAACTGTCTTCTTAACATCTGAGCACTTTATTGTGTATAAATCATACATAAATAGCAAAACAACTTTAAAAAGCAATGTATGCTCAACTTCTTGTGTGTGTGGATGGATGAGGCTGGTGAGGAGAGAATGACAAACACTGGTAAGAGAGACATCCATGGAGACAAATCCTTACAGGAGATTTCTAGGGATGATACATATGGTCTCCCTATATCAGAATCCCATGCCATGCCTATTAAATGTAGAATCTTGGGTTCCCACCAACTCATTTTGGAATCTCCAATTTTAACCAGTTTCACAGAAGATACTGATGGCACATGCTAAAGTTTTGGAACAGCTGGGTTGCCGAATTTTTAGCCCAGAATGCAGAATTTTACTATATAGAAGTACTGTAGTTAGACAACATTGAATCTAATGCTTGAAATGTGATTTTGGATATTTTCATGAGTTATGAGTGTTATGAGTCAGCTTTCACAGGTCTATAAAATCAGATTATTTTATTTTATTGAGACGGGTCAACATTAATTTTCAAACTTTGAGCATCTTACAGAAACCATAATTTAACTGAAATTCTAAATCTTGCTATGATATTTACATGAATTGCCAACAAGTATTCATGTAATGATTTTGAGGAAAGTAAGCTATATTGCATCAAAATAATAGCTTCACTTCTATTAAGCATAAAACATTCACACAACTGCCAATAGGAACATAAACATGTTTGTTCAGGATTGATAGTAACCAAAAACTAGCAACTACTTTCACTGGAATTTTAATAAACAAAGATCAATCATAATGGTAACAGTCAGCCAATCAATAAAGCAACATTTGCCAAAAATCTGTATTTGAGATAGTATAGCGTTACATGTGCTTTAAAGACTGGCTCCATTGTTTATTAACCTGGGACCCTGGCCAACTTATTTAACCTCTCTGAGCTTCAGTGCTCCAAACTAAAATGAAGAAGACCACTAAGCTACCTTGCAGGGTTATCCTAAGTATTAGAGTTCCATTTGTGGAGTACTTAAGCTGGGACTGTTCATAGTTGATGCCTAAAAAATGGTAGGTATTATTTCCTGGTTGCACAGTCTAATCATTAGAGCAATTATCTAAGCCCGTTCTTAAAGAAGAGCAAAAAAGCTTTTGACTTAGAACAGGATCAAATGGATCACATACCTAGAGAATGAAATATTGTGGAGAGGTTAAAAAAGAACCAGATTTCTTATTCTTGGAGCCACTTTCTCTTATGTTTGGCGTATTACAACAGATAGGATGGGGTTATCCCCTGAGAAAAGGCACCAAAAAAGCTTCTTGAGTTGCTTCTAGAGCATATAACCCATGTTCTATTCAGTACTACAAACCCAGAAGCTAGCACAGTGCCTGGAACATAGTAAGTTCTTCACATAACTGTTGAGTGTGGAAAAGAAGGCACAGGATCTCCACACCTTACATGCAGCGTGTTCTATATTGCTGGGAGATTTTATTAAGGCTTTGATTAAGCTCCCAGCTAGTAGTTATAAATTTGACATTTGCCCCCGACTATCCTGGTATACTTTTGTATAGAAGTGGTCAGCTAAGAAGTCAAATAATTCTCAGGACTCACCCAAATATATATATATATATATATATATATATATATAATACACATATGTATCGAATATGAGCCTGGTCTCCTAGAAATTTATAACCTAGCAAGGAAAATAAGTACAACAGTGGGATAAACAGTGTGAGGGGTGGTGGATTAACTGATGTTCAATTTAAATGAGAATACCCAGCTGAACTGAGTCAGTCTGATTCTAAGCACGGAGGATTCACCTGAGGATTGTTCCCAGCTGCATAAAAGGAGAACAGGAGGGCACGACTGCATGCTGCTGGCTTTCCTGGAGAAGCTTGCCATGGCTGGTTTTCCTGATATGCACTTTTCCGCTCCAGGCAGAGGAACTTGGATCCTGGCTGTGGCTGGGGTGGTTGCTGTTCTCTTTGAGGAAGCTGTGTTCTTGGCCTTGAGTATGGCTTCCTGGCTCCTGTGCAGATCCCTCTGCCTGCTGGCACAGATCTGTCACCCCATTGGCACAGACTTTTTAGCTTCCACCACTGGCCTTTGTGCCTTCCCAGTGCAGATCTTTGATAAGGACTTGTGTGAGACATTGTCATGGGCTCTAGGCCTTCAGCTGGATTCTGTAGGACCCTCCTGTGGGATCGAGGCCCTCTGCTGGATTCTTTGGGTCTCTAGTGCATGGACGGATCTCTGGCAGTCTTCCTTATTTGACTTTTTGGGTGAATATTATAAAATAATCCTGTAAATTATATGTCCTGTATTACATCTTTTCCCTTGCAAACCCTCACTATAACATGAGGGAATATTTAGGAGTAATGCCATGATCGGATTAGCCATATGAGATTTCTAGGGTTGGGGAGAAGTCTTACTTGATTGGAGGTATAAGAATGGCCTATCAAGGACATGATGAAAGTCCTCATACCTTCAATTCCCTGGTAAAATTATACCACCTCAATGAGGCCATCTCAAATCCAGTCAACAGAGGGCGTCTAATATCATAATCCTAATCCTGTTCCCCTGTGGCTTTTTGCATTTTAATTACTGTATGTACCACAATGTATATGGTATAAACTAACTAGGCAACCAGACTGTATCATCCTTGAAGGCAGGCTCTTTCATCCGGACATCTTCCTCAGTACCTAGGTCATCACAGGGAGGTAGCTGCATAGAGTGTACATTAATAAATCGGACAAATCCTCTAGGACCAGTGGAAGAGTCAGGATTGGCTAAAGAAGTGCTACTAGGGAAAGAAGGAAGGAGATATGACTAGAGAAATATGATGAACCACATGTTTATAAGCTTTGCTTACAGAATGAAGTCAACCATCCTCTGCCTTCATTTGGTTAGCATTTAAGGTAAAGCCAGAGAAGGTTTGTATATAAGAAAGAACATAATGAACATGGCTGCATGAGTCCACTTTCCTGTCATTTGACCCAATACCAAACACCTATAAGGTGAGTGAGGAGAGGTTTAATTTGGCTCACACTTTCAGGGGATTCAGCCAATGGTCAGCAGACTCCAAGGCAGCACACATCATGGTGGAAGGGCGTGGTAAAACAATGATGCTTAGTTCATGGTGACAGGGAAGCAGAGAAGGGGAACAGGGCCAGAGGGAAAGGGAGGAGAGACCAACACAGGCCTCAAATTCATGTGGCCATGACCCACTCAGATACACCCAGGAGCATGCTTTACTAATGTTCTAGGTGTTTCTTAATCCTTGGTTGATGGGATTAAGGTTTGCAATGATTAACTCTTGCAATTTGGAGGCCTTATTCAGATTCCATTATATGAATTACTGTTAGAACAGGAAAAATACATTTTTCTTGTTCAGCTGTGCAGCTAAACCCAAATGGAACAATGGATATTGCAAAGAATACTGTTATATTTGGTATTTACAGAGAGATGCAAGCACATCACAAAGAAAAAAAAGAAGAAGAAAGAAAAAAAATGTCTCAGCAAACATCCTCAACTCTGACACTCCTCCAGAGACCTGGTGTATGTCCAAATAACATTCAACCTGCCCAACAAAGAGAGACTCTCGAACTGTAACTCAGTCCTTTGAGAACAAAGTGAAAACGAGTGCATTGGAAAGAGCTAATATTTAAACACCACAGCTGCCTCTTGAACTAAACATTTGGAATTTGTACGGGCAACATATTAGAGTCTTGAGTACAGAAAATATTTACATGTTCTATTTAAATGTGTAACTGACCATACCTGCCATTTACCTCCTTTTTTGTGAGGTTTTAAAAACTATGTCAAATCAGATAATAGCTGCTAAATAGTAAGGAACACTTGCCAAACCTGCAGAACAAAGTAGGCAGATTGAAATGTAATTATTTTTAGCATTCTCACAAATGAAGCATTATTGCATTAAAATGTACATACACTTAGCAAGCCCTGGTCCAATAATTCCTCCTGAAAAGAATGTAGGTATCTCATTTTCATTCTTGTATAAAAAATACAGACTTTTAAATTGAGAGATTAAAGAGTGATATTCTCAATATGTCTAAAATTCAGGAAAGCCTCACTCTATAGAAACACTCTCAAAAGGCTCCTATTCTTACTGCATACCTCATGTGGATTTCAAATGCATCTCGATTTATATAGAATTTTCTGGAAACAATCTTATTGTATAAAGCAAGAAACACTTGTACTGCCAATTGAGATATGCTTAAACTTGAAGGTTATGCTTATTGGTACTGCAAAAATTGAAAAGGAAATTTATGGCATGTTCATCTTGGGTATTCCAAGAGGATCTTAGAGAACTCATTCTACTCTGGAGGCACTTGCTTCCTATGGAACCTCTGCATGTTTTACCAGAGCTTAGCTTCCTGGATGAACTGTCCTACCACTTCCAACATTATTGCCAACTCCAAAGTCTTCAGTTTTCAAAGCAAATGGTAAAAAATAAATATGGACTTCCATTATATGTTATAAAGGCCATTTTGATTTGTTTTATAAGATTGACATACATTGTTTAATAATTTCCCAAATACAATATATGGAAATATTTTTCAGTGTTCTATGAAGTCATTTGGAAAATGTGCAATCACTCAAAAACACTAAATGTTTTTGTGAGCATAAGCTCAGGACCAGGCAATCAGAACTGCATGTTATAAAAAGGCGCTTTGCGGCACTATGTGACAATAGTCTCGATGTCTGGAATAAGTGATCTATGTACTCCTGAAAGTACACACCTGCATCCTTTGAAAATGAACTAGGGAATCGTTGATTAAAAAGAATAAATCTGTCATTTCCTACATGGCTATAGGTAAGACAATGATTTTAAATATATTGTTTGCTACTGTCCTCTAATAGAATCCTACCTTCTTGTGCTCTGGATTTGTACACTCTGAGTCAATATGATATGTAGACAATTAGCCAGAAACAGAAAGGACCCCAAGGGGACCTTGAAAAGATGAGGGAGTCACACACAAGCAGAAACCAGCAAGGCAAGAATGGAAACACTTGGAGAAGTAAGTGGGTGAGCCAAAACTTTGTATGTTAGAAATGAGACCCAAAGGATAGACTAATAAAACTTGAGTTTTTTAACTGACACAGGCAAGATCATGAGAGCTTCAAGGCTGAGAAGGCTTACACGAAGACAATTATTGTCTGATGCTCAGCTTCCCTGAAGACCATATGAGAGGCAACAAACAGGGTGAATGTTCTTGCTTTGATAGCTGTTGAAACAAGTTCTTTAGAGGGTTCACGGGTGCAGTGGCTGGGCTGGTTTTATTTGTACGCCAAGTGTTTTTCTGTCTAAAAGCAATGAGATATATTTCCTCACCTTTCTTGGGACTTGCCATTCTCCGAGTGCATCAGCCTCTCTCAGTCTCATTTGCATTGTGCTACCATGAATTGAGAGCCTACCCTACATAGCATCAGATTCTTTTAATATTCCTTTCAAAGAGGAACACCTGCAGCATCCTCAGTCACGGCTGGCTGCTCTGTCCCATATTTTGCATTCATTGCCACAAAGGGGATAAGTTTCCCTTGAGCATACATCTACTAAAATGGACATGTCTATTTATAACATTCCATCACTCAATCCAGAAGTCTTTTGTAAGCATAAGGTTGATTTTCGCTTGAATCTAACCCAATGGCTTAGAAGGCAATTGTGGCCATTTCAAATTAAGAGATGCACATGTCAATGTAATAATTGTTCAGTGACAACATAAGGTCTACATCACAGACCTTATTCAGCAAAATATTAATGTATGCATTGTAATCAATTACTTTACATAGTGATGGAAATAATTGTTTCAGCTGCTTATATTGTATCCAGAGCTTAGGGCACAGAGTCTGTTTTTCTTTCCTTTAATAAAGACAGGGAGGTGAAAACTCTTAACAGCTTTTTAGAGCCATGAATTGGAATAAAGTTAAATTCTATAATGATTTTCATCACTACTATCACCTTTGCCACTCTGACATTTCAAGTGGCTGTGTTCTCCTTTTCTTGAGAAGATTAATTCAAGTAACGAAATAAAGGATGCCAGTGTGACAATACAGATCAATCCCAGCCATTTGGGGTTGTTCTAGGACCACTTCAAGTAGCTCAGAAGGTCCTGTAAAGTACTCTGAGAAAGCCTATTAATTCCAGCTAATTATATGCATCCACATATGCTACTCAGCAGTTTCAGGGCGGTAGGAAGGATTTTGAAGAAATAAAAAATGGCAATGAATAATCACTCATCTGAACAAAATGTTCTCACAAAATGATGCATTTAAAGAGGTTATCATTGCCTGAATTCTCTCCACCTTCAATGACAAAGAAAGTGCAAACGGTTTCAATGAAAGTATTTGCTTGATGAGGTTATTTTGCTCAGATAATGTGAGGATTGGCAAAAAAATTTTCCAAGAAATGATATCATTTTTTAAAATTTATGTGCTAAAATTTCCCATCAAAAAGTAGCCAGCAGAGTGATTTTAATATTCCAAAAGAACCCCTGTCCTGCTATTTTCAAAGATGCTTGAAAGTGGCTACTGGCTCTAGAAAGCTTCTCTCCATTTGTTTTTCTCCAAGAGCTGGAGGCTCTGGGGCGTTGGTTCCCTTTGCCATCTATCTGCGGCATCTCCCCCACCGCCATGGAGGAACACATCCTCTCCTACTGCCCTGAAGACATTATGGAGAGCCTGGTTTCCACAGTCTCCCTAATATGAATCTCAGGGTTAGGTGTGATCAAGTCCTCCAGTCTGTAGCACCGTTACATTTTCTTTCTTTCTTTCTTTTCACTAAGCTAAAAGTACATACATTTAAAGCCAGTTATAATTACTTATTTAGTCCCTCATAAATTAAAATTAGAGTTGTAAGTAGAAAGTTAATGTAAGTCTAAAGGCAGGGAATGTCTTTTGTATTAGCTAGTACAGCATTTTCGACATACAAATAGAATTTTAAATAGATATACACAATTTACTTTTCCATAACAATATCTTAAAACAAAAGGAAACAAAACAAAACAAAGGATGCATTTTTTTCAAAGAGCCTAAGTTTAGTAGGTAAACATTATGGATTATAGTGTCCCAGATGGAGAGAACAAAGATCTCAATAGAAAGATCCCCGGCATAAATTTGTTAATTTCTACAAAGCCATCAATGTCTCGGACAAGCTGTCAAATCTATGTCCTTCAAAAATATTACTTAAATAAATCTTACCTGAATATGATTTCCTTAACAAAGCCATGCTTCTTTATAAGCTGGTCCTACCCAGACAATTGCTGTCTACATTTGGAGCAGACACAGAGAGAGATCAGAGAAAGTTTAAGGCATAGCTAAAGTATTCTCCAAGGTACTGGCCAGAAACATCAAGCCCATACTCGCGGTATAGAGAGATCATTAATGGGCATTAGTGACAGACCATTATGACTCTCACAGATCATTAATGATTCATCATGTAGCAGTATTGTTCTGGCAGTAATCAGACCATTGCTTGGATGCAGATGTAAGCTTTGCTCATACTATTTGCCTAAACTTATTATTTCCAAGCATAAAATTTTATTTTGCCTTCTAGAATTACGAAAAATGGTCTGTAACAGGATCCTTCAGCACGAGATTTTGTTGTGAGCTGATTTATTTGGTAGATGCTTCTACCACAGTCAGGATTCTTGTAGTCTGAAAGGCTCCCCAGTAGCTTTGGGGATGTAGAAATGTATCTTTTATTTTGAAATTGAATTATTGATGAATAGAAAAATGCTACTAGCAAAACAGACATTTGCAAGAATTACAGTTATTCAATCCTCTGAAACAATTACTTGGAAAATGTTGAAGTTCTCTCTGAACTTTTAGATCTTTGCCCCCAAAATATACATTCTTATCAAAGCTCTTTGTTAAAAATTCAGAAACTATGTTAGCTACCTCTGAAGGGGGTTTCAGCTAATTATAACAAAAAGCAAGAAATAGCCTATTCTAGTATTATATCATCCCCATTACTGAAGCACCCAATAGTGTTAACATAAGAATAAAAATTTTAGGGAAAAAGCAAAACCTCAAACAAAATTGCCATTCCTTTTATTTTTGCTTTATGGAAGATCCACTATTTTGGTTAAAAATGCAAATAGAAATGGAAATTTAAGTTATTCTGGGAGCAAATGAGTCTTTCCTTTTGAACAGATTGGATTCTCCTGTGTGGCTCCGGGAAAACTTCCCTTGAGTCAGTGAGAAAAGAAATCTGTCTCGAGTTCTGAATATTGTCACTATCAGTGAATATTGAAGAATTACTGACACCCACAGGGAGTTCTATTTATGGAGCCCAGTCACCCATATTCAGTGCTATATGGGAAGAAAGATAATGTATATTCAAAAGCATTCTATGAACTTACATATTTTTCCTTAAGCTTCTGGGCATAATCACAATTGCCGTGTACTCTCTCCCTCCACTCTTCCACCCAGCACTAAGACTGTAGCAGACAACAGCTGTGAATGTTAGCCCCTCCCAAAGGGATTCAGCCTTTAGCAGAATTGGCTTAGCTCTAAGGATGGGATTTCAGCAGGAGGCAGGAGATGAAGCAAATTTGTTCTGCCCTGACATCAACAACCTCTCCTATTGCCCACCAGGTATCTACAGCCTGGGGATCTGAACATCAGGAAGCTTTAGAAGCCAAAACTCTAGGAGAGCTGTTCCTCAGCAGGGCTGATGTCCTGAAGGAGTGACCTATGAGGTGACACAGGGCACTGCTCTGTGAAGGGTCCTGCATTTGGTTTGAGGCTGTTCTATCACCATTTTGAAATTCTTCAACGCTTTTTGAACAAGATGTCTTGTGCCTTCATTTTCACACAAAACCCAGCAAATTATGTACTCAGACCTGTCCCATTGGAAAACCATTGGCTCAACAGCAAATCATGCTTAGGAGGACAAGATGATCAGCTTCAGTGCGTGACCCTGGAGTCTTCCCCTCTTGTCCTCTGCCTGGGAAGCCAAGCCAGTGCTCAGGCGACCAGGCAGACAGTTGCATATGCTCAGATCCCTGTTTGCAAACCAAAATGGCTAATGGAAGAATTTAGGCTTCAGTGAACTCCTTACACAGAGAGATGCCAACTTCCTTCAAACAAAAATAGAAAACCCTAATATGGAGGCAGCTTCGCTGGGCCAATGTAAGAGCTCTTTAAAATAGGCATTTCCCAAGGGACAAAATTAAGTCATCTCCATATGAGTGGTCTTATCAGATCTGATCAAGAGATTCAGTCTTTTAGCTGTACCATAGCTTCTTATAATGGTCCTGCTGGGTCTGCACTGGTTAGTGCAGTGAAGAAATGGGGCTCCTGGAGATGGGAGCAGCTCTCTTTTAATGTCTAGACACAGAAACAAACAAACCAAGGGCTGACACAAAGCCAAACTGCAAGGCAGATGAAATGTATTTTTGCTATCCATTCTCTCCTTTCTCCTAAACCAATCCCAGCTACCCAGGGCCTTTGTGGTACTTTCCAGCCACCTATAATGCCAGCGTATGAGTAAACACTGCCGCCTTGGTCCTCCATGCTCCTACCTACTCTTGCATTCCAGGTCGCCCTGTTCTCCTAGTCATCTATGTGGCTGGACTTGGTTAGGCAGTATGAGAGAGTAATCTGACTTTACAATACACACTTTGCCATTTTTCACAGAAAGTATTTGCATTTTGGAAGCAAGTCACTTATTCTCTGATCAGCACAGTCTTGGGTAGTGTGAAAATTGGGAGGAGTCTAAGCAACAAAATGGCATAGGGATGGTAGCACTGACCTGCTACATTTAGTCTTAGGTGGAGATTTATTTTGATGACTTCATGATTGCCTGATTGATTACAATTTCTGTACCTTAGGACTAAGGTCCTCCACCCTTCACAAAGTACGAGGGCATTAAGTATGTGCAGAAGTAAACCCTTGGCTCAAGGTAAGACCTGCAACCCCACAGTGCCAGGGTAAGTTGTCTGAATATAGCAAGATTCTTCATACCTTCATTGGTTTACCCAAGATCTTCTACCTGTTACCCTTTCAATCTTCTCTAGGAAGACCTTTGTGCCAGCCACTTCATACCTCTGAAGTTTACAGTGGTTTCTTTGGTTCCCTCGTTGCAAACAAAAACCCCTTATATTGTCATACCATTAAGTGTGGCTGCATTTGGGTATTTACATGATCCCTAACTTACTGGGATGTGAGTGGCTAAAAGGCAAGGACCAAGTGTGATCCCAACAATCTCTTGTAACTAAATTAACAGCAAAAGGTACATCCTAAAAGGTGAATGCACTAGAAGTGGGAGACTGGCTGCCATACTGTGGCATAAACATACTCACAGGTGATAGAATGCAGTTTTGACATGAAAAGCGACTACATACAATTGTTTTATGCCAATGGGTGGTCTCTCTCTCTCTCTCTCTCTCTCTCTCTCTCTCTCTCTCTCCCTCCCTCCCTCCCTCCCTCTATCTCCATTCCCTCCCTTCCTTTTTCCCTCTCTACAAATCAGCCAATACTGCACCTCTCAAGTTCACAATCCATCATTTGTCCCTACAGGCAGAGTCTAACTAAAGACAAATTGACAAATCTAGTTAACTTTTGGGCAGGTGGCCTTTAATCCCAGCCCAAGACGTTGCAGGTCTCCAAGCTTTCATTGCTTTGTGGTCAAGCAGCCCAAGCAAGCTTCCTGCCTTCCTGGAGGCCTTAATCAATACTCTGCCCTCTTCTTAGAGCCCAGACTCATCAAAGACAATAATGCCTGAGATTTAATCATTTCCCATTAAAATGCAAAGCTCTGTCTCCAGGTCCCCCTAATAGTTTAATTGTTTTAAAATGTCCTCGGAAGCTGATATAAACAGATTTGTAGTACAGTGTTTACTTGCTCTGCCACCACAGTTTCTTGATTAATTAATAACAGCATTTTGCTACAAATTGGGGATGTTGCTTGCATGGGTCCCTCACCTTAGGGAAAGGTTATGGGAAGGAGGAATTTAGAAGAGTAAGGACATATCAAGTTTTCAGAAAAGATAATGAGTTGAAATCCAATATCCACACATCACCTCCCTCCCACAGATGTTTACAGCAGTCTCATAATTGCTGGAACCTGGAAGCAACCAAGGTGCCCTTCGATAGGCAAATGGGTAAACAAATTGTGTCACATCCAGACAATGGAAAGTTATCCAGCACTAAAAAGAAATGAGCTATCAAGTCATGGGAAGACATGGATAGGCCCTAAATGCATATTTGTAAGTGAAAGAAGCCGATGTGATGGGTCTCTGTACTGTGTGACTTTGAGTGTAAGACACCCCAGAATAGGTACAACTACAGAGCCAAAAAAGAGGTCAGTGGTTTCTGGGGGTTAGGAGGAGGCAGGATGAATAGGCAGACCACAGAGGATTTTTAGGGCAGTGTAAAGATTCTGTGTGATATTTGTGTGATATCAAAACCCACAGAACACAGTACCTCAAGTGGACACTAATGGAAACTGTGAAGTTTGGGTGAAAAGGATTCCCCCACATTGGCTGATTATTGTAACAAATGTAATTCTGAGCATGGCGGCATACTCCTGTAATCCGAGCATTCTGGAGGCTGAGGCAGGAGGATTAGGAGTTTGAGGCAAGCCTTGGCTACAAATTGTGTTCAAGGCTAGCCTGACTATATAATGAGACCTTGTCTCATAAAGGATAAAGCCAGGGCTGGGGATTTAGCTCAGTGGTATAAGCGTTTGCCTTGAAAGCACATGGTGGTGAGTTCGACCCCTGGTACCGATAAAAAAAAATGATAAAGCCAAATAAAATATCATGTTAACAATGTTAATTGGGGTGTGCATATGCTAGCTTTGATGTGAACCTTAAACCACTTTAGAAAAGAAAGTCTATTTAAAAACTGTTTTTAAACTTTTAAAAAGCACAAATTCTATTCTGAGAACAACAGAAACAAAGAAAACCTAGTATGTTCCAGGAGTACCTGCTTTTCTCATTTCAGCAATCCTGAAGGTTCACTTTTTTTAAAGTTTTCTACCATTGGCAGATGAAGAAAGTCTAGCTAGGAGAGAAGTGTCTGGTCCCAAGTCACACAACTGGCAACTTGCTGGAATGCTGTCAGGGCTTTCAAAATCTTGCCTGGTGGTTGAACAAGATATGTTTCATATCCCAGCACAGAGCCTTCATGATTCTGTGTCTCTCCTCCTCTAAAAAGAATTATCCAGTAAATTCCACTACTCAAAGCTGCCAGCACTACCTAAGTCACTCAAATCCTACAACATTAAAGGGTTCCAGTGAGGAAAAGAAGTGTCACCCGGAGAGTCCCCTCCACTAGTCAGAAGACTAGAACTCTTAATTGCCCTCCACTGCAATTCTTTATTGTAACCACCAACACTCCTGGCCACACTGGCACATTTTGTGGTACTAAGGGTTGAGCCCAGGGCCTTTGCACTGACCTGTGCTTCCAGCTTCTTTGCTTCTTTTTTTATACCAAGGATTGAACTCAAGACATTGTGCTTGGCAGACAAGCACTTATGCTGCTGAGCTGAATCCATGACCCTGATTTTTTTCTTCTTTTATTTTCTTTCTTTCTTTCTTTCTTTCTTTCTTTCTTTCTTTCTTTCTTTCATACTTTTTTTCTTTGTCTTTTTGTGGCAATATCTCACTATGCAGTTCAGGCTGGCCTTGAGCCCACTTTGTAGCCCAGGCAGGTTCTGAACACACAACAATCCTTCTGCCTCAGGCTTACATCTCCCTCTTATTTACTCTGAGGGCTACAGAGGCAGCGAGAGGATGCCTTTCCTCTGTAAGAACATGATAGCCTGCTTCAGTAACAGAAACTACCAGATACTCTGCCCACAGACTAAATCCCAGTCAGTATCCCTGAGGTCCTGAGGTGTGGAAGGCACAATTAAAACCTTCTAGGGTCCCACAAATTCCATCTATTTGAGCATTTCAATCTGACAGCCATAATCACGTTTAAAAATAATGGGTGATGGGTGGTAGGATTGAGCTAGCATTACGATTAAACCTGATATTCACATAAAGTTCATTGCTGGGCACCTTGTGAGCAAACAATGAAAGTTAGTCCTCTTCTCTTACCCTTAGTCAATTCTTGCCCATTCACTTGTCTCCTCTGTAATCACATCCTCATCCTTCCCGACATTTTTGGCAGCATTTTGGTGAAAACAGATCAATAAGCAAGCAATTCAAAAACATTAACTTAGTCCTTACGATGCACTAGGACCTTTGCCATGTACAAGAGTTACAAATACAGAAAACATACACATACACATAGAACCCACTGGCTAAAGATGTGTCTAAATAGGGAAATAAATATGATTGTAGTTCAAAAAACTCAAGAGTCTAAGGCCTTACATGATATTTGTTGAGGACTCAAACTGGAGATAAGAAATTGAAGATGAAATTTGATTTGTCTAAGTCACTGATTTCACAAACTATAACTTCTCCCAATATTGTGTTTGGAGTGTGTTTCCCATTACAGTTTGCAACAAATCTGAATTAGTGTACAGAGCTTGCACTAATGCGTCAGTGTACTGTTAACAATAAGAATTAATTCATGTCCCATCTCTGATATTTGGATGAGGCTTCTCAAATACACTATTCTGTGCCAGCAGTAAAAGCAACATGACACGTATTTTTATCTAACTCTGCTTCTGACATTGTAGTATGTAGAACCTAAATTTGCCAATGGTCAAATTCTTTACATACCATTAACCATATATATGTGTTTAAATTTGATTCATAGATCTTTTAAACATGTGTGTGTGTGTGTGCTTGTGTTTGTGTGTTTTATGCATGCTTATGTTTGCATCTTACTAGCAGTATAATTTTGTTCCAGGGCATGCATAATTTTCAAGCTTGATTGGGGAGTTATTAATTCCTAGCATAACTGTAGGCAATGCAGGGAAAACAAAAGAGTTACTCGGATTCTGCAGTTCCTTTTTCCCTGGCACAAATTGATGGAGAAGTTTATTTTGTGTTTGCACCACCCCCTGGTGGAAAAACAGCATATTTCAGTTGCATGCTAATCCCTGCCAACACATCGATTTTGCCCTTCAATAATCTCTTTTATTTTCTCTCAATAATATTATGGAGAAAAAGACCAAATATTTAGATTTCTTTTCCAGTTTCACATCATGAATATAGAGCCAGAAGAAAATCAAATCAAGGGGCCATGTTAATTGCTTTTCAAGACTGTCTGGGCCAATTTAAAAATTAATGTTAAAGACTTGCCCTCCTTGAAGGAAATTTCCCTTTCATATTTTGATTCAGCAAATATTTTGTCAGTGCCTAGTATGTGCTAGGCATCTTCTGGGTGCTTGGGACACCAGAATAAACAGGAAAGGAGTGTGTCCAGAGGACAACCTGAGCCATCTTTAAAAGTGCCAAGCGCGGAGCTCTAGGCCTCAAAGAAGGTGAAAGTCAGCCAGAAAGCCTTCAGAGAGCAGGTGATAGTTGCACTGTGCATCAAGGCAGACAGTTATACCCAAAGCAGATGGGCTGGTTGGTGAGGAAGAGCAGGTGTTTCAGGCCGAAGTAGAGGGAGCAAATAATCAGAAGTACAAAACAATTTAAATTCAGGCAAAACACACTTGAAACTGGAGGTCATTTGGCATGGCCACAGGCTAAGTGGCGGTAAAGCTGTACATTGATCTTATGTTTATGTGTTTAATCCTTGATAATCAGGTGAATTTTGCTTTGCTTTGTGACAATGAGTTTTATGCTTTTTTCTGCAAGTGGGCTCTGGGGCACTTAGTGCCTGTAACCTGTCCACTGTGTAACACTGTATGTCAGGAACTGTACTGGGGCCAACTAACTAGTGATAAGAACAGCCCAAGGAAACAATGATTTTTGTTCTTGACAAAGGAAGATTGAAAACTATTCTCATAAATGGATGATTAGAATGAGACGTGTGTCATATGGTCACATGTTGGCAATTTTGGGAATGTGCCCATCAGTCTGCAATCACATAATCTATATAGATCAGCCCCAAGGTAGCCTGCTGGCAAAATGGCCCATTGAAGACTAGTCCTCCATCTTCTAATGAGCCATGGGTATGAAAGATCATTCTCTATCACCACTTTGCCTCTTGACCAGTTGGTTTCCATTATGGAGAAGGTACCTGGAGCCAGCATGCAGTAATAGCAGAAATGAGTATGGAGGAGAGGGTGTGGCTGGCACACACTGAAGAAATGCACAGGGGAAGACTTAGGAAACCACTGTAGGAGACAGGATTTTATGCAAGCACAACTAGGTTTTACATACAAAAGATAAATCTACTTTCAGAAAGGTGAGCAGGGCTTGCAGTATGGGAAATGTGACGAGGTACAAGTAGGATCACAGACAGGGAACTCAGTGAAGAGATACAGGCAAGAGTGACAGGCATCTGAATCAATGCTTTATTGTAAGAGTGGAGATTAGAGTGGTAGGTTTTCTCCGAGGATCCTACCAAAGCCTAGATCGATCTCCAAAGAACTTAGTTCTCTTGCTTGCAACACAATTTCCTGAAAACAATTGGCTCTTGGTTTGGGGGAGGGGTGATGAGTGATTATTTCAAATACAGACATTCCTCGATTAATGATCGAGTTACAATACGAGGTGCTTCAATGAGGAACTGTATATAATACAGACATTACAAAGAAATGGTCAAAGGAAATTCCAACTTGTTGACTTTATTTGCATGACTCTTCCATGCAGTACTGTAATGTATAACACAACATAAAACTACAGTACTGTATGGTACATTCCAATCACCAAAAATTACAGTAGTCTATAAACAGGGTGTCCTGTGTAAAAAAGGCTCTATAAATGAGCTGTACGGACCTATACAAAAAAAAGGTCCTAAGTCCAAGTGGCGAGGCAAAAGTCCAGAAGTAGTTCACTGTGAAGCTCATTACTGGAGGAATATCTGTGATTATCTAAGGTACACATTGATGTGGCCAGCACCGTGCAGCGGGAAGCTACCTTTTCTGTAGATCCACAGAGCAAAGTAGTGAAGAGCAAGGACTGCAGGGCTATGCAGACATATACTTGAACCCTGGCTCTGCCGCTCACTGTAGGCGACACTCCCTTGGGCCTGCCTCCTCATCTTTTTGCACATCTCCTTCCTTCCTTATGTAATGGATATAAGAAGCGAATCTAGCTCATTGAGCAATTGTATGACTCAATTACATAATTTATGCCAAGCACCTAATACAGGGCCTGGCAATTAATAAGCAGCTGATAAGGACTAGAATCTTTGTCTTCCTCTTGTTTGGCCAGTGTGCCCAGGGAAATTAGATTCTTGTCAGATAGCTGGTACAGATGTCCCTTCATAGCTGCCCAGGGTACCCTATCCCGGACTGAAGAGGAAGCTCCCTTCGGAAAGGTGTCTGGTGATTTCATGAGTTTGTTTTCCTTTCCTAACCAGGATACAGTCTCAACTCGTCAGGTGGCACTGGAGATAAGCCCAGGTTCTCACAGTCACACGGGCCTGGTCTACACAGCTGTCAGTCCTGACCAGGAGGCATGGAGCCTGGAGTCAAAGCAGGCAGCAGAATCCTATGGGATTTGTAAGTCAGTCAAGAACAGGCAGGCAAACAGCAGAAAGTGTCCCTGCCAGACTGGAGGCCTGATGCTTTTGGTGCTCCTGGGAAAAAGAATGTCGATGGCACAGAGGGAGACAACAGGGATAGACCCAAGTGAATCTGTTGAGTCAATTTGTGCCTGGCAACAATGATTTTTCCATAAATGGTTCAGAGTTAGGATTCCTGAGAGTCAGTCCTGGGAAATACTAATCCTATGAAGATTATCTCCCCCAAAAGTTCCTGTGATCAGTAATTTTGATAAAGGCTGCCTTCCATAGCCCTATCTTGGTGATTTATATTAACATTTGACTTGCATAAGTTTCAGATAAAACTTATAGAAAACACTTATTTAATGTGGGGAGATGCTAGGTTAAACATATTTGCCCCCAGAATCCTTTGTTTCCAACAAATGTCCCTAATACTAGTAGTCTGTGTGAAACAATTGAAAAGCACACCAGGTTCATGTCTCTTGGGCTTAGGCTTCCTTACCAGGACCCACAGAGTCACTTGGGGAGGCCCCCTTAGTGGGACCTCCCAGATCTCAGACTGGCACTATATTCTGCTTCCAGTCAGAGGAACACACCCTATTGGAGTCCGAATGTTTCTAAGCAATTCCATTGCATCTGATGTTCCTAAGTTCCAGGATAAGGCTCTCTTGGGGAGGTGTTTGATGCCTGATAGCTAGAAATGCTCAAACTGGAGTCCTTGAAGAAAGCGGTGCATGTGACCTAGAGCAACTAGAGTTTCTGAGACTACTGTAGTGATTCCAGGCTTTAGGAGTAAGACAGAGGTATGAAAAAAAGAAATTAAGTCAAATATTGTTAAGCCCAAGGGTTCTCTGGGCTTCTCCTAATTCCTGCCCTGCACAACTGTAGAAGCCTCTCTGTTGACACATAAGGTAACTGCCACCGAGGGAGTTTGCTTATTTGTTACAACCAATTCTTCTTTCTTGTAAAGAGATTTCAATAGAACATTTCATTTACTTGCACAGAGTATTGATAACCATGGGGAATGTACCTGATGTGAATGTATGTGAGCTACGTATGTGTATGTATCTACTAATGTCATACAATTGCTCATGTATATGTTAAGGCCTTTGCCCATAACATGACTGCATTTTTAGGGAGGTAACTAAAGTTCGATGAGGCGACAAGGGTGGAACTCTAATATGATGGAACTGTGTCCCTGTACTACAAGAAAGAGACAGGAGAGATTTCGCTGTCACATCATGCATGCTCAGAAAAAGGCCACCTATTAGCCAGTAACAGAGGCTTCACCAGGACCTGATCATTAGGATATATCACCTTTGAACTTCTAGGTCCCAGAACTGTAAGGACATCTTTGCCACCTAATATGTATTATTTTGTTATGGCAGCCCTAAGAGACTAATGTAGCACTTACTGTTTTGAAAGTGTATAGGCCATTTCTTTTTTAAACAACCCCACCTAGAGGACAAGATAGTAATCTAAACTTTTATAATTATACAATGCTTGGAAAAGCTGATACAACCGAGAAGGGTTGAAAAATGAAATGCAAGCTGCAACGCTATGTTATAGTTAACAATACTCTATTGTAGGAGGGCAGGTCTCATGGTATGTGTTCTTACCATAATCAAAATGAATTTTAAAATGGAGATAGCATTTTAATGAAAGACACATCTGAAGTAAGCTTGGAATCTCCAAAGGAAAAATAAATCGACACACACTTACTGGGTGCCTAATCTGACTCCGGCTCTTTGTTGGATAAAGGAGGCTGGCATGGGGAACATTTGCACAATCTACACCCTTTTTTCAGTGTTTAGTGTAGGAGACAGAAAAGTAATGAGGCAATTGGAATGCAATGAGCTATGTGTTTTAGACAAGGAGTATTTTGCTCCTTGGCAAGAGGGTGGCAAGTTGAGGTCAGGGAAGGCATCCCAGGAGAGGTGACAACAGCTGACACCTAAAGGAAGAACATGAGGTAGCAATATTAGTGAAAAGAGTAACTGCTCTAGAAGTTGGCATAACACTGAGAAATCACACAAAGCCTCAGCTCTTAGCGGGCTCTTAGCTCCCAAGGAAGAGACCAATGCATACACACACAAACTGGAACAGAATATCCAGCAGGAACCGACCCTGCTTCAAAATCTTATGAATGGAATGCAACCATATCAAGTAGAACACAAGGCCCATAGTCATAATCAGTTACATGACAAGGGCATTTTATCTAAAAGCTAAAGAATTAACCTTATTGGCCACTGTTATCCTTATCTTCAACACCACAGAAATTATTGTTGATATTTGCTGGTTATTTTTTCACAGCACATCTCCCAAAACACAACATTATTTTTAGTAAATTGCATAGGTGATTAAACAAAGACCCAGAATGTAGACAGCAGTATTAACTCAGGCTCACACAGTATTTGGCAGAATTTGGATCTGAAACCATTTAATAATTCAAGATCTGTAATTAGTACCTAGAGTGAACCATATTCTAGAGAAGAGTGCTCCAAAGTGGGATGCATGAATTTCAGGCATGGACAAGAACACCAGATATAAAAGGAGCATACTGACACATCAATTATATTTATTTTCCTCATCTTTTCAAAATATGTATGTGCATATCCATAATATAAATAAATGAAATACATTAGTAGATACATACACATATGTAACTTATACATATGTAAATAAGCATATTCAGGTGGAGGTATATTATCAAATATTTAGAGACATCGGTCGTAAGACCTCACTTACCCTGATTTCTTGGAGTTCACACATAGGCCTCTCTGGCCCCTGAGTCACTGATCTTAAGCCTTTCAAGTTTAAAGTACCTTGAAGTACACAACTCCTTCACTGTTTTGACTCAAGAGCAAACCATGGGTTTAATCTAAAATACATTTTTTGTGAACAATTTATTTTCCAGACATTTTTCCTCTGGGGCTATTTCTCATTGTCAGAAAATATCAGAGGTATCTATGTTTGAACCAGCACCTTCCATAACTCATTTTTATTGATGATTTTTTATAGCTAAAACATGAAAAGAATCATAAATGTGAAATACGTACCCTGGTAACTGACCATATTGCAGGTTGGCTTCATTTGTCACACGCTCCCCAGGCACTATTTTGAGTTTATGTGTTTACTCTGGCCATTTCCTGAGTGGATATTTATTACAGGCATACAGAGTCCCTGGCACTGTTCTTTCTAGGCTCTAAGGTATTTAAGCAGTCTTTCATTTTCTCTGTCAGTGTGGCTTGGATTTCTGTCATTTCCCAGAGCTAAATGCTAGGGAGACTTTTACTTCTCTGGAGGATTTCTTTCTCCTTAACGATTCTTAGTCATGCCCAGCAGAGAGGGAGACACTGTGAGTGACTTTGCTTTATTCATAATATGAGGATGTAGTAAATGTGTAGGGATGTATTATACTTATGGCATTGGTAGAAACGAAGTCTCAGGTCCAGAGGTAATGTTCCACTCTGATGGCTTTGTGATACACTTTGGATTTTAGAATGGAGACATGAGGATGTATCTGCTTTACCAATTCTCTACCCTGTCTGTATGGCTGAGTTCTAAAAGAAAATAAAGTTGAAAATAAGCAATGCCAAACCCTAAGATTCCTGGAGCCACGGAGATGAGCATTTGAATCATATAGCCATCTGGATTTCTCTAGTTTTGTGGGCAGTGTTTGAATCTAAGACTTAATCCTGGGAAAGTAAAATTTATCTTTCATGAATTATCTCAAGTTAAGTTGAAGGCCACTGTGAGGGGCACAATATAGAGAGAGGGTTGAGATGTGACCTGGCTGACCACACTACAAAGTTAGAAAGAAGAATGCAGACAGTTAAACAGCAGCATTATCATGGACTTGATCAGAATTACTCAGATGCTAGGATGCTTCTTTTGTTTGAACAAAGCTGATGAATCTGTTTTCTGAACTGGTTTTGTCTCACTGCTCTCTGAGGACCTAACAGGTCGGTCATTCCTCACTCTTGTTAACAAGAAGAAAATCGTGCTGTCATTATATAAATGGATTTCAGATCTTGGGACCCAAAACAGACAAAGCATCATCAAATGGCTTCCTCTTAGCTGGACACAGTGACATGTGCCTGTAATCCAAGCACTCTGGGAAGTGTAGCAGGATGACCACAAGTTCAAGTCCAGCTTGGGCAACTTAGTGAGATGCTATCTGAAAATACAATACAAAAAACACCTGGGGATTTTGTTCAGTGTAAAGGCCCTGGGTTCAGTTCCCAGTATGACAGAAAGAAAGAGAGAAAGAAAGAAAAAAGGCGGCATCATCTTAAATCTACCTTACTAGTGTGTAAGTGTAGTAAGGTACTAACACGCAAGCCTAGCTCCAATTCTGGATAGAAGATATCTTTTAATATTTCTTCCAATCAGAGAACACGCTAAATATATTTCAGTATAGATGCTGTGCTTGAAAGTGGATAGACAACTTCAAACAAAATGAATGTCTTATAATTAACATATGTGCATAACACATACTGAAATGCAGCCTCCCTGAGGACACACACATCTGCTTGGTTCTCTACTGTGTACTCAGTGACTCACATAATACTCAATAGGGAGCAGGTACTCAATACACATTCCTTGAATGAATGAACCGATAAAAGCATCACAAAGACTGTTGACTTGATTAATTTGACACTTTTGCCCCTCCCTCCCAGGCATATGGAGTTTCTTAGTTTCCTGAGTAAGCCACACTTCATCTTCCACTGGGTTTTGCATCTTCTGTTGCTGCTGTGTGGTGTGCTCCTTTGCAGCGGTTAGCTTACCATCCCCCCGCTGCTAATAGGATTCCAAGAGCACTGACCTGAGACTGCTGTCCTCAGAAAGGTCTGCTGGCACAGCTGGCCCATGGCAAATGTCTGGGCACTTGGCTGGTAAACATTTTCTACTCTGATACGAAACTTTCTCTACCTGAGAAAAGTGGCTCACAGTTTTACACATGCAATACGGTTTGTGCCAATCACCTCCTTGTTTTCCTTCTTGGCATCTAGAATTTTGACGTATGACAGGCAGAGAGCGCATCTGTGGCCAGTCCTCAGTGCAGTCCCTGGCCACTGAATCTCTAATGAGTCTCCCCAGTAGGCGACATTTTACATGCGTTGGCACGTGTGTTGCTGGGGAAAATAAGCATGTCCTGTGTGATAGCACTGGGATATGACTCTTGCAAGCTTGTAACTCTTCCTTTGTGGAGTTTGCTTTTGCCCATTACATGTAAAAAAAATCATAACCATTAGCTATATGCTGTGTCCTGTGAGTCCTTCTAGAGAATCACTGAACCTATTGTAGTCTTGGGAGCCCCAACATATCTTCTGCTGTATGGTCACCATATTTAATGATGTGAAAGAGCCTCAGATCCATTGCAAACTGTGGGGCAGCAACCATGCTGGTTTCATTTAGTATTCCCAGTACCTTGCTCAGTGCCTGGTCTACCATGGCTATTTTAAATGTCCTGCAATACAGGAATCAACAAAAGAATAAATAAATAAATGAGAAAACTCTGTACAGGGAATTAAACTTTCAGACTCTATGCTTAAAAACCCATTACTGAAAGTAGAATCATGGTTAAACTCGATTAGTTCTGATTTTTACGCCTCAGGATTCAGTACGTTCTTGTTGAATACATGTCTAAAATTGCAAAGCTAATTAGAAAATATGGTCTAATGTGTTCTAATGCATTCAGCTTTTTCCCCTTGCATTTAGCCTACCACCTGGCATATGAATGGCACTGAAATGATTATTAAATAAACAAATTAAAACATAGGAAGTTCAAATCCTATAATAAAATTGATGCATTAGCTTGATTTAAAAAAAAAACCTGCATGGTGAAAATCTATTTGTTAGCAATTCATTATGCATTTGCATTTCCTTTCTGAAAACTCATGTGGTCTTCAAAGAATTGCTTATTTTTTGACAATATTTCTAAGCTCCTAGCTGCAGTCCATTTATGGCAATGATAGGGAAGAAAAGTTCTAGAAAAGAAAAGAAGGGGGCACGCTTGAAACTATATGTATGGTGTTATGAATTCAATCACATACCTACGCATTCAGAGGTTGAAGTCCCAAGCCCTAGTACCTCAGAATAGTACTGTGTTTGAAGATTGGTACATTATCGATGTGACTGAGTTAAAATGAGGCTTTTAGAGTGGGCCTTCACCCACTGTGACTGGGGTTCTAAGAAGAGATCAGGATCACACAGAGACAGCAGGGAATGTGTGTACACACAGGCAAGTCCATCCAAGGACATAGCAAGAAAGCCAAGGAATGAGGCCTCTAAAGTAACCAAACCTGCCTACTCCTTTACTTAGAATGTTTAACTTCCAAAACTGTGGAAAGATAAATTTCTATTCTATTAAGTTATCTTTTTTTAATGGTAGCCCTTCCAAAGGAATACAATGGGTCACCCTTTGGATGATAACTTTTGTGACGCGAGCCTGTTGGACTAGACAAAGGAGAAGGCAGCTGGCAGTCACAGATTCCAGAGACCCTGCACAGTTTCTGCCTCTCTCCAGCTGCCCAGCCACATTTCAGGGTGAAGAAGCAAAGCCAAGCCAGTAGTGGAGCTGGTGGGGGGCAGAGAGGAGCCTGCCTGGGCAGCCAGTTTGAAACAGGCCTGCTGTGTGATGATTATTAGCAAGCAGCTTCCTGGAGATGGCAGCATTAGCTAATGATTACTCCTTGAGGCAGTGCAGCTGCCTTTTTGCTTTTTTCCCCCAGCAATTTGTGGCAAAGAGAAGATAAGCAATGCGTCCAAATAAAGTAAGGATCTTTGCCAGGGCCATATGTTTCTAAACGGGATGGGCAAAGCTAGAAAAGCATTGAGACAGAACCTCTTTCTCTTGGCTAATTGCAATCCCTCTGCTCCATCCCTTCGACAGAGCATAGCCTTGGTGAATGCCAGACAGCCTGAGGGGCAACTGTACCCTTTCATGGCTACATCTGGGCTGATATTTCCTCATTTCAGTTATCCCATGGAACTCAGTCTTGCTCGTGCCCCTCTCTGTACTCCCCACAATATGCTATGCATATTTCTGGCTCTGGGCTGGCGTCCCTACTGTATATGCCACATGCTCCATTTGGAATGCCCCTCTTCCTTTTATCTCATTCCAGTCTTTTCCCTACTTCTAGGCCATCCATATGGCCTTCCTTGGAACTCACAACCTGCAGTAAGTTTCCCTGAGTAAGGTGGCCCCTCCTGGAGTCTCAGTGATGCAAAGTGATAAGGGACCTTTCATGGAGGTGCATACAAAGAGCTTTGGGATCTCAGATGGACGCAGAGGTGGATTGGAGCAAGGGGTGGAGGAGATGAGAAACACACCCTTTTGCACACCTAATGGGGCATTTCCTGACTTGGTACCCAATCTCGTGCTCCCTGAGGAATGTGTATGGCATCACTGGTTGACTCAGAGTCCATATTCCATTTCATGTACCTTGATCAGCCACCAATTTACCCTTTTCCTTACTCTGCCCCACTTCCATCCCTGTCCCTGTCCCCACCCATTATTGGAGCTTTACCTGTACTGTTTGTCCATCAGCATTCTCCTAAGCTGCCTGAAATGCTCTGAGATTTGTAGGTTTATATATATATATATATATATATATATATATATATATATATATATGAATTTAAATCCAGCATGACACCTCAGTAAGTTTCTGAGCAAACCTAAAAATAAGTATTTCGCTATTGTTTTCTGTCATCACTGAAATGTCAGTCAAGCGATAGAAAGCAGATCTAGCTACTCCCTGAGCTGTGCTTACTGTATCTATAAATGTGCGTGAGGCAACAGAGTTGGCAGCGTCCCTGACAAGGCGAAGGAGCAGGCAGGAGGAAAGACAAAAGCGTATAACTCGGCATTGCTGACCTTGAAATATTTAGATTAGTAGGAAAGACAATGCGCTGCAGGCTACAGTGAGAAATGGGCAAGGGGATGCAGGGACACAGCGAAGGCGGAAAGAAAACGGGGAATGAGGACCATTTATGGAGAACCTACTGTATACTAGGTTCCGGGGACTGCCGCTTTACGTGGACTATATACTCCCACTCATTTAGCAACCTTCTCACACTGGGAGTGTTATTGCACCCATTTCCAGCATGAGAAAAACCAAGGTCAATTAACCTGTCCAGGACTACACAATGAAAAAGGCACAGGGGCAAGATTTGAACTGAGGCCCAGGACTCCAGGGGCTGCACTGGTGACCACTGTGCTGAGCTGCCAGGTGCCCCGCTGAACACCATCTTCAGGTTGGGCTACAGCTCTGACTGTGCAGTGACTCAACTCTTTCTTGGTAGGAATAAGGAAGCGGAGGGTGTGCCTCTAAGTCACGTTGGAAAGGAAGGAACAAATGCAGGGGGGAGGAATCCAGAGCAACCTCTAAATGTCAGCACCATTACAAGCTCTCTTCTCCACCAGAACACCTCTTGGATGTGCAAAATTGGAGGACCCTCACCCCTGGGGAGGCCAGGAAGGTGCACTTAGGGCTGCTTATCACAGAGCATGTGTTGTAACTCTGCACTTTCTTCCCATGCAGAATTGACATCTGGGGTGCTGAGCTTCTACCCAGCAAAGGCTGTCCTTTTCCCTGCAAGGTCTTCCAGGTACAACCCAGCTAGAGGAACCAGCAACCAAAAGCTCAGAACTGGGCCACTCTCCTGAGAAGGGACAAAGAAAGCTCCCTAGTTTCTAGTGCCCAACATCTAAGCCCTCTGCTCTCTTCTGGGCTTGCCCTTAGACCTGTCCTCAGTTCCCACTAAGTAACAGTGGAGGTCAGTCCAGTTGTCCTTCCATGCAGGAAGCATAAGCCAACCCTTCGGCACACCATTGGCTCCCTTCCCCACTGCAAAGCTCCTGCAGCCCACCTTGAAGCACACCAGGTCTTCGGCTCCCTTTTGCTTCTCAGCTAGAAGAATTTTGATTTCAAAAACTCTGAGAAGTTAAATCATTTATCTTTGTTAAAAGACACAGCCAAAATCAATATATGCATTCTATCCCATGTAACAGTCATTTCATTTATGCTAATTAAATAACAGATCCACAATCCATTATTTGTCTAGTTAGTAATTCAAAGTACTGAAAGGGACTCATGGGAATGGGTTTGTGAGTCGCTCTTCTTTTCATCATTTTAGGATGGTCTCTGCACACTTTAACATAAATGTGCTGAAGTGGCAGGAGGGTTCCTTCCTTGCACAGTATCTCTTTTGGAACAAGGTAGCAAAGGGCAAGTTGCAGCTATTTTGTAACAGGCGGCTGCTGAAAGAGTAAAACTGTTTTCTGTACATGACCCACACTCAGTGCTCACTGCAGGTCGGTCTAATCCTTATAAGCTTTTGTTCACAAGTAAAGCAGCAAGTTCTTGGTTAATAGTGGATCACTTGGCCAAGGGCTTGGGACCACATCGTGAATCCGATGAGATCACTTTTGCTTCAAGACCTCAGCATTCTGAGATAGACTGCAGACACCGAACAGATACTGGTGGCCTGACATCTCCTTAGGGCTTATTGCAAACTGGCCACCTTTCCCGTAAAATGCCATTTATGGCAGCAGGCTGAGGGAGCTATTAATAGTAAGCAAAGCAGGGCACCTCTCCCACAGACACCTCAAATGTGCTTTTTTCATCACCTGTTTCTCTGGACAAGCAAAAGAGGGAAGAATGATGCTCTAGTATAGCCTGAGGGGGAAGGGCATGCCGGGGGGTGGGCACAGGGACCAGGGTCCAGTGCACTGTTCCCAGGTCCTGAGTCACAAGAGAAATGGGATGATCAGTTCATCACAGGGTCATAATTCATATGTCTCACTGCTGGGCAGCTCGGAAGCACTGGTGACCTATGCGTGGATGCAGGAACAAATTGTGATGAGTTTCCGTTGGGCGTTTGAGTCTTGCATGCCTCACTCCATGGCCTAATCCAGAGCAGTGTGGCCTCCGTTCTCCTACTGCTTAAGTGAAGTGTTGAAAAATGGAAAGAATTCAGGCTCTGGAGCTAAAGAGACCTATACTGACTCTGCCACCTAGAGGCATGCTGACTTTGGTCAATTATCTCACCTATTTGAGCTTTAGTTCCTCATCTGTAACTTGGGGCTATGAGGGGTTGTTGTGAAGCTAAGAAGTGTAAGTAAAGTGGCTGAGACCTTCAGTAAATGGCAATTGTCACTGCTAATCCTGAAGGCCTAAAGCCTGGGTTTCACCTCTTCTCTAACCCTAATAATGATCTGCACAGCAATTTCATGAATGAAAGCTCTGTGCCAGGCACAAGATACTTTGGTTCCCTTGTTGGGGTATATAAGTGTGGAGTGAGGGTCAGCAAAGACATGACAGCTATAATGAAATGAATTACCTGGTTCCTAAACTTCTGTCATTCTCAGCAGTCATTGTTAATCTTGGAGATGCTCATGTCAGAGTCCCTGGATGATGCATATTTAATTCAGATCCAAGCTCTTTACATCATTGGAGCTCACCTAACAAATCTACTCTCTCTTCCATTCATTCCTTGCATTCATCTGAAATGGAACTGGCAGGAAGGTGACACTGTAAGGTTTGGATGTCTGAGTGCGTAGGTGCAAGTGGGTGCATTTTGGTGTTGAAGTAAAAGAGAGTAGAAAGTCCTTTGTGAGTGTTTGAAAAGTGACTTCTCACCAAGCCCCTCCTACTCCTGTACAGTTGCAGCCTTGATTCCTAGGAGAAAGCCCGCCTTGGTAAAAGCCTCACTTTCCACAGAGAATTGAGATTCTGGAACCGGACCTCCCCCAGTATGGCAGATGGAGGGTATATGGGATGTGGCCAAAACAAAGGAAGAAACATTTACATAGAATTCTTTACAGGTTAGAAGATTGAGGGTTAGGAGGCATTCCATTGTCCCTGCCTCTCCTCATCCAGCCCTAAAAAATCTGTGAAGCTCAGAAAGGCTAATTATCTTTTTCCAGGTCACATTGCTAGTAGAGGAATAGCCAGGACTGTACTTCAAAGTGATCTCACTACCAAGGTCTCCAGATAGCCACCTGCATCATAATATACTACAGGGCCTTTCTCCACAGGTCACTCAGTCAACTGCAGAGCTGGCTTAGAACGTGCATCTCAATGTGTTAACCTGGGTCCTCTAACACTTCATCCTAAGAGGTGCTTGGAAAGTTATAAGTAAGCGAAAACCTCGAATAATCAAGTAAGGACACATGAGAGTGAAAGCTAAACTTTCTCCCAGCTTCTAGAAACATGCTTGCAGGCATGCATTGCAGTATTTCAGACATTAAATCTATGTCCTGGAATGCAGATTTACATTCCTTTGTGGCCCTGATCTCAGCAGAATCATCATGTTAAGCATGCCTTAAAAGAACCCTGAGGGTAAATTTAAGTCAACTGAAAGAGTCTTTGCCAATACTTTTTTATAGCTCTAAGGATTTAATACTCTCTATGATGCTTCCAGATCTCTGTTACTTGCCATTCAGACCTTTTTAATGATTACTTATGAATCTGACAAAGGTCAGAGTTGTGATTTCTTACTCTTACTATCAAACTCAGGCATCACCTTTGAATCGAATAGTACTCTACTCCCAAAACTCTGAAGCCTTGGCTACTTATGGGATTGCTTTGGAAATGTTCACAACAAAGGCCTGAAAACAGCTACGATGGCAGCAGGTAGGTGAGGAGACATGCTGCTATCACCACAGGGTTAAAGCTAGTCAGACTCAAAAAACAAATCGATAGTGTACTTCGGCATGCTGCCTGCCCGCTGGTCTTGAGAGCAGCAGCTGGGGCTTTGTACCTCCACTACCCAACACAGTAAAGTAGTTATAGAGCAGCCCTATCAGCAGTGCCACCAAAGTGGCACCATCTCTCCACCTATCAAATCCTAAGAATATTTTTCAACTCAAACTCCCAAGACTTTTCAACAGCATTCTGATACAGAGAACCACACTGCTGTCTTTGTTACTTTCCTTCCATCCTTGGTTTTCTTAACCCTGTAATATCCTGGTTATCTTCTACTTTTCCTCCTTTGTGTCCTTTCCTACCCCAGCCTCCATTTCCAGAGTCCTAATGGTAGGTGCTACTCAAATTCTGTCAACAACTATCTCTTGGTTGTCTTCTTCCTTTTAATGTAGATCTGTGCTCTTCGAGTGTTCTATGATGACACATATGTTCTCTACCTTTGTTACCAATATGGTAACCATTTGCTATATGTGGCCATTGAGTAATGACCTCCGTACAGTTTCCATCACTGAAACACTGAAGCTTAAATTATACTTCATTTTAATTAATTTAACTAGGGGATGGTGCCTGTCTTATTGGATGGTGTATTTCTGGACATTTGCATGTGGTAGTCTTATCTCAGCCCATGGTTTCAGGTACCACTTCAGTGTATAGGATTCCTCCATGTCATTGGACTTGATACCAAGACCCCAATACTTCTTTTGCATGTGAAAGAGTTTCATAGATGCTGTATCCAACAAATCTCTACTCACAAGCCTTGCACATACACTGAAATCCTGCTGAATGAAAGATGAAAAGAGGATGGTAATTTTAGCTTCATCCATTTTTGTGATAACTAAATTTTGGGAGAAAAAGCAAGATGCTGATAAAAAGAACAAATTAGTCAGCTGCCTATACAACAAAGAAAAAGAACTATGTTCTTCTCCCAATTAGTTGTATCCTTCCACCAAATCTATTAACTGAATAGCTTAGATTCTGTCCTCTAGGGAGTCACTATCTGCAGTCACATTGCCTGGGCAATAATTGTGTCTCTGTCACTTACATGCTGTGTAACAATAGGCAAGGGTAACCACCTTGTTCCTCAGCTTCCTCATCTGTAAAATGGGGTAATAATAGTATGTACCTGATGTGCTTATGATATCATGCATCAAATTGTACCAAATATAATATCTGGCATAGAATAATGATAACAATAATAGCTAATATTGATGTGGGTCACCATCTTCCCACATGCACTACATTTGGCTTGGACATATCATCACTTAGGAGGCCCAGAGACTCTGGATCTCAGATTGCAGATGAAGAATCCTCAAAGATGTCCCCAGCCACAGAAACTTTAAGTAGCAGAACTTCTGAGTAGGCACAGTCCTGTAGATTCATTTCTGTGGTACTCTCTGCCTCCAGGACTTGTAGTGACCACTAAAAATTAATATACTGTTTCTGTTAGCCAACTACAAACTCCTGGGATATTCTAGACTTGTTACGGGGAGTTCTGGTTTTTTATTATAATTGACTTAAAACAAGGGACAATGGATCCCCAGTTTAGCTCTCAGCAGACCTCAATTAGCATTTTCAGGTATGTATATATGCATATGTGTTATGTAATTCGTATATATTATGTATACATATGCAAATTTTTCAAATTTTTCTGTGAGTTAAACAGGGGGCACAATTGTCACTAACTATTACATATGTAATGCATATTATTAAACATATACAGACATGTACACATGACCTATAAATATGGGGCTTCCCCTATCTAACTAGATCCTTAATAACTACAGCTCTAGCAGGGAAATCATGTATGTCCTTGCCAGTTTGGAGACAGACAAATGGCTCACTCCACAAGTGTGTGCAGTCATTCTGAGTCACATCCAACACCTGTGCTTATGTACAAAAGCATGGCTATTGTATCTGGAGAGACACTGTGTGTCTTACATGGCAAGCAAGATAATTGGATGCTAAGACACAAAAATCAACATTTGATTTTGAATTGAGCACACCGGTTAAGAGTCAGTTAGCATCCTCCTGCACAGTATTATCCTCTATCCCAAATCATGAACCTTCCCATGAGGGGCTGCTTCAGTCAATGCCAAGGAGTTATGGGCCACAATGTCCCCTGTTCAACATCATCCGTTGTAAAACAAGGCCTTCAGTTCTTTTTCCACATGGTGAGTTGCAGTTATGTGCTACACTCTGCACTAAGAATACATCTTTAATGATGGGGCAGCATTGTCACTTTTGCATTTATATGTGAGTGAGAAAGCAGATCTGGGGGAAAGGCTGCACTGGAAAGCATGAAGACAGCAATCACGCAGGTCACTCTTTAGAAAGAAGTAAGGGGCTCTGCTCTAGAGAGCTGATTATCCACCCTGTGCCTGAGGCACTGGAAGAAGTGAGACTGTCAGTTCTGCAGATGCAAAGTTCCAAGCCATCCCTCTTCCCCCTATCACGAGCTGACGCCTTGAGCTAAGAAGCCCCTCCACTCCCTGGGAGCCCCTGATGCAGAGTCCCATGAAAACACTCCAGCTGTTCAGAGGCAGACTATGATTAGGCAGAACATGAGTTCTGAACTTGGCCTAGTAGACTCTTGCCCCTCTTGCAGATGAAAGTGTTAACCCTCTGATATACCATAGCTAAATACAATCAAATTCTATTTTCACTTGAAATAAAATTTGAGAACAGGACAAAACTCTGATCTTTCTTGATGCAAACATCCAAACGTTTACAAATAGTGTGACAGTTATTCAGCAAAAGCTCCTGGATGTGCTACTGAACCTTTTCCTACTGGATCAGGTAATCTGTGGCCAAGAGCTCAAATTGGGTCCAATACCATCTGCTTCTGTACAGCAGCAAGAATGGTTTTTATGTTTTCAATGGTTAAAATAAAAAGAAGAATAGTAACTGGGGATATGTGCAAAGCACATGAATGCAAATTTCAGAGTGCATTAGTACAGTTTTACTAGAATGCAGTCATGCCTATTCGTTTCTGTAGAGTTCATGGCTGCTTTTCAACTGCAGTGGCCAAGCAGAGTAGTTAGCACAGGGACTGAAAAGCCTTAAATATTCGCTGTTAGTTTACCACATACAAAGTTTGATATTTAGCAGTTCAATGTCAATTTTTTGGAATGCAGTTGTTACCTCTATTTTTTAATATTTTTGTCCCTACAATCCAATGAGATGATGTATATAACTGTACCTTTGGGGTGATCCGAGAGGCAACTTTGAGGCAAGAAAGAAATATGGGCTCGTCAGAGAGATGGGTGATACGTTGTCTTCTCAATCAGCTACTCTGCAGTGACGCTGAGGGTCTACTCAATACAACAAAAATTTCTTAAGAGCATGGATGGAGGGAGGGGGAGGAATGTAGGAGGAGGAGGGAAGAAAGGGAGGGGGACAGAGAAAATACTAGAAACTCAGGAATCAGAGAGGTTATGCTTTAGAGATAAGTTCTACCACTTACAGAATTGGTAACTTGGCATTCTTGTGCCCTCATGAGCTTCTTTCCTCTCCTGTAAAATGCAGGTGATAACATATCACCCTGTTTAATGTTCACAGCAGTCCACTAAAGGAGTACTTGCTTATGGTTTATAAAATGCAATAGTTACTTGTATACCAGTGTGAGTATTATTATATATTTTATCTTTTTCCCTCTGTCACTTGTTTGGTTGTGTCTCCCAAAAATGACAGTATGGTTTTCCCTTACAGAAATTAACTATACATGGTGCCTTTCTGTACATACGACTCTGTGGTTACATCCTCTATGGATTTTAAACCTGTCAGCTTATTTGACATGGACAAGTACACACACTTATCTCACTGATACCGCACCAGACACCCTATCTTTGTGCAGAAAGCACCTAGGACTTATTTCAGAACAAGCCAAGGCATAGATTGGATTGAGGTTGATCTAAAGCTTCAGGGCTGAAGGAGATTTCAGGTAAAAACATAACCACTGTAAAAAATGCTCTAACAGTGTGTGATATAGTCATGGTTAAGACAGCAGGCCTAGCAGTCAGATAGGCTTGGTTTTGAATCTGTCTCTTATAGTTGGGAGGCCTGAAAGAAACCTGTGGACCTACTAAAATATTTAGAGGTCTCTTCATTGCCCTAATGTGTCAGCACCCCTCCATGTGACCAATCATGGCGGCCTGTAGTATCTCATTTATGAGCAAGTCCTCTTGCAGCTCTACTCTTAGCTCTTATTGAGCCTTTTGGGCCCTGGAATATTCCATGCTTTTCCCACGAAAGGGACAGTGCATGTGCTATTTCCCCTGATGGAAATGCAACTTCACCGCTTACTCTTCTGTCTCAGCCACTTCACCTCACTGACACCCATTCTTCTATCAGACCTCAGATCAACTTGAATGGCGGTTCCCCAACACCAACACTACAGCTGCTTTCTTCCTCTGCACCCCACCCCAGCTTCTGTGTATTTGCACTTGACACTAATCCTCCCATTTTTAAAAGTGTAAATTGGCCATTACTTGTTAAATGTCTGTCTGGACCAGGAGGCCAGGAACTGGGTCTTGTTTATTATTGTCTGTAGCACCTAGATTTGTGTCAGCTGTAGAGCAGCTGGTTAATAACAGTATGCTGAAGTAACGAATAAGTGACTCTGGGATTCACTCTTGTTACTGTGACTACTTAGAGGAAAGCAACTTTACTCTCTCCCAGAACTAACAAACTCAGAGGACACAGCTGCACTGTGGTCAGTTGCCTGCTGACAAAACACCTTGGAGAGCAGAGAGAACTCTTCTCTGAGTAGCCATTCCTGCTTCTCTGCTGATGCAGTTTTAGTGCAAACCCATCTCTCTTTGCTGTTTCTGGTTAGAATGTCTTTGGAAGCCAATGTTGTTCAGACTTTAGAGAGCTTAAGTATCTTTTGCAGGTTACACATGATTTATAATGTCTGTAGCCACGATGGCTGATATTTCTTTACACTGCAGCAAATGAAGGGGTCTATTTTCCCCAGCAGGTGTGTGAATACTACAAATCCAGCTAATGCTAATGCAGCACGTACTTGCACAGAGAGCAAAGTGAATGAGGAAGGCTGTTCTTATTATAATCGTCTCACAAACTCCCATTGCCTCAGAAAGGCAGTGGTGGAGGCTTTTCTTCTTGAAATGAGGAAAACCATAATTTCACCACTTTTGGAATATCTTTTACCTGCAATAAAAGCTCTGCACAGGACCACTGGAGTAGAGTATACTTAACTCTTGTTTCCAGGCATCCAGTAATGCTTTTCCAGCTTTAATGTGTATGCAAATGCCATTGAGAACTTGTTTAAATTCAAATTCTCACTCAGGCAGTGTGGTATAGGGCCTAAGAACCTTCATTACATGTTGCTGGTCCACGGACCATACTCCAGAAGCAAAGCCCTGCAGGATACTTCAGTCTTTTCTTGGTATCATCAGTAAGAAGTGATACGAGCCCTGCAAATTCTTTCTGAAAGAGCAGAAGTTCAGAATATTGAACTGAGATCCTGGAGACCACAGTCTAGATTTATTCAATGAGGCAACCCCTATAAAGCTACCAGATTGTACAAGTAAGATACACAATGTCTATAAGCAGGTGCTCCAGTCAGTACCAACATAGCCTTGTAGACTGGCCTAGTCACTTACTAATTATGTCACCTGGGCCAAGGTATTTAGCCTTTCTGAGCACCTGTTTATCCTCTGTAAAAGGAGAATAACAATTCCAGTGGGGATTCAGGAGACTTAGAAGCTAGAGATATAGTCCACTGTCTGGCAGTGATTGTATCAACACAGTTCAGTCCTGTAAAGCCCAGATGCAATTAAGACCCCCACTGGCTGGCCAACTAAGCTTCCTCAGTGGTAGTCTGGACTTGTGGAAATACCTGCAGTTGCTCCAATAGCCCTCTGGAAGGACCTGGCCTCTATTGAGGTTTATAGGCCTTGGCCCTTAGCTCTTTGAGATCAGTACTGTAATTAGTACTGATCCAGGGGTGGAATTCCAGATGCCTGCCATCACCCCAGGCTGCCTTTGTCACTTGGATACTCTTCCAGGTTTGGCTGTTCAGGCCAGTGCCATTTTATCTTCAAACACCATGAAACAGCCTTTGAAAAATCGGAAAGATTCTTCCCTCCATCAAGTCCAGAAAGATGTGTACTCATAGGCACGCGATATCCATGGGTAAGTTCTGGAGTCAAATGGCTCAGGTTTCATGTCTGCAATTTGAGCAGCTGCCCCCCTTACCTCCCCTGTCTTTTGTGCTGTTCAAATTCAGGATAGAGATTACCTTTGGGGATTAAGGGGGAAGAATGGCTTTTGTCAGGATGCTGGTAATGTCCTGCAACTACGTCTGCGTGTTAACTATTTAGGTGGGTTCAGTATGTAAATATTAATCATTAAGTAGAATATGTGCCCCCTTGTGTACATTACATCTCACCACAACACTTAAAATATGCCATTTCTCTTAAGTCATCTACGAAGACTATGCAATAATCTGAATAAACGCTTCTGCATGTGAAAAACAAGAGTAAGAATTATAGTAAAATATCTCAAGTGGCCAGTCTCTCTGCCAACAGCTGAGACGGTGGCATCTCATTAATCCTTACAACCAGCCCACATCCTTCTATTTTTGGTCCATGTGTGAAAAGATGTAAGCTGTAGTCATAAAACCCCAGAACTTTGAGGGAAGAGTGGGAAAGAACAAGAAGTTTGGGCCAGCCCAGCATATTCCTGACTGGCCTGCTTCCATCCCAGTAGTATCACACTGTCTTTTCCGGTGAGTACTTAACATCCCACACAAACTACCAGTATGAATCAGAGCTGAAAGTGACTTAGCTGACTATATGAATAAGGCTGTCAACATACCCCATCTAACACAATACAGCAATGGTATATGATCAAGACATGACCTCTTGGATAGTACACATACATGACCTTATTTCATGGTTCCAGTGAGATTAAGATTTTCTTGAAGACACATTTGGGTGAACATGGACAGGAATGTAGGCCGAAATGAATAGTGCCAGTCAGTATTCATGGTACGAGGGGAGGGACAGCTGGAACAAAACCATGCTGCAGGCCATTGTGTAACTCATCTTTCCCCAATCACATCTCTGTAAAGACTGTCACAGTTTCAATGCAGTTGAAATGACCATCTTGAGTTTTCCAAAGAATGGCATTCAGTTCACACCCCTATGAATCTGCTTGTGCCAATTCTCCTCCAGCTTAGAATATTGTCCTCCCCTCATCCCTCCTGCTTCACCAGTCTCATCCTTCCCTTTAGATTCTGATCAAGCTCCAAACTCTGAGAATCTCCCTCAGTTGCGCATCATAGGCTGAGCCAGTTATTTCTCCTAGTTGCTCGCTCACACCCATCCTGTGCCGGCCCCCTACCATGCCACATTTAGTTATGAACTCTTTCCTTGTCTCTCCCTTGCTACATTCAGATTTCCTAGAAAGAAGGGACTGTGCCTCATCCACTTCTGTATTCCCAGAATTTAACATGGTGCTTGGCCCAGTAGTGACTTTGCAAATGAGTGTTAATGTGTGTGTGAATCAGGGCCAATACACGAGTCATAAATAGGCACCTGCTCCAAGCATGAATTGGCAAGTGCAACACACGTATGTGTGTGTACACAGGGGTGAGTAGGATGGGGAAGTGGGGAAAGAGAAACCCTTCTGGGTACAGATCTTGAGAAGCACAATATGGGTCAATCTCCCATCTTAATGCCTGGCACCTTTCTTCCAGCATCCTGGAATGAAAGAATGGGGCCATAGACTGGAATAGGAGATTTCATTATACTAATTGATCTCTGCAGCCCTTTCCAACTTTGAAATGCATAAGTCTGAAAAGAATAAAGCAATATTTCTATGCCAGTATATATATATATATATATATATATATATATATATATATATTCATATAATGTTGCCTTTCTCCTGATGAAATCAGACACCTGCCCTCATCTGTCTCTAAGGATGTGGCCACTATTTGGCAGGCAGGATCTCCAACTCCAATAAAACAAATTAAAGTTGGTCTTACTGCTGTCTCTATTTTATGTAATCTGGAAATCATAAATAGCATTTAGGGTTGCCCAATAAAGAAGAGGGATGTCCTATAAAACCTGAATTTTTGATGATGAACAATGATTTTTTTAGATGAACAATGAATTTTTTGTTATTGTGATTGTTGTTTATTTTTTTTCCAGAGACAGGATCTTGATATGTAGTTTAGGCTGGGTTTGAACTCACCTGTGTAGCCCAGGTTAACCTTGAATTTGCAGCAGTCCTCTTGTCTCAGCCTCTCAAGTACTGAGATTATAGGCCTGTGGACCCCATGCTTGGTTTAAACAATGGATTTTGAAACTGTAAGTCTTACCTAGGAATACTTGGAACAGTACTATAATTCAAATCACTATGCTTGTTTATCTGAAATTCAAATTTAATTGGGCATCCTCTATTTTGGGGGGGGTAAATATAGAAACCCTACATATATGATGACTTGCTGCATTTTTGTATGAACTTTAAAATAGGAAAGATTTTCCTGGTATTGCCCCTCCAGAAAAAGGTACATTTGGGGCAGTATTAAAGACATATGAGATCACTCACTGTTCCTTCCTCGACTGTCAACAGATTTGATGAGGAGGGCCACAGTCATGATTCTGGAAGACAAAGCAGCTTTTCTCTCAAAAAAGAAAGGAGACTCAATTTGTGATAATTTAATACACCAAGGTTAGGCTGCTAAATTCTGTGAAAGCTGTGATGTGAGGTGCACTTAAAGTAAAAACTAGGACTGGGGATTTAGCTCAGCAGCGTAAGCACCTGCCTGGCAAGTGTGAGGTCATGAGTTTGATCTCCAGTACCAAAAATAAATAAATAAATAAATAATTTAAAAAATTTTTAAGTGAAAACTTCAGAGTAGCTTCATTTTTGCTGTTGGTTTGTTAGGTTTGCTCTCTGTTTTGAGATAGCTTTTACATTTGTTTTCATTAAAATTAAATTTTAGACCATTTCTTGAGGAGAATGAAAATACAGATGTCTAAGAGTTTTATAAAAACAACAAATAAATATGGCAACATGTTTTAAACACCTAAGCAGATTAAACAATCCCCAAGCTAGAACTGGTAATACTCTCATTTCTATTGCTCTTATTAGTGCCATATGTTGATCGATACATCTATTATGAGCTTCCCTTGTCCAGGTGCAAAACAGGAAGTTGTACTTCTTAGAAAGGAGAGTCCTGTACCTTTAATTCACTCTCAAAGCTGTACTTAGGCTTTCAAATTTCAGCATGCACAACAGCAGCAAATGCTTTACGCAGACAAGGGTTTTGGCGGTGTTTATTTTCATTCTTTATTTAGTTTGTGTGTCAGTCCTTTCATTTCATGTTGTTTTTAATCAGGTTTTATAACACTGACATTGTAAAAACTTTGCACAGTTTCATTATCGAGTCACAAACATGGCTAGCTTGGGTCTTACTTTGTATTCAAAAGCACATTCTGATAACCAGATTGCGAATTGGAAACTTGAATTCTATGACAAATAGGTCTAGTATTGTTGTGGCCAAGCTTTGGAACCCTTTAAATCCATGAAGCACTCTAACTACAAATAGATCCTGTGTTAAGCTAGTGTGACCTCCTGTATGATTAGTTCCTAGCAGGGATCTGGATAAAGCATTATTCTTTGAGGCTTACAAGCAGAACTAGCTATGAAAGTATCTATGAAGGCTCCAAATCACAGCAACACAGAAGAATATTCTGCATCACTTAGTGTACTAACTGCTATGCCACTTTTTTTTTTTACTTTCAAGCTGATGGCTGCTCTACATTTAACAAAAATAAAACCTCATTAAAATCGATAGATATATTCAGTTAAGTTACAGTACAAACAAATGATGGCTGCCATTACTTAAAAAAAGTAAAAGAAGGTTTAGGACTCTAGGAAAGCAAATCAATTAAACCAAACCATAAAATCAGTTATACCCAGAAGTGTGTTAAAGCACAACCCATCTGTTCTGGTGCAAGTTGGTGCTGATCTCACTGAAGTCACATGCAAGCCTTCCAGATAAGTCCAGACCTGACAAGGCCCTTAATGGATAACGGAGCCCAGATCAGCCTTGAGCACTGATGAAGTTGAATAATATCCTACATTTCAGTGACAAAGTCAAGGAGAATGAAAATATGTGTGTGTTCCACATTTGAATATTTTATAAAGCATCAAACACCAGGGACAGTCCACTAGCCTAAAATCTCTGAAATACTGAACTTGGATCTCAAGATTCAAATAATATACATTATCTACTTTTCATAAAGCTGTGCTATAGAATCTTCATAGGCCGTTAAGGTGTTAAAGCCAAAATGAATTTTAACTGCTCTTATTCCATAGCAGTTAGGTTTTATAGTCTTATTTCTTAGCTCTAAATATTCTATAGCACAAAATTAATTTACGATTAAGCACTTTATTAGAAAATAGGTCATGGAATGGTGATTTCCCATCTTGACAACAAAGGATGTTTAGCATTGACAGGAAAGATTTAAGGTACTATGTGCTGGCAATGGAGAATGCCCTTAATATCATTTTGTGTAGCTACTTTCTGGGTTTCAGGTGATACTTGAAAGCTAACTCACAATGGGCTTTACCATCACAACTGTGCACATGAGGAGTTTCGGGTAACACAGATCTTGCCTTACCCTTTCCCACCATTGATTTATGCCACTTTACCATCCAGTGCAGTGACCCCAGTCTTACTGTCTTCTTGCCTTTCATTTTCCCAAGACTTTGCTCAAGCCCCTGTGCCAAGCCTTGACTTTACAGATGTGATAATTATCAGAAAAAAGTAAGTGCATTTCCACTCATTCCTCACAGGAATGGGAAAAGCAGAGACTCAATAAGTAAATTATTGGTAGAAACAAATGAAATGAAAGAATGTGTCATGAAGTCTGACTTGGTACACAACTAAGATGCTTCCTCCGTAGCAACAGAAGGTGATGACAGTTGTGGTGGTGGTGTGGTGATGATGGTGGTAAGGAAGATAGCTAAAATTTATACAGCCCTTACCATGTGTGTGGAACTACTCTAAGTGCTTTGGTATATATTACTTCATTCAATTTTCAGATGAGGTGGGCACTATATGATCCTAATGTAAAGATCAGGAAACCGAGGAAGAGAAAAGCATAGCACCTAATCAAAGTCTCCCAGTTGGTAAGTATCAAAAGGAAGCTGTCCAAGTGAAACAGAGAGGTTTCCAGGACAATGACAGAGTGGAAAGCAACTCAGCCTCTCTGAGATTCATAAGCCAGATGCTGGAAAATTATAACTTGGGGAAGAAAAGATGGAATGGGAGAGAGGGAGAGGGAGAGTCTCAGGAACTAGGAAGGAGGCAACAGGAAAATTAAAATCTACAGAAAAATTGAACAGACAGAATGCCAATGAGGTGAAGTATGCACTTTGTCCCCAGCCCCTGGCTGGTGGCTCAAAGGAAAGGGAGACTGAATGCACAGAGACAAAGTGAAAGCCTGGGACCTCAGAGGGCTTCAGAGAGCAATGCAGTAATGGAACTGATCAGAGGGTCCTGTGAGCTCCTTGGAGAATGTGGCATTCTGCACTGACCTGAGTCCTTTAACTGGCAACAGCTGGTGAATGAATCTAGTCCATATGGCTTTCCCTGAAGAGAATGCTTGGTCTGACACCCTTCTGCAGAAGGGCTGATTGTTTGAACAACGAAGACTCAGAACAGGTGGGGATCAGCCTTAAATCAGGGCTCCTCACGTTATGTCCCCACAGTGACTGACCACAGAGGACAGCTGTGGTTAGCAAGCTGTGGTCAGCATGGAAAGAAACCCCCTGAGTTGTGTAAGCTAAAGGACAAAGGCCATGCCCCATGGCCTGTTGCTGGGCTCAGCCTGAATTGCTCTGGGTTTAAAAGTCATGGCATTAACATTCTCACTCTAATCCTGTTGCCTGCTGGTGCATGACTGCCTTCTTTATCTGCCAGCATGAGCAGGTACATCTTGACTTTGACTCTGCCCAAAATGATAGATCTTAGAAGGAAATCACACATTTCGAAATCACAGAGAATTTTTTTTCTTTTTCTTTTTCCTTTCCTTTTCTTTCTTTTTTTGGGGGGGGAGACATGCAAATTGTTTTTAGTGTTCTTTTTCTTTTGACTTTTTAAAATTATTTTTTCTTCTTTCCTTTCTTCTTTACCAGCTTATTGGGGGTTGTGGAGTATTTTCTCTCTTTTTCTTATATCTTCTTTTCTTTATTTTTCCTCTTCCCCCCTTTAATTTTTCTCCGATTTTTACTCAGTAAATAATGTAATTTTCCCCTTTTTTCTTTTATCTTCTATTTCTCTATAGTTTTTCTCTTACCCTTACCTGACTCTATACATATTCCTTTACTCCCCAATGAAATCCTTTTTACCTCTTCTCTCTGTTTTTCTCATATAGTTTAAGGTTTCAAAAATTTCCTCTTGCATTCCCTAATTCCCAAACCCTACTCTTTTAATAGTATAACCATAAAGGTTTGTTAATTTTGGGTGGTTAACACTATAAGATTATTGTTGAATCCTTTTCTATCATTAGCAGAGATATAGCTGTTGCATTTAGTACATATAAGCTGTAAGTTAATAACTTGGTTGTCTTAATGTTGACACTATAATTGTGTATTTCTACTCTAGAGTTAAAGGTAGTACACAATTGGTTCTTTTTTTTTTTTTGTACCAGGGATCGAACTCACGACCTCACACTTGCCAGGCAAGCCCTTAAGCCACTGAGCTAAATCCCCAGCTCTAAAGGTAGTACAATTGATTCTTATGGTATCTTAATATCCAATTTGTTTTGGATTCTACTACTGTGTCTGATTCACACCCATACAATTGTAATGGGGGAACTCAGTATCCCACTGTCACAAATGAACAGATTAACAAGACAAAAAAACCATCAAACAAATGTCAAAGTTAAATAAATTACACCTTCAAACAAATGAACTCAACAGATATCTACAGAGTGTTCCATCTAACAACAACAGAACACATATTTTTCTCAGCAGTACATGGGACTTTCTCCAAAATAGGGCACATACTAGCCCATAAAGCGTGCTAAAGTAAATGTAAAATAACAGAAATAATCCCATGCATCCTATTGAACCATAGTACAATGAAGCTAGAAATCAATATCAAAGAAAACATACACTGTGAAAACAAATGGAAATTAAACAATATCCTCTTAAATAATCAATGAGTCACAGATGAAATTTAAAAAGTTAGACAGTTTCTACCATCAAATGATAATGCTAGTATACCACACCAGAACCTCTAGGATACAATAAAAACAACCTAAGAGAAAAGTTTATAGTGGTGAATCCCCACATCACATCAGAAAAACAATGAGATAAAATATAATACCCAATGATATACTCAAAGTCCCACAAAAAACGCAAAACCATAACTAAGGAAAGAAATAAAGATGAGAAGACAAACTAAAGAAATTTAGATTAAAAATATAATGAATCAATGAATTGAAAAAGTTCTTTGAAAAAAGTAAACAAAACAGACAAACCCTTGGCCAATCTTAACAGAATAAGGAAAGTAAAGAACCTAATCCACGTAATTGGAAATGGAAGAGTTGACATCACAATGGATTCTGCAGAAATCCAGAAGATCATGGGTAACTACTTTGAGAACCTGTACTGTAATAAAATTGAAAATTTGGAAGAAAGGGATAGATTCCTAGATACCTGTGAACTAACAAAACTGAACAAAGAAGATAAAAAATAATCCTAGACAATCCAGTGAAATTAAGAAGAAATAAAGATGACTAACCAAAACCCATGTTCTAACGGGTGCATTGCTGAATTCTATGAGGGCTTTAGAGATGCGCTAATGCTAGTACTCTTCAGACGCTTTAATGAAAGCAAAAGGGAAGAAATGTTCCCAAAGTCATTCCTGGAAGCAAGTATTACCCTGATTCCAAAACCAGAAAAGGAGCCAAACAAAAAAGAGAACTACAGACTATCTGTTTAATGAATATAGATGCAAAAATGCTCAAAAAGATACTGGCAAATGTAATGCAGAAAATCACCAAAAATAAATCATAACCAAAGAGCCTTCATCTCAGGGATGCAGGGATGGTTCAATATATGTAAATTAATAAATGTAATACACCATATAAACAGAAGCAAGGTAAAAAAAATCAATCACATGATCATCTCAATAGACACAGCTAAAGCATTTGACAAAATCCAAAATTCATTCATGAAAGGAACCCTGAATAAAATGAGAATAGAAGATCTTTATCTCAATCGTACTAAGGTCATTTATGATAAACCAGCATCCAATATCATACACAATGGAGAAAATCTGAAAGCTGACTGTCTAAAATTAGGAACACGATAAAGATTTCCACTATCTCCACTCCTGTTCAGTATAATTCTTGACACCTTAACCAGAGCAATTCAACAAATGAAAGAAATAAAATGATCTAAATAAGAGAGAAAGAAGTTAAATTATCATTATTTGCAGATAATATGATCTTGTATACAGAAGATTCCAAAAACTCTACCAAGAGACTGCTAAACCAAATTTAGTAGCATAGTAGGATACAAAGCCAACACTCAAAAATCAATACTATTCCTGTACACCAATAATAAACTCACTGAGAGAAATCAGGGCAGCAATGCCTTTCACAATAGTATCAAGAAAAATGAAATACTTGGGAATTAACCTAATCAAGGAAGTGAAAAACCTCTATAATGAAAAGCACAGTACTCTGAAAAAGGAGGTGAAAGTGTACATAAAAGAAATGGAAATATATACCCAGTTCCTGGATAGGAAGAACTACCAGAGTCAAAATGGTCATGCTTCCCAAACTGTTACACAGATTTAATGGAGTAACAAACAAAATACCACCACATTACTAAGTTTTTGATGGATCGCTGAACAGAACTGTTTTCAGTCTCACTGTTTGAATGTCTACTTTGTGTGCTTTAATTTTGTAACTTGAACAACTATTTCTAAGAGGACAATATGTAGTTTATTAACTAAAATTGTAATAAGAAATGTATGAATAATAAAACCCAAAATATGTAAGTGCTATTGTAAAAAAGAGAGGAAAAGAAAGTTCTTTAAAGGATATAACTGCATGTATGTTTAAGGGTGTAGGATTGATAACCAAATATTAATGTTTATGTTGGATCATTGAGCGGAACTGTTTTCAGTCTTGCTGTTTGAATGTCCACTTTCTGTGCTTTAATTCTGTAACTTGAACAACTATTTCTAAGATGACAGTATATAATTGTCAACTAGTGATGATTTAGTGTTTATTTTAGATTATCTCATTTTTTTGGAATTTTGTTATTATTGCTTCCCTTGCTTTCTATTGTTTTTTCTCTTTAAATACAAACATATTTTAAAAACAATCAAAATATCAATATCTTTCTTCACAGAAGTGGAAAACACAATCGTAAAACTCATTTGGAATCAGAAGAGAGCCAGAATAATGAAAGTAATTATAGGCAATAAGAACAAGGCAGGATATGTCACAATCCCAGACTTCAAATTATACTACAAAGTTACAGTGATCAAAGCACATGGTAATGGGGCCCAAAAGACTTATGGATCAATGAAACAGAACAGAGGACACAGAAACATCTCCAGTCACATTCAATTACCTTACCTTTCACAAAGGGACCAAATACCTTCATTAATGGAAAGACAAATGGAAAGACAAATGTCTTTAACAAATGTTGCTTGGAAAACTGGCTACCCATATGGTAATGTTGAATCTAGACCCATATTTCCCTTCATGCATTAAACTAAAATCAAAATGGATCAAAGATCTAATTACTAAAACAGAGACAATCTGCTGCAATACAAAATAAGTAAAACTCCTGAAGTCATACTTGTAGGCAAAGACTTTCTGAACAGAACCTGAATAACACAAGAAATACTACCAAGAATCAACAAAGGAGATCACATCAAATTAAAACTTTCTACACAGCAAAGAAAACCACAAAGTAAAGAGACAAACTAAACAGTGGAAAAATTTTATCAGCTATTTCTCACACAGAGTACTAACATATAGAATATTTCAAGAATTTTAAAAAATTAGACACTCCAATTTAATGACCCTATCAAAAATACTCATCTGAAAATAATGAACATTCTCACATGAAGTACAAACAGCCAATAAATACATAAGAAAATATTCAAATGCTCCACATCACTGGCCATTTTAAAACAGCACTGGGATTTCATCTCACTCCATAAAGCATGGTTACCATCAAGAATTCAAATGCTACAGGCCAAAGGAACCTTCTTTATAGTTGGTGGGAATGTGAACTGATATAACCACTATAAACAACAATATGAAAAACTCAAAACTAACACTAGAAATTCCATTTTACTCAGCTATTCCACTTCTAGAGGAAAGAGCTAAAGATGGCATATTACAGTGATGTGTGTATACTCATGGTCATAGCAGTGCAATTCATAATAGATAAATATTGGAAACAACTTATACAGCCATCAACAGACAAAGGGATAAAGAAAATGTATTAATGTATTTATGCCCGGTGGAGTACTATTCTGTCATAAAGAAGGATGAAGAGAGTCTTCTGCAGGAAAATGGATACTGCCTGAAACTATAATGCTAAATAAATCAGACATACAATCTTTAGTATGGTTTCTCTTATATAAGAAATCCCATATATAAATAAAATGCAGAATAAAGGACAGAAAATAACAGAGAGGGAAAGAGGGTAAGAGAGAGAAAGGGGTAAGAATGGAGAGGGGGAGAGAGAGAGAGAGAGTGAAGAGAAAGAAATACTTATTGTGATCCACAACATGGACAACTATTCAAAATTGTTCCTTGAGTTAGTACAATTATTTTATGTGTTTGAAGTTTTTTTGGCCCATTAATGTGGCTGTTAATCTGTGTTTATGATAGTTAACTTATAAAGACTTATAATATGAATGAATGAATCTCATGCTGGCATAAAAAATTTCAAAAGAATGTGAACAGGGGAGGTGGACAGGAAGGGGAAAAAACAAAATTTTATGCACAAATACTAATTCCCCCACGGAACACAGTCATCATGGACTATAAAAATAAAACAATGGGATGGTGCTCTTGTCTTTACCCACTATGCCAACCCATTACATTTCCCCAACTCCACAGCACCCTCCACAGAATTTGGCTAAGGAACGAACTGAACAGAAATGCAAGAACACAAGATAAGCTCTGCAGGTGATCCAAACTGAATCATGAGATTTTGGGAGGCAGGGTCCTTGTCACATCTGTCTCCCTATCTACCCTGGCCTAGCACAGGATCAAGACTTATGGTACATGGCCAGAACAAAACAAAAATTGAATGATTAGAAATGTGTTGGGCCAGTTGAATTCCTCAAATGTTAGGACTTAAACACTTGAGTTTACAAATGTTACAGTGGTAAGAACAAGTGAGGAGACTTGCCTTCTTGACAAGCTTTAGGTGTAGGGCATGCCCAGAGTCATTTTGTAGTGAAAAACACATGAAATTGATATTGCTATATTTCAAAACTGTGAGAAATTGTACTTCATCCAATCTAATGGAATATGGAAAGCACTCAGAAGCTCTGAAGTTGCCATCTTCTTCATACTCTTTAAATGATTTATAATTTGCACCACACTGAAAATGACAGCAAGAGAAAAATGCCTTCTGATAGTCTACTCACTACTGCTGACAAGGGCAAGACAAGAAAGAGCTGGAAGTCCCTGACTTCTTCATTCAAATATTTTATTCATTTTCCTCTATGCTTGGTACATACTAACAACGATCCTTCCTTCCCCACCTCAGTGTTCGCATGTAGCACTATTCTTAAAGGCCTCCAGACTAACAGTGGACAGTGCATCCAACAGTTTTACAAGATGATATCATCTTCACTGACTCTCCACCCTGTCCTGTCCTCTACCTATTTTCTTATTAAATTATTCAGCAAATAGTTACCTAGCATTGCTTACAAATTGGGTTTTGGTGAACAAATGAAAAAAATATCCAAATTCCACTGTGATCCCTAAGTAGTAATAATAGCTTACTGCTCCACAAGATGGCACTAATAACTCTTTTTTGTGTGTCCCTTTTCCATCATGATAAAGGACTAGGATTGATGATTGACTTTTCTTGTATTGCAGAACAAATAAAACCATGACATCTCTTTCACCATTCATGTTGAGGGTCGCTCATCTTGACAGATAGACACTGGAAACCACTGAGTTTCAGTAATGCTGAGTTGACTAACACTCAAAAGAGTATTACTTTGGGTGATGGTATATGTTACAGAGTAAAAGTATGTTACCAGTGAGGTGCAACCTTCTCCTGCTGATGCTAACTACTCTCTAGGAGCCCTTAGTCTTAAGGAAAAGAAGGACAGAGGCTGTCACATGACCCTGCACGCACACAGTTTTCCAGATGAATGTCTATCTGACCTGGTGTAGCTCAGAAGGTCTTGAGCACTCACCAATACCTACATTTGGCAAATTTGACCAAGGATTTTTCTTTCCCTCTAAGGCTGCAAATAATAACAATGAATATGACACTGTCACTTATTGAATAGTGTATATTAGGCAGTTTGCTAGGCGTTTTGTAGAACTTTTTTAAATGCAAGAACCTAATACAATAGTTTGCGTAAACAGTTATTAGCATAATATTTTATGCACTTCTCAAATGGTAGCCAATTTGTATCAATCATCACAATATTCCTAAGGGGATACACGCTATTACTATTTCCTTTTTTCTGAGAAACTAAGACACAAAGGGATTAAGTGATTTGCCAAAGATCCCACAGCAAGTGAGAAGTGAAACGAGGGTTCATAGCTAAGAATGTAAAACTCTAGGGTCTGGAGACTTAAATGCTGTTACCGCAGTGGAAAAAAAAATAGCTACTCCCTTCAGCCAACAACAGCCTCAATTTCTTGCTTTCAAACTCATACATTTATTCAAATCTGCACCTTTTCCCCTCCCTGCCCTTCACTAATGCTTCAATTCTCATCTAAGCTTGAGTTATTTTATTCTTTTACTGACTGGTCTGGCCAAAGGGGTGAAGTAAATAGAGAGGGAACAGTCAGAAGTGTGAGGTCCTGTGTTATGGTTTGAATGTGAAATGCCCCGCCAATGTCTCATGTGTTTGGAAGGTGAATGGATCAGTGGTGGAGCAAGCTATTAGTATGTGGGGTCTCATTGGCAGAGGAGGGTCATTAGGGGCCTGACCTGGAAGGGTGTTATCTCCCTCCCCAGCTCTTCCCTTCTCTCTCTGCCTCCTGGCTGGCATGAGGTGAGTGGCTTTTCCTTGACCCTTCAGCCATTACTGTTTCTGATTTGGAGCCAACGGATGATGAACTGAAACTTCTAAAACCAAGGACCCAAATAAACCTCTCATCCTTTAAGTTCCAGGTGTTGTGTATTGTGTTCCAATAACATGAAGGTGTCTAAGACATTCTGTAAAGGGCAGCACTGGCAAAGGGGTGTCCTGCTATCAGAAACCGGTATGGTCCATCAAGTTTCTTTGCCTTCACAGACTGACACACTCTCCTAGACTGAGAGACAGCATGTCTCCAGGAAATACCAATCAGGAGGATCCTACCACAGGAAATAGCCTTCCATGAGCACTTTTTGTCGCCAGTACAGAAGACTAAGGTGTCTGAGATTCCCTTCCTCTGCCAGGGATGCTGGAGGAGGTGGCTGGAAAAGACAAGAGGGATTCAGCCCTAACAAGTAGGGTCTGCCCAAGACAGTCTTCTTTCTTGTGGGCCCGGGAAATCCCTTCTGACCCTTAGGCAGCACCAACAGGACCACAGGGGGCCCTGAGGCACCCAATAAGCCAAGCTGACCAAAATAGATCTGCCAAGTCTACAAACTGCTCTTCCACTGGTACCCAAACCTACAAAGTAGGCCAGGGCCTTCATACCAAATCTACACAGAGTGACTGCCTGCTAAAAGAAATGATTTAAACAGGACTCTTAACTTCCTCACATATTAGCTAAAACATACAGGGCACAATAAAAAAAAAGTCACCCCCCACAGCAAGAACCAAGGAAAACACAACATGAACAGGAAAAGAAAGATAATTAACTCCTGCTAACACTGAAATGACTTCGATGCTAGTGTTACCTGACAAGAATGTTAAAGCATGCAGTCTCCACTTACCACCACAATGATAGTTCTTACCAAATAAATAAAAGGGTCCACACCTTTCTTAAAACCTTCCAGCAATTTCAACAAACTTATAATAAAATTCAAATTCACTTTGTAAACTATTTTTCCTACAAGTCCTATGGGGAAACCCAGGGTAGAGTTTTAGTTTCCACCCCTAGGGGAAAAATAACCTTTGAGGTGAGGGAAATAGAGCTAAAACATAAACATTTTCTTTTTGTCCACACTGGAGGGGTAAGTTGCTCTGTTTGAAGATTATCAAAGACCATGACTGCTCTTTGCCAAGCAGGGGCTACTCAGCCTGCCACCACTAAGACCTTCTCTTGGGCACTGCTTTCTAGAATTTTCTACTCTACTGCCACTGTTTAAGAAGGCATATTTCTTCAAGGTGTCACAGTGAGACAGAGGACTTCCTGCCTCTACAATTTTGTTTGAATATCTCCACCCATTTCTGTATTTCACCTCTTATTCACTCCCCATTACCCAAACCCAACTGTCATTCACAACCAAGGCCAGAGGATAGCCCTGCCAAAAGAAATGGCAATGAAACCCTTTCAGGACCTTGATCTAGATAGATCTATTACTAATTAGCTGTGAGAACCTGGGCAAGCACATGATACAAGCTCTTTGCACCTTAATAGAGTTGAAATGGTCCCATTAACATCAAAGTTTCATAATCGACTTCTATTTTTCCAGGCACAAAACATAACCAATTCTAAAAGTGCCACGTCAAAAAGAGGAAATGCAATGGTTAATGCCCCTTCTCGCTTTTCTTGGAAAGCCTATGCAGTTAACCAATGCTTTGGATCTTTCCTTTGTGACACAGATATCCTCAGCTCCTGCATGAAACTGCCAAAATCTGCCCACTTAATAGCCTCCAATTGCAACAGTTTTAGACTAATTTCTTTAACGCGGTGGCTCTCGCTTGACTTTCCAAAGGAAAAGATTTTTCCTCATTATCTGTAATGTGAAAATGTTTGAAAAGGGATTAAATGAGGAACGATTAATTGATATTTGAATTAGTCCTCAATCAGCCAGATGGGGCTGTGGAAACTGCAGGGAAGTACTGGCTCTGATGGCCCAGATTTTGCCACACAGAGGAAGTGTACTGCTCCTCAAAACAGACACTTAGGGCTGCTACAGCACAGTACCATGGACTGGGCGGCTGAAGCAACAAACATTTATGACTCACAGACTAGGAGGCTCAAGGTCTAAGATCAGGGTGCCAGCATAGTCAGCCTGTGGTGAGGGCTCTTTTCCAGGTTGCAGAAAGCTGCTTTTCATTTGTACCTCACAGGGTAGAAAGAGATCTAGCTACCACTCTGACCTTTTGTTACAAGGTCACTAGCTACACCAGTTGGGCCCTGTCATCATGACTGAATCACTTCCCTAAGACATCATCTCCTAACATTGTCACACTGGGATCAGGGTTCTAGGGTATGGACTTTGGAGACCCAAAGCATTCCAACCATGGCACCAAGGCAAACCTCAACTGCTCACTCAGCGCCCTGGGACCTTATCATCTTCCTGCCCCTATAGTATTTCTCTCTCCTTCCACCTTATCCATCAACAGAACCCAGTGAATCTGCCTCAGAAACATTTTCCACATAAACACCAAGAGCCAACGTTTTTCTCTTCACCTCTACCCACTTTTTGCTTCCGTGATATTTTCTCATTTCTATCCTTTGCTCTGTGAATTTGGTAAAAGTTTTGCCTCTAATGCCATGGTTGGTTCTCATTCATTTTTCCAAAATGCAACTTCTAAAATGTTCCCCTTTCTCGAGGCAGCCTCCTCTGACTCTGCCATGCACAGGCATGCTTTTCTTCCTCTCTGTCCTCTCAGAAATGCACTGTAAGGAACTATGACAGCTTTTCAAGTTTTTCTACTAATACTGGGTCTTCTTTGTCTCCACATTAGTAGCACATTGGGGTGAGATTGGTGTAGCCAAAGTGTAGCTGCGCCTCAATATCTGCAAGGGACCTTCTCATGGATTCCAAAACCTCCAGCACTCAAATCCTTTGTATAGAGCATGGTACTTACATATAGCCTATGCAATTCTCCCATGTAATTTAAATCATCTCTAAATTACTTATGTATCTAATACAATGCAAATGATATGTAAATAGATTTCATAAACATTGCTCAGGGGATGATGATAAGAAAAAGTCTGTGTATGTTCAGTACAGGAGCAATTTCTTGATCTACAGTTGGCTGAATCTGCAGATACTGAACACATGGATATAGACGGCCAATTGTAATTAGTTACTATCTGCTGAATGAAGGAGCACAAGAATGCATCCTCAAAATCTGGTTTGCCTATTCAGGAAATAAAACAGTTGTATTTCCTATGCCTAGTGCCTAGAATGATTGTGAAGCCCACTTTTTACAACCAATTCTTAATTGGCTGGTTTATTTAGAAAGTATTTTTTCTCTATCATTGGTCATAATATTGCATTGAAACTGATCATGGAAAACTTGGCTGCTGTGTTGTACTTAACTGCAATCAAAGGAAGACATAACAAGACTAATGTGGACTCCTACACTTTTGTCCCACAAGGTTCCTCAGTGGTCTGAATTGTATTATATTGCTGTCTCTACCAACACTTTAATATCTGCAGAAAGCGATATATTTTTGAATGGTCATACAGGTTTTGTCACTCTAATGATCCTAATTGGAATTCATGAGTAAAATAAGAACAGAACTCCATGAGCATTCGGGTAGAAAAGTGAAATGCAATTAAAAAAGGGTTCATTTTTTAGTCCTCTACATTTCTTAGCTTTTCTCCAGGACATATTTAAAATCTGTGAAATTTGACAAGGAAAGACATTAGCTTTAATCTGTGGTTTTGATATCAAAATGTTCACCACAGTTAAAATGTTTGCTTTAAAGTTAAAATTTAATTCACCCCCAACGTCTTCAATTCTTTCTGAATTCCACATATGTAGGCAATTTCACCCCAGACTGAAGATGACTTCAATGTTTCCCATGGAAATAATGTCTGTGGTGTTGGATGTGGCTGTAAGATGACTGATGTTAAATGGTTCCCATTGTAATTTTCTCTTTTACCTTCTAAATTCAGCTTTTTAAATAGCTTTTTTGATGGAGAGGAGTTTCTGTACTGCTGAACAGTTCAGAGAAGAATGTGTGACATAAGCTAAGTGCTCTGGAAGTTGCAGCTAACAGAAATGACCAATGTAATGACTGTGCATTCACACTGACTCTATTTTCTGAACATTTTATCATCAAACCCTTACTTCTCTAAAAAGTTATCCCTATTCTTCAGATGAGGAAACTGAGATTTAGAGAGGTTCAGTGTCTTGCCCTAAATTATATGGTTAATGAAGAGCCAGGAAACCAACAAATGCTTTTCTGTCTCCAAAACCTAGGCATTTTTTTTGTCATATGAAAACCTCTAACCAAAGTAAATTTCATCTCCTTTCTATTTCATAGGTGATTCCTCTGAGTCCTAGAGAGGTTAAAGTAACTTGCTAATGATCACATTATCAAGAACAACTGGAGTAACTTCTAAGCCATTTCCACCAGATTCTTAAATTCAGTCTCTCTTCCACTACCCTGCTTCGGTGAGCAAATGAAGCTAGGAGGGTGTAAGGCTGACGACATCTGGTGTCAAGAGATCCTGGGACCTGGGACATGTTGGCAGAGGAGTAATACTGGAAAAGGTAGGAAAGGAGGACAGACATACTCTTATTTTCATATTTCTGTGCCACATTTGGCCCTGAGCAGCCAGGTTACCTGTCATTCTGAACACAGCTGGGGAATTTTGAGCTCTCAGGAGCGGGCTGATTGGTGGGCTCCCGCAAGCATATCTTCCTGGCCTAATCCCAACAACCGGCGGATACTACCCTATTGAGAAAGGGGGACTTGTGCTGATATAATTAGGACTCTGAAAGATGATCAATATGGATTATATGAAAATGTGCAAGTGCCCTTATAAAAGAAAGAAGGATACTTGGGACAGGCAATAGAAAAGACACCCAAAAAGAGAGGAAAGGAAGACAAGCTGAGATTGGAGTGGTGTACACACAAGACAATAAATGCCAGGGAATGTCTGGAGCCACTCAAAGCCAGAAGAGGCAGGGAAGAAACTGTCCCTTCCCCAGAGCCTCTGGAGGAAGTGCAGCCTCTCTGACAATAGGATTTGGGAATTACTGGCTCTGAGCAATATAAGACAATAAAATGTTGTTTTAAACCTCTAAGTTTGTGGTAATTCCTTACTGCAACCACAGGAAATGAATATGTGCACCAAGCATGAATAGAGGTGTCTCCATTTCTAGATACACAAGAGGGTCGTTCTCCTTACTTATAGGACTGAGTATTCTGATTCCAACCAATCACAGCCAGGGATTCCAGGATATTTGCATACCAAATTTAACAGGCTAGAAGGCACAGGTAGTCTGTGGGTGGCAGTCAGAGCCTAATGAAGCCCTTGTGATTGGAACTGCATCCTGTTCTAAAATGTGTGTCAGGGAATTCACGATGGGTATGCAATTAAGGATTCTAACGAAGGAGGGAAACCACACAGAGTGTAAACGTATTAACCCAAAATGATGAAAGCTTCAGCCAGATTTCAATTATGTCAATTTTCCCTGCCCCTAAATTTCACCTGAAACTTCGTGACATGGTGAAAGGCTGAGAGGCTTCAGCCTAAGGCCTAGGTTTGCACTGTGGCCCTGACCAAGGTCACACAGTTACTGAACTGAATGACATGAAATTTCCTTATATGTAAACTTGGGATAAAGACAAGCAGCTATCCTGCTGATGTGTTGTGAGAATTAAATTAAGTGTCATATTGGTATATATAAAATTACTGACACAAAATATGAGCTCATTAAATCATAGTTGTTTTTTCAGGTCAGTCAGGAGAACTCAGAATAAAATTCTGACCTTGGTTTGAGTTGCTTTAGGCATGAAGGCCAAGGGCTTCACTCTCATACCTGATGCTGGAAGCTAAGTAGAGGATGGCTCAGAACAGTTTCCTCTCCATCCTAGCCTCAGTTCTCAAAGTGGTAAAATCCAGTGCATTTAATAACTGAAATGATGCTAATTACTTCTCAGGTCTTACAGTACAGTTACTTGGGCAACTATTAGTAATAGTCCCCAAGCAGTATTTTATGCTACTTAGGATAACAGTTAGTCATACGTATGAAATGAGTGGTTCATAGGAAATATATATCTATATTTTTGAGACAGGATCTCTCTGTGTATTCCAGGCAGACCTTGAACTCACTATGTAGCCCAGGCTGGCCTAGAACTCATGGTGATTTTCCTGACTCAGTCTCCTCAGTGTTAGGATTGTAGCTGTGCACTGCCACACCCAATTAGGTATTACATTTTATCTTATTTTTAGGAATTACATTTTAAAAATAAAAGTAACATTGATATGCACAAGTATTCAGGAATTTGAAGCAGGAAGACAGCTTGTGACCAGTTCATGGCCAGCTTGGTCAGCATAGAAAGATTCTAATTTAAAATAAATTTTAAAAAGGGAGTTAACAAATGCATACAGGTTGCCTTCATAGCTAATGGGCTAGACACTGTCACGACACTCATTGATAGCACGCACCATAGTGGCTGAAGAGTTTGGATGATGCAAGGGACAGAACACTTGGAGTGACTACTTTCTATGAAGTCACACTTCACTTGAGTCGTGACATCCAACGACTCAATTTATTTTCGTCTGTTATGCTTAGCTCACAAGGCTTACCTGCATCCTAGTATCTGTCAGTTCTTTTTAGTGGAGTTACAGGAAGATCTGTCAGGATGATGAGTGGTCTTGTTTTATTCCTGCTGTTCAGTGTTCCTGAGCTTTGGGATTCTGACAACCTAGAAAGCTCCTGCAACTTCTTATTCAGTGGAGGGATAACTCAGAGGAAAGAAAACTGACCTATTGTTCCAAGGGCAATAATTTGGTTTTGGAACATTCTTTAAGAAAGAAGAGGTCAGGATGAAGCAAGCAATTTGTGTGTTTTTAGCAGTCTCACTTAGTCTCACCAAGTCACAGGTTAACTTCCTCTTCAGCATGTCAGTCATTTAGGAGAAAAAATGAAAGGATCATAAAAATCTCCATCCAGAAATAGTGCAATGCATGTATGTTTCCCTAATGGAAGGGATATTCTGGTAATTTGGTCAGTGAGCCAAACTCAGGCAATCAGAGTGAGGTTGTCTTCATTCTGCTGGGATTTCTCTTTACAACTGCAAACATGAAGTGTGCAAAAGGTCAAATTATTCTTGCACGAAGCTAAACTGTAGGTGGAGCTGAGTCAAATTAATTAACTCCTACATAGGTTTAAGTTATTTATAAACCTGAGAAATAAACACAGCCTGGATTTCCAAGTGTCTCTAGCTAACACTTCACTCTTTAATGGCCTGGAAAAAAATACCATGAGCCTCACTTTTATACTAGGGAAACTTTGGTTTAGCCAAGTCAGTTTTCCATGATACAGGTTTTGGCAACACAGTCTGTAGTAAGAAGTGATACGGATCTGGTAAGCATCTAGTGTGTTGGTGGCAGGGGAGGGTATCGCCTCATGTTTACTGGATCCACTATGGGTCATTTGGCTCTACTCTGGTAATACATACTTATTTTCCAGGATTGCGGTTTTGGCAATTTAGACAAAACCTTGAAGATTTCCACTCCCATAGCCTACTGGGTGAAAAACACAGAGCCCAAGACTGTGAAAAGAGAGTTATCTGAGGATGGCACTGTTGGGAGTCTCCTGGTTACTATAACCATCTCTGTGTAGGTCCTTCTTGACCAGCTTCACTAGAGTCCTCGTGAAGCCTTCCCTCTTCCACAATATTCCACAGTGTTTCAGAAAAGAAAACTGGCATCCCTTTCACACAAAGGCAACTATGCAGCTACAGTTGCTTCCAGTGCATTGGAGTTGCTCTTTGAATTCAATGCCAGGTGAGGGGGTAGCACTGAGTCTGGTCTGGAACCAACAAGAACACTTAAAAAAAGAAAGGAAGTCCATACTCTGAACCTTTACCACTTTAGTGTAGTATGTACCATATTTTCTGCATGAGTTTCAGAAAGCAGCCACTTCTCTTGGGGAAACCTCCAAAGAGAGGGACACATTACCACATTTAGACCTAATACACAGTCTAAAACATGACATACTTTCCTAGAATTCAAATGACTTCTTCATTTACTTAAAATATCCTTATCTCCCTAACAAGGAAAAGGCATTGGAATTAAACAGAACTCTTTCTAATTTATCTGCTCAAATCCCTTTTCCTGAATTTATTAATGCCGTTTATGTCCCTCTCATGGACAGCTAAATTGTCCAAATGCAGTGCTATATGTTCACACAAAATGCTCTCTATTTCACTGTCACAGTACCTCCTGCCATGACTGTTACCTGTTATGTCCCCTGCACCTGAGTTGTGTAATTTTCCCTTGTATATTAACGTAATCACTGTTTAGAGTCAATAGTTTCTTGATCAATGAGATTTTTAACATAATCCTTCAGCAGTGATTATTGTGCATACCTTTATTGATTGAGTGTGAATGTGTGCATATCTGTGGGGTAGGTGTATATACCTACTTGAAACCAGCTTTCTCATTTAAATTTTCGTCATTCATAACAAGAGAATCATTAACAAGTTTCCTCTCTAAATACACTTCATGTGCTTATCTGCTTTGTCTATTTGATTTGGGTTCTTTTTGTAGAAATACACATATCCTATTTTTAAAATGCTCCTTTGCAATTTGAATCTATGTTCTAGAAGCATATCAGAAGAAAAAGCTCACATTTCATCTTGCTTTCAGGTATACTGCAGTAATCTCAGAAACAGATGAATATTCCATTTTTGAGAATATCTCATTGAACTACATTCAAATACTTTTAGCCTTTCAAAGCATTTCTTTGTAGTCTCACAATTTTACTTCATACTATAAATCTAAAAATTTCCACATTATTTTTGGATAAACATTAAAATATAAGCTTATTCGTGGGACAAATGTTGATAACATTAATACTATGTAATGGTATCATAAAGAGTCTGATAACAATTATGTATTGATTTCAATCACATTGAAAAGGTAGACATTTCAATTAAGTGCAAAATTAATGACAGATGTTTGTTATATAAATAAAAATTTGTACATGTATAATCTATACATTCAAATTTACACGACTGTTCTCAATCACATTAAAAAGTTATATTTGGTGAATAAGGATATATATATATATATATATATATATATATATATGTATAGGTATAATAAGGTAATAGATGCCAAGTAATTTTTTCAAAATAATGTCTGAAGAAGTCTAGTTTCCTATTTTAAACAATTGTAAAACACTTTGCTTTATTTTCAGATAGTTGCAATACTGTACCTGAAAAAAAGCGAATTGAGATAGCTTTGGAAAATTGTGCAATTTAGACAAAACTGCCAAGATTTCCACTCCCATAGACTACTGGTTGAAACACACAGAATTCACATTAGAGGCCCAGCTTAGGGCATAGCACCTGAGTCCAAGACTGTCAAGCTAGTGCTTCAGTTATCTGCCTGAGCTAGAAAATTGCGATAAACATAAACACGCACATACAGTGAAGGAGAAATCTAAGAATAAAAATGGCTGATGGCTTTCATTAAACTGAGTGGACTCTATTTATTTAAATGCAAGATTAGATTGGACCTCTGGCCCGGCAATCTAAAGTAGGGATTGAAAATGGGGAATCTGTTGCGCTCTAATATCTAATTAATCCTGTGCTACATGGCCAAACAAAACAAAAATTGAATGATTGGAAATGTGTTGGGCCAGTTGAATTATTCAAATATTAGGACTTAAACACTTGAGTTTACAAATGTTACAGTGGTAAGAACACATCATGAGACTTGCCTTCCTGACAAGCTTTAGGTGTAGGGCACATCTCTGTTGGCCACAACTACAATGTTGTAAAAGAGGTCTCTAGAGCTTATTCATCTTCCTTAATTCAACGTTTATGCTCCGTGATTAACAACGCTCCATTTTCCTCTTCCATTTTTAATGCTAGAGGAAATGCAGGAATGTCGACTGACTACTACAGATCTTGGATGGCTGACTACAGACACACAAATGCTTACAATTTCTGTGTCTAGTGCAACTGTGACCCAGGGCAGGCTATGATAATTGGCCCGCAGTGGATATACAACAAATGACTGTAAAAGAAGTGGATTAAGGAAAACATGATCCATAAATAACATCGTTTTTCCAAAATGTTCTTAAATTATTCAATTAATTTAATTGTCTTTCTAACTATTTTTAATTTATTTTGATAGCTTATTCGCCCTGTAAAACTAATATTTTCCTGTTGTATGATCCTTTTAATAATAAAAAATAAACATGTTTTTACATTTCACTAGCAGTCAAAAATAATTCTGAAATAAAATCTCCCAATTTTTTGCAAAACTGAAAATATTAGGAGTTTGAGCGGCAAACTTCAACCTTCATTTAACTGCAAACATGTGTGGAAACTGAAGTATAAAATGCTGAGCTAGTATACATGATTAAATGACTTTTCATACCACTCAGATACATGTATCTTTTTGACCTCATCATCCCTTGCTAGTACTCTGCAATCCAGAATCTTTGGGGTTCCCAAAGGCAAAATTTGTAAAGTGCTGCTGTAGAACATACCTTTAGCAGGGAGAGAGGAGTAGGGATGGCAGAGAAGGGCAGTGGAGCTCTGTCTTGTTGTACAGCTGTGAGGACACAAATTAGGAGCTGGACAACATCCACTGACTTGAAAGAATGTATCATAAGGTAAAAAGAGCAGGACCTGCAGCCAGATTATGGTGGCTTCCTGAAATAGCACAGCTTATGCACTTGTTTCTGGCATGTGCCTGAGCAAAAACACACGAGCTGCTTTCGACATCCCGGGTGCATTCACAACAGCCCCTGTCAACACTTGCAAGTGCAGAGCATGCTTTTGTCCCCACACAATCTCCCCTACTATCTGTATTTGCTCCCATACCTTCTGCACCTGAGAATCTGAGTTGATGTGACTCTGAAGAAACCACCCAAAATCTTGGTCCAGGCAGAGTGGGATAATCCTGGGAGGGAGAATTTATCTATGGGTAGAGATAGGTCATACAGGTCACAAATGCTCGAGATTCCTTGAAAGTCACTCTACTCACCACCTCCCTCGGCCATGAGCAAATTTACAGTAAAACTGGAGCATTTCCATCCCAAAGCAAAGTGAGGCACAGCACCCAGGACACTCTTAGCAAATGTCAAAGTCATTATGGCACATTCTCACAAAGAACTAACACTGTACTATATTTTATCAGGGTTTTTAATTGCACACACCCTTCCTCTCCCTGGGCATAGTTTTGAAGACTCAGAACAAATGCTCTCTCCTGCAGGAAGCCATCTTTTACTGCAGTTTTCAATGATCTTTACCTTCTGGGGTTTTTATTTATACTTATTATTTCTACTACATGTTTTTAATTACTTAATTTTGCTTGTTGAATTGTTCTAAAATGGTTTTCTGCTTCCCCAACCAGATTATTACAGGCTCCTTTGGTATAGAAACTGTGTAATATATAGTAATTAAATACTGAGTTCTCAGGGAAACTTCTGAAAATACATGATAGGAAAAAGAGTGCCAGTATCGACTTTTTGCTCTATTTTCACATTCATAAAGTCCACTGTCAGCTACACAGTGCATCTCATCTCCACTTCAGTGTCTGGCACACATTTCAAAATCATGACAGTAAGAGGATTCTAGATTCCCTGTCCCACCCCATCCTGCTCCCTTACCCAAATTTTCTAGTTGAGTGAACAGTGAGTACTGAAGTCACCATGTTCCATAACATTCCTAGTTGTTGAACCCCCAAACCTATTCCAAAATATTCCCAGTTGTGCAACCCCCGCACCTAAATTTTATTCTTCATTTTTGTGTTTCTTTATTTCCCAATCCAGCCCCACCCAGTGCAGTCCAATCCATCATTACATCTCACTATTTTAATGAAATGTACCATAAATTCAGCCACTTTTCATCATCTTCAGTATCACTTTAGTGCAGCGATGGGGAACCTCTGAATGATGCGAGCAGTCTGCTGCAGCATTCTTGCTCTAGGGTCTAGGTCAAATCAACATCATCCCCCACATACTGCTGCACCAACAGCCTACTCGTGGGGCTCTTCGCTGTGACTGAATTACAGTCTTTCTCTTCATTCACCGTCTATCTCCCCCTGTCTCCCCACCAAACTCTTCAGTCAGATGAAATTACTAAGAAATTCAAGTTAAACCAAAAGCTGGCCCCTTGTTTTGCTTTCCCAGTGATTTTCATTCTGATTTATACAGATATGGTAAGTTCCTCACACTCACTCATGCAAAGATAGGTAGGAATTTCAAGTTGTCTCTACTTCTAATATCCTTGGATATTTCAGCTATTCCTCAGAGAGGACACTTTCCTGACCTCCTGACATATCTGCTTGTGCTCCCCCAGATCCTCTCCATTTTGTTAGTTTCCTTTAATCTGTAATGTGCACAGAAGAAGAGAATGCCCCTACCTACCGAGCTGGAGGGAGTCCTTTCACAGGGTATTTCATGTATCAAAACATCCTGTTGTATCCCAGAAGACAGTATAATTTTGTCAATTGTATCATAACAAATCTGAGGGGAAATGAGAAGAAATATCTTTGCAAAGAAGGTGGTGCACTGACACAGCAATAGAGATGAATAAAGCAGAAGACAAAGTTCAGAAATGGATCCATGGTACATTTGGAAATTTAACATATAATAAAAGTGATATCACAAATAATGAGCAAAAAATAGACTTTTTGATGGTGTGTGGGAAAATTAGTCATTTGAAAAAAGATAAATTAGGTCCACAACTCATACTGTAAGAGTAAATTCTAAATAGATCAAAAATTAAATTTTCAGTGAAACTAATCAAGCTCTGAAAGAAAATGGAAGAAATTCTCTTAAAGCTAGATATGAAAAGAGTTCTCTTAAAACTTCAAGGCCAGATACAGTAAAACAAATGATTTTTAAATCTGAATATATAATAAAGAAAACTAAAGCAAACAAAATAATTCCATTACCCGTCAAAAAATAACCACTAGATCAGGAGAAATAGCCAAAATATGTGATAAATACATGGCTGCTATTCCTAATATATCATGAATTCTTTTTTTTTTTTTTTATCGGTACAAGGGATAGAACTCATGACCATGCACTTGCAAGGCAAGTGCTTATGCCGCTGAGCTAAATCCCCAGCCCATGTTTGTTACTTTCAAAATATATCATAACTAGTAAATAAAATGTTCATATTTATAGGGTGCCATATGATGTTTCAATGCATGTTTACATTGTAATGTTCAAATCAGGGTAAGCATGTATTTCCTTAAATATTTAAGAATTATTTAAGATCAATGGAAAAGAACAAACTGCCATCAAAAATATGATAAATCACAAAAAGGGTACTAAAATGTTTCTAGGCATATGGAAAATACTTACCTTGACTCATAGTAAGACATACAAAAATAAAACTATACTATGCACCATTTCTTAAATATCAGTGTGTTTAAAAATTAAAAAATATAACACACCCTGTACGTGTGTCTGTGAAAAAAACTGGCAATCTTATAGATTTCTGGTGAGAATACAAATTGCTCCACCTTTTCTGAAGAGAATCTGACAATATTTATTAAAATTATACTTGAAATGCACGTACTTACTTTCAAAAATATGAAAATGCATAAATGTCTTATTTATTCTAGTATGGTTTGTAGTTATAAAAATACAAGAAATAATGTACTGTAGTGTTCTTGTGACGTTTTAGGAAATCTGAAATCACATCAAAATACGTAAAATAAATGTAATTTCTCCCCTGAGACTTTAAAATGTTTATCAGAAGAATACTCAGAACTACTGTCATAGTATCTGTCTCACATTGTATTTTAAAAATAGAGGATCCAGGCTTTGAAGATGTAAGTGAAAATAATATTTTGCAAATCATTTATCGCACTCTTATAGCCCTCTCCAGACTGACAATAAATTGTACAAAAAGTCAATCGGTCAGTAATATTTATCTTGAAAAATTTCAGCTGCATGGTGAGTACTTCAGAAAGCTCTTCTGATATTCGCTTAAAAGTGATGCAGGAGGTTCTGATTATCCTTCTATATCACCACTTAAACTGGTAATTGAGTACCATTGAGTCCCATGTAACAGGGAGGTAAAAGCATGGATGCAGAAACCTTGCTTTCCCCCTTAAGGATGGAACGGAGACAAGTCCTAAACCCTTTCTCACCGGAGACTGCCCTATGGATTGATAGCCTCAGCAAGGGCCAGCTAGAGCTCAGACTTGTTTTATTTGAAATTCCAACAATAGCATGAAGATCAGTGATTCCAAATCTCTTTAGAATGCAAAGGCTACATGTGGGGCTCTCCTGCCTGCTTAAGTTTTCAGCTCCATTTTCACAATCTGGCTACTTCTCCAAAGGGATCAAGCATGTTTTTCTTCATTAAAAAATGTCAGTGGTGTTTCAGAGATGCTCTAGAGGAATTATAAAGAGAATAGATGACAGGAACGTTTTAACCTTCAAGATCTCTTCCTATTCGAAGAACTAATTCCTCTAAAAATTCTGGTCCTTCTTCAAGAAGTAACTGTGTGTGTTGCCTCTAGGTTTCCTCCACTTTCAGCCTTTGGCCGCTGGAATGAGGTTATTGGTGTAGATGTCTGCAACAAAGACTGACAAATTTTCATTACAAAAATTTAGATATAAAATAGTTGGGTACTTCGGGGCAGGTGATGTCTGCCCCAACTTCTCAGTTGTAATGAAACCATAGTCACAGATTACATGGTAGTGAATGGGTACGGTTGTGTTCCAGTAAACTTTTTCTAAAAAATAGATGGTGGTTGTAATTTGATTTTTGAGCCACTGTTTGCTGCCTCTGATCTATGACATGCAAGACAGAGGCTATGTACTAGGTCTTAATGTGTCCAGTTCTAGCACAGTACACAGAATACTCACTGGAACTCACAGTCGACGGCAGCACCAAACTGTGTGGTTAGGCTGAGAAACTTCTACATTCTGGGTTTCCCAGAGTGTGAAGTACAGAAAAAAACTTGAGTCATAATTGTAATCCAGTCATTAATTTAATATCTGAATAACATCTATGACATTCTCACCAAGTTCTGTTCATTTCTACTTGATTATTGCCCATGACAAGAAACTTACCACCACTTAAAATATTCCAACCCACTTTGCCAAGGTTGTACCAGTGTGAAAATGAATTATTGAAAAATTCAAAGAGACGAAATGTTAAACGTTTTACCACAAACATAATAACTGTGTAATGAATTTCTTAATAAGCTACATTTGACCATTCCACAATATGTATATTTTCAAAGCATCATGTTGTACATGATAAATATATACAATATTATATGATAATTTTAAAATTTTTAAAAAGGAATTCCTTATTGTAACCCAAATCCATCTTCTTCAATTGGTCCTACCATCTCTGAATCATATTTTTAAAATAATATTAAAACTATAATAAATTGTAAGACTTGAAAGCATCTCAGACTTTATGTAACCCAGGTTTTTCATTTCATGGATATGACATTAAGCCTCAGAGAGGTTGAAGATAGGCTCCCAGTAGCCCAGACTATGTGCAATGGAACCTTTAAGGTTTGTGCCACGGTCCCTACAGATTTGATAAACATGAATGATCCCTTTCTTATATTTAGAACAGTATCGTTTACCTTTAATACTCAAAATGAATATTAAAATCAAATAAAATGGATGCATGCTTGGTTACAGTCAACCACAAATGTGGTTTTGAGCATTATCTATGGAACCACTGACCTGGAGGCAGGAGGCCTGAGCACTGTGTCAGCTCCACCAACTTAGCTAACTTGCTTGGGCAAACTGTTTACCTTTCTATACCTAAATCATGTCTTCGACCTCTTCTAGTCCTAGGACCTAATCTTTCAAATCAGAAAGGTAAAATATTTCAAAGCACAGTACAGGTACTATTTTTTTACCCTCAAAGTTCCATTGCTTTCATCTCAGAAAATATCAAATTTTCTAGTAGTTAGGAGGATGAACTCCTAAGGCAGTTTTAAAACTCAGATCTGCGCTTGCTCGTTACGTAACCTGGGGCAGGTTCAGTGTCCTTATCCATAGATTGAAGATTTTAGTACCTACCTCATTAACTTAGTGTGTGTTTGATACACAATATAAACAAAATATATAAAAGTATATAGTCATACTAAATAAGTGGGATTTGTCATTGATCTAAAAATTCTGACAAAAACACATTCTCCTGCCAGGGATATAGCACAGCATCTTCCTGGTAAAAGTGAGGTTTGAATTTGATTCCCATAACACTATGCCCCCCAAAAAAGAAAGAAAAATATATATTCTCAAAACCTAAACTATAAGATTGAGGGTGGGGTAGATAATGAATTCCTCCAGCCTCCAGTCACTATGGGATTGAATGGCCTACTAACTATAGAATTGCTCACTATAGCTCCTTGATCTTTACCTCACATTGAGACCCTCCAGATCTTTCTGTAAGATCCCTAGCTTCTAGCAGTTGCAAGTTCTTCATTCATAAAACCCTAGTTAGAAGCCATTTCCACAGTTTTATTTCTGAATACGAGCTTTAAAGTGACATTAAAAGTGATGACCCAGAATACACAATTAGCATTGAAGGGCGCTGGGGATATAGCTCAGTTGCACAGTGCCTATCTGGCAAGCACAAGGTCCTGAGTTCAAGTCAAAACAACAAGAACAACAAAAAGTATTCATGGTCACAAATAACCTATCCCATACAGAAAACTTACATTCATAGGGGCTGACTCTAAGCAAAATTTAAAATTATTACATATGATGCTTATTTACCTAGTCTCTGTGAAGGAAAATAGCTTTTTTATTTTAGGAGAATCTATGTTATGCTCATAATACCCATTATAAAACTGCATATTACATTCACACACATTTTAAGCAATAACTTGAAGGTGGGATACTGTAATTTTCACTAAAGAATCAGAAAATAGCACCAGCAAGTTAGGTCAAGTGTCTTATCTGGAGTAACCAATTAGGACAAAGATCAAGCCAAGACTTGAAGTCACAGCTTCTGCCACTTAATTTTGTGTTAGAGGCCCTCAACTACTAGGGTTTTAATCACTTTACATACTTGAGAAACAAGTAAAGTCAAATAGAAATTTCACTTAAAATGGTAGGTGGTACATAGAATGAAGGTAATAAAATCAAGGTGACAGGGCAGCTATCTTAAAGAATTCTAAGCATAGTAAAGAGGATTCTTGTGTTCAAAAAATTTATCGGTTACAGACAAAAATATCAACTCCTCAGTTTAGTTCCATTCAATGTATGAGTCTTTCATTTGCACAAACCTTTCTTGAGTATATGACACATGCCAGGCACTGAACGAGACAGAGCTCCTTTCCTCTAAGACAGAGGTAGATAAACTTTTTCTATGATTGGCCCAAGAATCAGTATTTTAAACCATATGTGTCATTTATCCTCTGTGGCCACTATCCAAATATGCAATGGGAACACAAATGGACCAATAGGCAACATGTAAATGAAAGATCATGGCTGTGTTCCAATGAGACTTTATTTACTAAAACACTCAAGTTGGCCCATGGGTTGCAGTTTGCTGAACCATGCTATGAGCTCTGAGGTAAGTTCATGAGACAAATGAACAAAACTGAAGACAATTCAGTGGGAAATATGCTTTATTTGAGGTATGCAAAGGGGTATACATGCTGCCTGGCTGAAGAGCTAGAACCTTCTTGTAGAAGATGGCATTTGGACTATGCTTTGAAGAATGAACAGGATTTGGTAGAACTCAATGCAGAAGAAATAATGTAAGGCTATTTGTGCATGGAACTCCTAGGGAGTGGAAACCAGTCTTGAGCATTTAAAGCACAGGACAGGACAGTAGTGACAAAACAAGAGGAAGGGGAGATTAAGAGACTCGGTCAGAAAGGGTCTAACCGACCATATTCACAAACCTAGGCTTCATCTTTCAGCCTACAGTGGGTATGAAAGAATGCAGAAGTGGAAAAATAGTATAACCACATGAGTGTTTTACTAAAATTCTTTAGGGATCAATGAGGAGGACAGGCTCACGTGAGGAAGCATAATATAAAGACAAAGAAGCTAGACGAGAGAATGTCGTTGATAATCTTGAAACTAATGGGAAAGCCATAACCCTGGGCTCTATTAGCGACGTAAGGAAAGAGATGAATTCTGGAGATAATTTATACCTACATAATCCGAGACAGTGTCCACTAGCAACATGAAGCTCTTGAACACTTGAAATGGAGCTGATATCAATGGCCATATTACCCTGAACTTGTCTACATCTTCATCTTGTCTGGATTATAGCTAACATGACTGAGCAACGGAATTAAAATTTTAATTAATTTAAAATTAAATATAAAATCCAAAATCAATTCAGCTATTGAGAAACATTTGAAGTGTATTTTCAACAACTTGAGTAAGTTAGAGTTACTTTTTACACTACAAATTCGATGAAACTGAGATACATACTAAGTATTTCCAATGAATATTTGGTATCTGCACCAAAGTATACCAAAAAATGTAATATATAGCTCAGATCTTAAAGACTTCACATCTGTAACATCCACTATTTAATTAAAACAATTTTATGGTGACTCAATGGTGAAAAGATCTCTGGGGCATACTGGGTTAGGTAAAATATATTACAAAGTGAAGTTGACCTGTTTTTTCTTTAGTTTTTTAATGTGGCTACTAGAAAATACAAATTTACAGATGTGGTTCACATCTATTGCTTAGTTTTACTTTAGGGGGCGTAGTTCCAAGATTCTGCCACTACCTACATGGAAAAAACAAGGGGACTGATGGTGAGAAGATTAATGACAATAGAGAAAAGAGAAAGAGTATTATAAACCTTTTGAAAAAAATATCCAAATATTCTCCCACAGACTCCGTGTTGAGCCTAGTTTCTTTAACGTGGAAGAAGAATGAAAGTTCCTACTACACCCTGCCTCTCCACACCCAGCACCTAGACTAGGCTGGTAGATGTGGCAGGCACACGATGCTTGCGGAAGCTGACATGATCATGATTATGCCCTGAACCTGTTGGCCTCATCAAGTGAAAAAATGATTGTTCCTCTACACAGGATTTTTGTAGCTTGATTAAAAGCATTCTAAAAGAAATAGAGCCCTCTTTTAACTCTTCTTAGAAAAATGAGGATGGTGGAAACACAGTATTTTTCATATTAGAAGAGATAGAGCAATTCTTTAGCTTTGCTTTATTACATACCATAACGCTAACGTTTGACCACAGATTTCCTAAATCAGAGTTATAGATAGTGGAGCATGAATTTTACCAAAAAAAAAAACAACAACTCTGTAGCACATAATTTGATGAAAACAATTCTCAAAGGTTATTTTGGTTCACTGAAAGAGAAGGGCTGTTTGGTATGAGCAGGGTCCTGGAAGGAGATAGATGGCACATTCCAGGAACGAACTGAAGAGTACTTGATACAGTGGATGGGCAAGAATAGTACAATGCCATCTCATATGAATTGGAAGGATAAGAGGAGATAGTCATCACTGGAAGCCAACAAAAGCTGTAGCCATGCAAGAAACACTACTGATATGCGACCAACACCAACCTTTCTCTCTTGTCTGTCCTCTAACTCTATTGGCCTGTGCTAAGAGAACCAACATGAAGCCAGAGGGTAAGCCAGTGTGATGATGCATTTAGTGTAGGTCTTATGGCCAGATTATAGCCTCAAAGGAGTCAAGCATGGATCCAGAGTGGCAAAGGTAGAATGCTGCCTTCATTCTCCGGTCCAGATGTGTAACCTGAGAACCTACAGTAGAAATTAAAACATAGGCATAATCTATGTCTGGATGATGAGGAAGCTAATGAAAAGGGACATTGGTTAGCAGGGATAAAAGTATATTCAAGCCCTTGCACTCAGATAAACATCATGAAATTATCTGCAGTACAAGTGGGATTCACTCAACAATCACTCAGGAGAAATAGAGCCTTTTTAATAATTTTTCCCTCTTTCCAAAACAGAGCATTTCCTCCATGTTCTGGAACCAAGAGTATAAAATGGAGAAAGTATTTTAAATCAGTGGTTCTCAAAAACAAGTATTTTTGTCCTCCAGGGCACATGTGGCAATTCTGGAGACACTTATGGTTGTCACACTTGGAGGATGGAAGCCAGTGTCAAAGGTAAGAGAGCAGAAATGCTAAAAAACAACCCACAATGCATAGGATAATCCTCATAGCAAAGGTATCTGGCTGCAAAAATCAATAAGTTTGAGACCGAGAAAAAGCAAACATTCTAGTGGATTTAAGAATGTCAAAAAAGAAGGTTAAGAAATGAAGGATTTGTTATATCAAACTAAAGTCCTTTTAAAAAATTCATAGTGAAGACCTCTAACAGAAAAGTATTTTTCCTCAAGATCAAGTGTTTTTCTCTGCAACACAAAAACCAAAGTAGGTACTGAAATTAAGGTGACTTCCTTAAAATATATGGATGACTATTTTGGAGCTGGGCTTTAGTCTGTCAGATTTCTTATTGAATGTGTAATATTAGTTAAACATGAGAATTTTCAGACAATTGATACTGATGTGAGTTATCTTTCACCCTACATGCTCCTTATTGAATTCTGGCAATCACGTTTTGTTTTGTTTTGTTTTGTTTTGTTTTGTTTTCCTTAAGAATGAGTCTTTCAATGTAGTTCAGGGTGGCCTTGAACTCACTGTTTAGACTGGCCTCTAATTTGCTGTTTAATTTTGCCTCAGCCTTCAGATTCTGGCATTATAAGCATGTACCACTATGCCCAGGTGACATTCTTTAAAGAAAAAATAAACAGCCAGGAATAGTGGTCATGGAATGAAACTTTCTATAACTCTTGAGAACATTAATGAATGTTTTAACCTAACTGATGGCAACTGAGATTGTTCAACATGGTCCCATGGCAGGGAGAAGAATTATAATGAAACAGTAAATAAATTAATTATAATTAAAGTCAACTTCCATTCTGCTCTGTCCTATGGAATATTCACAAAAGTCCCAATTGGTATGAACTAATCTGATAACTACTTTACATAAATAGTGGAAGAATGCAGTTGAATAATTTGTCTATGGTCAGATATTTTAGCAGCTGAGCTGAGAACTTACCCACTGTGTTCAAGATGGAAGTGTTGAAGAATTGCAATAATTCAAGCAAAAAATAAAAGGAAATGTTTGAATCAAATGACCTTCTAGGTCACTTTTAAAATGGAAGCTGTTAACAAATTGAGATGTAAATAGAAAATTCACTTTTAGAAGAAAGGATCTGAAAAGTCAGCAAGGCCTTTAAGACATCTATAGCTAATGACTGAGATGCCACTAAACCATTAACGGTCCCAAGGTTGCCAACCTCAAAAGTAAGCAACAATCCCAGGCCCTTGTCTAAAAGAATCTCACATCTCTCTTTCTTCTTTAATTAGTTTCTTGTCTACCACCATCATACTCCTGACCTTGCCAATAAAGATTGAGCTAGAGCCAATCCGATCCTCTTATCTGCAATTCTTTGCTGAATGCTGAAACTGTGCTTTGCATCTTGAATGAAAGAGTCAGCTGATGATATTTACTGCCTCCAAATTCACTATGTAGTTTCATACACATTGAAAAGGGAAGATGGCCAAATTGTCTTTCAGGTGTGGTGAGGAATCACTAAAATCACACAGGTCCTCAAAGAGAAATGAATGAAGAGCGGCTGAGAAGGGATTCCACTAACTGAAGGCAATTTGTCTTTAAGTGGCTACCCGTCCATTTTGCTCAAGAACCTAAAAGGTTTGATTTTTCAGCATCCTTCAGAACAGAATATAACTAAAGAATGTTTTAATTTTCCAACTATAGAATGTTTAAGAAAAGGATGTTCCTATTCAACTGCCTTAAACTTTGAAACCTAAAGAACCCACAATGTCATCAAAACATTAGTTAGTTAACATAGCCAAGGAGTTCTTTTACCTGGTGGGTAGTGCTACGATGTCATAGTAGTATCCCATTGCCACCGTCACTGGGCATTTACTAAGCATTCAGGCATTAGTGATGTGAAGCTGAACTGACTCGAGTCCTTTGCGAGTTCTAAGTGTAGCACAAGGAACAAGACTATAGAGTAATTTTGAACCTACAATGTTGTACAGTACACTTTGAGACTGGGAGATCATAAACTCTCCCCAGAGTAGTGTGGGAGTGAGGCGAACATCACTGAATAGGGAAAAACATTCTAGTTCTTGTGAGAAGGAGGAGAAAGCATAGAAAATACATATAATAGCATGAATACTCATTAGACTTGAAAGCCCATGACTGAGTAATGGCAAGTGGCCCAATGCGTCTGAAACAGGACAATTTGAGTGGAAGTGAGACCAGGAGAAAACCTTGATGCCATGACAGTGAACACCGTGCCAAGGGATAAGGCAGTGTATTCTGGGTTCAAACTTGTATTTGTAGATGGAAAGGGCATCTTGAAGTTATTTGTGTTCGGCAACCCCAAACAATTACTCCTGTTATTAACACTATAATGCTACAAATAGCACCATAGCTATGACTGCTATCATTCTGAGCACTTACTCAATGTCTGTCCCACGGGTTGATGTGCATTGTTTCATTTCATTCTCAAAAGAAACATACGATGTCTATTTCATTATAACCATTGAAGAGATCAAAGCATTTCACTGATGGATTCTTTTTGTACACAAGTAGCTGGATCATGGGACTGGACTCATTTTCCTGTAATTCCAATCCCTGCCAATTAGCACCAAAAGGCATCCAGTCCCCAGAGTTCCTTTACTGGTGCATATTTTTATTTTGAAAGACAGCACAGTCAGTGAAGTGAGAAGGACGAAGCCAGAAATGTAACAAAAGGAGGGCTGATTATGATCAAGGTCACTGAAGGGGCAGGAAGAATGAGATCCACAGCAAATGCAGAAAGGCAAAGGCAGCTAACTTTGCACAGAAAGATACATTTCCTGGACCTGAAGAATGGAATGGAGGGGTTGCAGAAGTTTGAAGATGTAGAAGAAGGAAGTTTAAGGAGGTTACGCTGACATCTTTCAATTAAGTTGGAAGTGTGTGTGCTGTATGGGCACTCAGTGGACCAGATTTGAGACATTTGCTATGAAGATGAAAAGGAAGACAAGAGATAGGCTGATAGGACAAATTTGTTAGATGGGCTGTATGCCACATGTACTTGACACCCATCTGCCAGTGTGAAGGACTGACAGAATTCTTCCTTCACTATATATTACAGAACAAATAACCTAAAAAATTAGACATTGACCAACTATCATTTTTTTGTTGTTCAGAATTGAGCTAGGGGACGTCAAAAGTTAAGTGATCGTTGAAATTGTATATTAATAGCAAAATTCTGCCTATCTACCTTCTAAGAAGATTCATAGAATCTGTATTGTGTTAACACTTGGCCTTTAATAAAAGGGACAGGGAGTGGTTAGTGTTTATATGCTAAAGAGTCTCTAATACACATTCTTTCCTTCACTTAGCTGTAGGTTCATGGCCCCTAATGATATGGAACAAAGTCTTTTTGCTTCAGTAAGCACACTATTACATCTTACTGCAAGGGAATTATATGCCCTGCTCCATTTGTGATTAAGAATGATATTCGTACTCGAATATTTTCTCCTTTGGTGGCTCATAATACATTTCTCATGCATATAGAACCAATAGCCCAAGCAACTGAATAAAGCAATCCTTGAATAGGGTGTCTTGAGGCCCAACGAGTGAGATCACAGGAAAGTAGGACCATCATTTCACTTGTTTTCCCTTTTCCTACCTTTCATTGTAACATCTTTATTGTGAAGAATTCACAAGCAGACTGTGACCGTCCAGTGTTCTTTGGAATTGCTCATTGGGTTAATATACACATAATAGTTACAAAGTATAACCTTTGGGATCCAGCAGATCAGGGTTCAAATCTCAGCTTCACAATTTACTAACTAATTGACCTTGGATAAGTAAGTTCAAATTGATCTTCTGAGTATATATTCTTTCATCTTGAAATTGGGGACAAATAATAAGCTCACAACAATGTCACAACGATTTCAAAATACAGTGGTTGTAAAGCCTTAGCAGGGTACCTGGCACACAATATTTCTCGGTAATGTACAGCTAAATAAAAATAACTCGGTGCCTTTTCTTGCCTTTGATTAAAAGTGAAACATCGCCTTTTCATCTTTACCTTTCTAGCCCCTGTTCTAAGCTCACAAACCCTCTCAAAATGGACTATAGTAATTAAGAACTTGATCTATGGGTTTTGACTACTCAGGTTTGAGTACCTGTTCTGCTACTTCTAAGCTATGTGAACTCAGGAAAGATACGTGTCTAATCCCCAGTTTTCTCGTCTTCAAAGTGGGAGTTAAATGAGATAGTATATGTAAGGCACAGTGATTAGTATATAATGTAGACCAAAAATGCAAGCAATCAACATTATTATTGCATCAGATCTCCTTTAACTCATGATGATAAGCGGACAATTTCTAGAGGCAGGCTGACAAAAATTGAATTCTAGAGTTTCCGCCAGTAACGTACAAAGTCTCATACATACTTCACTCCATAGTGGCAGCCATGGTCACATCAAAGTGGTGTTTATTTCATTTCTTAAACAAGGAGTTTCTAACTCCTTAGGCAATAAAGAAATGTTTGGCTATACTGGGCCAGCTGAAGAGGAATTCCATATCCTCAATTGTGATTCCCACTATAGAGGTAAATAGCATCCTTCAAAAGCATCTAAATAAAAAGTGATCCATCCATTCAGTCATGGTCAGCTCAGTTTTTGGACCTGCACAGATCTTTTCTATAAAAGGATTACATGTCTATTTTCTTAAATATCTGGCTGTGCTAATTCTCATAGGACTTTAGCATTATAACTCTTCAGTACCAAAATTCTTTACCTATTGCATTACATACTCTTGTGAATCAGTTATTACTCCTAGAAACCATTGAACTCTTTTTAGTTAAATAAATGCCATTAGACAACATCTGTTTATGATGCAGCAATGGAATCCAAGTAGCCTAAGAATTGGCATGCCCCTTAACATACCTAACATATTTCCTGCAAGTCATTTATAATGTTCAAAAAAATCTGCACAGAACAAAACCTAGGAATGATAACATTTCGTGGGAATGTGAAACATAAAACACAAGCCTAATGTTCACATTTCTCAAAGGGCTCAAAAGTCACAGGATGCTTCATAAAAATATTGCAATCACAAAAGTTTCTTCAAGATCTGCCAACTGTTGAAGCACAAACTCAAGCTGAAGGAACTCTGCTAAGGGTTGGAAACAAACCACATTGCCCAAGGCAAGTATCCCTTACTTTACCTAATAAAGTGATCTCATCTTAGAAACTTGCACATATATCAATACTTACTTAAATACACTTTGAAGGGGATTTACAAAGAAATCTTGTAGTGGATCTGTTTGTTAAATATATGATCACTCCATTTATCTTTTTAGAATTCAAATGCTCAAACAGTAATACTTAAAGTGGGATTTACTTATGACTCAAGAGATCCTTGCTCAGTAGCTACAAACCTTATGCTAAATGGACCTCATGGCACTAAAAAGGCACATGGGGATATTAATGACTAGTAAATGGAAAGATAAGTCTCAAAGCTGTGACATCATGAACCACAGTACAGAGATATACATATGGCATACAGCCCCTCCTATGTGCGATTGCACTCCCCGATCCATTGGCCACACTTCAAAATTTAGATGGTGTCAGATGAAAAATCTACCAGCTGTCAAAATATGTTATAATGCTGCAAGAATTTGTAGACAAAGTAGAAAGCAGCTTTGAAAACCAATACCCTGGAAATCCCTGATGAACAAATTGGCATACTCTGTGGTCCTGATGGTCTGATCCCAGTTACTGCAACTGCACAGAGCACTCTAATTGAAGGAATTTCCCCTAAAAGAAAGGAGTGGAAGAACTTCAGGGTCCTAAACATGGACATCAAGCCAGCAAGAGGGAGCAATGCTTTGTCGCTTAAAAATAAAACAATTTCATTTGCACAAAATAAATAATCCAGGACCCTGTAGAATTTGTAATATTCTAAAGTGTGGTGTAAATCTCCTGGGATGGTATATGGGAAACAGCTGTTTCCCAAACAGTTTTTACTCCTGGGACCTTTCCTAAGGGAGTATTTTATTTGGGTAACATATTGAGAAATGCTGCTCTAAACACCATGTTAAACAATGAAATGTTTAGAATAACTAGCATTTATTAAGTGGCAGGGACTTAATATGTGAAACTCAGGAACCAGGCTGGAAGCAAACTGCCAGACTGGTCGGAGTCAACAGCATGGGAAAGTGGCTAAACACTAATGAGAACTCTGGGTAAGCTTAGGAATATCATGATGAGTTAAAATGCTCACTCAGAGCTACTAAAAATCCTTCATATTGATCACTAGCTATGTTCTGGTCACTATGCTCAATCAATCTTCAAGATAACCATGTAAATGGAATACTATTGTCTCTATTTTACCTTCACTTGTCCCCAGTCGCCCTATTATGTGGCAGAGGTAGATTTTTAGCAAGTAGGCCTGTGTTCTTTCCATGCCATGAGAAGTATCTCTCATGAACACACTAGCAAAGATAAATTCTAAAAAAACCTTCAGGATCTCATGTATGGTGGTTTATACTATAGTTAGCAGCAATCCACAGAAGGCCCTGGGAGAAACTATGTATGAATAGATTCTTACTACTCAGAATTAAAAATATAGAAAATATCATCAGCAACCAAAATGCTTTTTAAGCTGAAGTAATCTGTAAGAAAATGCTATGTGGATGCTAATTGCCTTGATAAAGTAATGAATCTGTTGTTCTCTCTGCATTTTAAAATTTCCATTAAAGAAAAACAGCACTCAAGAGACAGATATTATCGTGCAGCACATTATATAAAAGTCACTTACTAGGAAGCCAAACATGCCATTAACAATCATGTGGAACACAAGGCATTTTCTAATTCTGAAAAGTATTCTTTGGGGCCTTATGAGTTAACAAAAGGTTCTATTTACTTGGTATGTCCCTCCTTTTTTCTAAAGCAGAAGCACAAGGTCATCAATTGTGAAGTTTGAATTGGGAACCTACTATGTGTCAAGAAGAACACACGGGACCTGCCCTCCACAGGAAAACAAAGCCACTTATTTTCAGGCATACAGTGGTCAAAACTAAGCTGGAAGTGTTCAGAAAAGGACTGGGAATTGCAAACCCAAGGGATTTTTCCAGGAGTACCTCAGGACAGAGTCTTACCAATAGATCTGGAAAGGCAAAAGTGGAGGTTGGATTTGAGCAAGATTTTTAAGAGTTTTGGACTTGATAAAGTTGAGTGTGGCAGGTTTGTACTACATTGTCTACAGTAAAAGAAAAGTGAAAATTTTTAAGAAAAAAGTCCAGATATGAAGCTATTTAATAAGTCAAGTATTCAGTTTATGGGTCAACTGAGTCGAGTGCATATAAATGCAGATGCGACTTATCACACTTCAGTGTCTCGTATGTCTAGAATAGCTGTCACTCTAGAATCAAATATTTTGTAAAGGGAGAATGTAAATTCAAATTTAACCACATTTTAAACAATTGAAGCCACCTACTTGGGTGATACCTTCTATAACAGTGCCATCTAGTTTAGATCACTTTTTTTCTCACCATATTTTAAAAACTTACTGTGTTTCTTAGTTTTGCCTCACCTAAATTGTTAAAACTTCAGTTTCCTCATGTATGGAATTGTGATAAATCCTTACATTATAGGAGGTTTATAGGGATTAAAGAAACTTGAAGAAGTATGTGGTCAAGGAATTCCAAAGCCATATGCTGGGGATCAGACATGAGACAAAGGAGATGAGACATGACCCAGCCTTTATGTAACACTACCAGAGATTTCTCAGTGTTCATTCCAGCTGAAATATTATTCTGTTTGCCTAACTATTCATTACACATATCCATCCCTTAGCAGTCAGAATCCAGAATATTTTCAGAACTATTAGAGTTGAGAGTGGTTGTGGTACTCAAAGAACAGTAGCTCTGATGGTATGAGCAGACAACAGGCTACTACTCTGGATTACCTGGGAAGCTCTATACCTTAGTTTGTAGCTTTCACTTAGGAACAGTTCACACACAGAGAGGCTATAGACTGTTACTCAGCATCCAGTAGAAGTAGACAAAATTGAGAGTAGGCAAGTGGTAAAATTCAGTATGCACAAGTCCCCCTACCTGTATGCATTTTTGCACAGGAGAAACTGAAATGAAATAGCAGGGTTGTTTCTTTTTAATGAAAAGGGGAATGGTAAGTGTATATGTACCTGGTTCCTGCTACCATAGAGCTTCCCATATCTGAGTCCCCACATGGGTCTGGAAGGGAAGGAAGGCACTGAAGCTAGGAAACCATGAATGGTAGGACAACCCTAGAATGGGGCTCTAGTGTGTTGAGGCATGAGGTGGTTTTACAACAGGAAACAGAAGTGTGCAGTCCAGAGGGTAGAGCGTTGGGTTGGTGTACGTCCCAGTGTTTTCTCTCGCTCCAATTGTGGACTTTCCATTTGTGAGGAGGGAATCCTCACTTCAAAGTATTTCTCTACAAAAGGATACAAAACAGAAAGTTCTATATGCCACGATCATGACAATATTAGAGCTCTGGCATCAAGGTTCAAAGCACTCAAAGTAAGAGTTAAAGGGTTCCCAAAAAGTAATGTGTGCTTTCCTAATCCTCTTCAAGGCAAATGATGAGAGTCTCCCTTTTGGAGAAAGAAAAGTATAGGTTAGGAGAGGCAATGTGGCTATGGACCTCATTTTCTCCATTTCCTAGTGGTATGATATAAGGGTACATTCCTCAGATAACTTAATCATATTAACTAATTTTTGAAATGAAGACAATCAAATACTCAGAAAATGTTACTTTTCTTTTTCCCCATTTACCACACTAGTGCATGTCTAGGCTTTACTCTTCTCAAAGCTAGTACAGAATTTGGGACTACATTTTTTGGCAACAGTCTAAAGAGGGTGAAGTTTAAGGTAATAACCACAAGCTCATGAAACCCTCTGCCCAATTAAGGCAACTACAACTTGAAACTTTTATGAAGTCAGACTTCAGTCATATCTAGTGGTTCAACTTCCATTCTGGTTTGCATGAAGTTGTTATGAAATACAGTAACACACTGAGTTTTATTTTGAATCTTCTGAGACATAAACAAGAAGAGAATTCTGCACTCGGGTTTATTTTTTTTATTCATTTGACAGATAAGGATATGGAGACCCAAGGAAGGAACAGAGCTTTTTCAGTTACTTACATCCCTAGCAGCACTTTACTGTGATAAAGGAATGAAAATCAAACTAAAAAAAGAAACAGCTTAACTACAATTGCTTTTGAAAACATAAAGCAAACATTAAATTAGCTGAGAGGTAAATTTAATTCTCTTTGACGGTCCTTTGGAGTATTTGCTCAGAACTTTGATGAAGTTAATTCCTATACCTACCTCTAATAATTATGGAAAATTTCACAACATTCCTTTTTTATTCTCTGATATTTTGTGCTTATTGCCAGTAGAATGGAAACAAGAAGATACAGAAAAAAGGTGACAGTTTATTTTTTAAGGATGTTTTAAGACTAAATACTGAGTGAAGTAATTGGTTGAGTCCCTGATACCAATACAGGCACCTAATATGTGTTGAAACTGAATTCTTAGATTGAACGAGCTAAGCTTATCAATTTTGAACTGGATATGAAAACTCATCCTTACTACTGCTCATCACCAACGCTCCAGAAAAAGACAGGACTGAGCCAAAACCTTCTAAAAGCATTGGAACAAAAAGAACTTCTGGAATGAGGTTACATTTGAGCGAGGGCTGTGACACACACTAATTTACAATATTTCTCAAATGTGAGTTTTAACTCCAAAGTTCTAAAAGGTTAAGAACTCTGTCACATTTTTCTGGGTCTCTTCTAGTAGACATAGCAGAAACCAAGTCAGTACTCCTTACATAACTATCAATGACTAAATTAACCTGCTGTTTTAATTTTCATACATCAAACCACTACCAAGAGCCACACTGGAAAGTCTTATCAATAATTTCAGTGACTTAAAGGTTTTAGAGGAGCAGGGAAAGTATTTGGAGGAAAACGACTTTGGATTAAGTTGAGACTAATTTTTAAGCAACGCAAGAAAGAAAAACATTGGCTGTGATTAAATAGAAGATTTTGACTGGATCTTAAATAATTTTAGACCACATCTATTCTGTCTGCATAACTATAAAGTTTTATCCTTGTGGTATATCTGGCAATATACGGAGACACTTTGGGTTGTAACAGTGAAGAAATGCTACTGATATGTAGTGAGTAGAGCTCAGGGATGCCACTTAGTGTCCTACAAGGTACAAACAGGACAGACCATGACAACAGAGAATTATGTGGTCCTAAAAGTCAACAGTACTAAATTAACATAAGATACTCTTGTCCAAAACAGGGCCAGGAACTACTCCTTGAAGGAAAGAAAAATATATCAACTAAATCTTTGCTTACCTTGCCCCTCCAAAATCTTTATCTAAGCTATCTGTAAGTATTTCCAGTAAATCTCTTGGTGATTTGATGTAAGAAATTTGAAGCATCGGGTTAATTCAGCCGTTGGGTTTCACATCTCTCTTGTATATCCCAGGTTAAATTGCTGTAATTTTCAAATCTAATGTTATTTATCAGACATAGGCATGTGTTGGTTCAGATCAACCAAACAAAAAATCAGCAAAGAAATAAGGGAACTGAAAAGAATAGTTAATATGCATAAGATTAGATCAATTTTGCATGTCTATATCTGTTAAGCAACTCTTTTGAAGATAACAATATACAATATAACAACTATTGTTAAATTCCTAACATCTTGGTTTGAAAACCTATATTGTTATTGCTTTGGGTTTGTTGCTGTTGTTGTTTGGTTGTCTCTTTTGCTTTTTTTTTCTCCATGTTTTTCCTCTTTGAATTAAAAAAATACAAAAAAAGAGAGAATATGTTGGTTGATTCGTTCAAATCTATGTGGAAAAATTAGACACCACTGAAAAGGTAACAAATATCAAAGTCTTGGCGAGCTCCAGGGGCACAGATCAGCTCTTATTCCCTCGTCTCAACATTAGAGAAGGCAAAGTTCACTTTGTGTGCTAAGTCTAACCTTTCTATTTCTACTTTATTTCTCCTTCTTCAAAGTCCTTTCTCAAAGTTTGCAGGCAGGTGAAAAAAGAAAGACGAGACATCCAAGGGTTTCATAAGTTGCCAGAATATACAGTAGCCATGATTAACTTATGTGTTCCACTACTGAGACCCCGATTGATATTTAAAGTACAAGATCCTTTCTCAGTACAGATTCAGTTGAAATGCACTCAGGAAAGAAAGTAGCTTTTGATATACTGGAAGAAAAAAAAAAAACCTGAATGTCATTTGGGCTAAGTGCATGGATGCAGTATTTACTACTATGGCATTCTCTATCTTGAGTAAAAGGATATAATCTAGCTCTAGTATTAGTGAAGAAATGACAGCATCCTAAAATAATCTGAAATAAGGCAGGGCTGCTTGCAGAAAGGAAAATTATTGCTCAATACTCTACACTGCTTTGTAAAAGGTCAATTAATTTCTGATATTCTCATAAAGAAGACACATACCTCTTTCACCCCTGAGGCCACTAAGGAGGAATCATTTGACACCAGATAAATAGACTCCCTATATAGAAAAACTTCATCAAATTTTCCCATGGGATGCTATTATTCCCATTGTATCCAAATTTGCAAATCCCAGATGAAAATTCAACTCACTTGTATGGACTCTGTATCATACTGCCAATTCACCAGTTTTTCACTACAAAACTGTGTACTTGGTTTTCCTTTTTAAAACATATTTTTGATTCAGCAAGAAACCTTCATTGTTAGATAAGGAATCAATTTTCACAGCTTAGCACGAGTGCACGTTTGTAAAGTTTGCAGAAAACATGCTTCGCTGGAAACTTGCATACTGCTCTCTTTGATTTTAGCCTATTAATACAGCTCCAAAGGACCTATGTCAGTTTTATGATTTTAATTCCCAGTGATCCAATAAATTTAGGTTACTGGAAATATATATTGAACAATTTTATCTACATTATAAAGGGCAAACAACAAAATAATAAATTGGCAAAGAGGTAAAGTTTAGAAGCATTACAGGGAAGAAAAATCAATGACATTTTATGAAGACCTACCTTCTTCAGCATTTGGATAATATGTGATTCTTCATAACTCTATAAAGGGTCATTTTAAACCAATCCATTTTGATGATTTATGTCTAAGTGTAAGAGGTGCAGAGACTTCTGTTCCATGTTGAAATGAGTTGGACTAAAAGCCTAGACAATAAAGGGCTATAGCAGAGGCCTGCATTACATTAGCACCTCCTTACTGCATCCTGCCCTACCGATATCCTTTCTTCCTGAAGCTGCTCTTGCCTCCATTACTCATCATTCTTTTCTCTGCTTCTGAGTTCAGTTGCTTTAGATTCCATAAATGAGAACAAAAAATTTTAAAATTTTATATTTGGCTTATTTCACTTGGTATAACGCTTTTTTATTTCTGTCACAAATGTCATAACTGCTTCCTTTATGAAACTGAATAGTATTCCACTGCATTTGTACCAGCTTTTCAGTATCCATTAATCCAGGGATGGACATCTAGGTTGATTCCATGTGTGGCTATTGTGAATACTGTTGTCATAAACACGAGTGTGCAGATGTTTCTTCAACTGATTTCAAAGGTTCTGAGTAAATATCAAAAAGCACCAGCAAAAAACAAAGAAGCAGAAGTAGGCAAATGTGATTATAAAAATAAAATTTTCTGCACAACAAAGGAAAAGAGTAAAGAGACAATTTACAGAATGAGAAGAAATATTTACAAGATGCACATCTGAAAAAAGGTTAATATCCAAAATACATAAGGAACACAAATCCCTATGAAGAAAATGAATTATACTATTAAGAAATGAGATCTGCATAGATACTTTCTTATACTATTTCTATACTATAGATACTTATACTATTAAGAAATGGGATCTGCATAGATACTTCTCGAAAGAAGACATAAAAATGAAACAGGAGGGGCTGGGGATTTAGCTCAGCAGCACAAGCGCCTGCCTTGCAAGCACACAGTCGTGAGTTTGATCCCTGGTACCGATAAAAGAAAATGTTACAGGATACATGAAATAATTCTAAGTGCCACTAATTTTAGGGAGATGTAAATTAAAGCTTCGATGAGATATAATCTCATACCCCTTTGATACTAAGTTCTGGACAGGATATGAACGGGAATCACTGCTCCACTGATGATGGAAATGCAAATTAGCAAAACCAGTACGGAAACATTTATGAAGATTCCTCCAAAAACTAAAAAAAGTATCACTTCCATATGGTCCAGTGATCCTGCTTCTGGGTAATTACCTGAAAGATTCAATATTAGTATATGAAAGAGATGTTTGCTGCCACAGTTTTAATACTTATCACAGGCTGATTAAGACTTAACTATTAGCAGCCTAGAAATCATTCTAGAAATTTGAAGGCAATACTATATTCAGTAGTGCCTGACACATAGAAAAGTCAGTCAATAAGTGCTGAATGAATGCATCAATAAAATATTAAAAAGGAACTCATGGGACTTCTGTGAGAGACAGATGAAAGCAAGTCAAGTTGTCCTACACAAACATATCTAGACCAGCTGGTGCCACCCTGACTTGCCAGTGGGTCACTGGCAATGTATGATGGGTCCAGGCAAGATCAGCAGAACTAACTTGCCAACCTACAGTCCAAGAGAAATATAAAACCATGCTGCTGTTTTAAATCACTATGTTCTTGTTGTTTTTAAGTGCAACCCAATGTCATTAATACCAGTCTGAAGTCTGCTTTTCCTGCTAGTCTTTAATTCCTCCTTGTGGATAAATATAATCCTTCTTTTGTCATGCTGCATCTAGAATCCAGTTTAGGGCCTTGCTCACTATGCAGGACACTGGGTAAATCTGTACTGACAAATATATCCATTCTGTTAATGGTGAACAGAAACACACAGTCACTTGCTGCCTGACGTTAAAGCAAATGGCTTACTGAACTCAGAATATCCAAATTCGTTAGACTGAGTAGGTTACTCGTAATGATAAATATTCATTGAGCACTTACTATTGGCAGACAATGTGCCGTGTTTCTTGGATCTATTTAGTAATGCTCCATTTAGTAGTCAAGAAATAAAGGCTGCATGCTTAAATAGAGTCCTCACTGGGAAGCAAAAGGGATCTTTTTAAAGAAATTAATATCTGTTCTCAAAGGAAAAGCTGCACTACAGGTAAAGGCTCACAACTATTCTTATTCTTATTGGGGATTCTTTTCCTTCCTCAGTAATATTCTGGGGAGAATTAATCAATTATCCATTAAGTGAGCAGCTAACTATGCATGACAATCACAGATTTGCTGAATCAATTGAGGAATCTTCTAACCTGGGTTCAAAATGCTATGTTCTTGAAGAAAAATGAAGTGAGTACACAGAAAGAATAGCTGAAGAAAGAACAAAAGGGAAAAGTTACTGGATGTCAGCTTCTGTAATCTCCTCTATTTGAACTGCCCTTTATTCCTTTTGTGTTGCGTGAAAAGAATCAGATCTTGTTCATAGGCTGAGGCAGCCTGCTAGACAAATGTACTCACTGTAAGAATGGTTTCTGAGCCCACATTATCCAACTGAGGGCTGTGATTAGTCTGGGTTTTGCTGGGGTAGACGGATCCTAGAAAGGACCCCAATAGAGAAGCCATGTGACCACTTCTCTGCATGCACGTTCCCCAATAAACTATTTTAAATAGTGGTGTTAAATAGTGGTGTACATCCATGCCCACTTTGAATGGTGGCTTGCCATCACAAAGGGGTCATTTCCTTTGTGTCCTTGAAAGGATGAGCAATAACTATGTCATCACAAAGACAGTGGCTCCTCTGAGATGCTCAATGAAGAGTCTGCATCTAGACTATGGAAAGTCTATGAATATAGCTTATAGAGACAGAAGGAGTGCACGATCCCAATATCGATGTGTTAGGCCCCATAATCTCCCTGCATTTGTGGACAGACTATCCTAAATCGGGGGCTGCTCCTCTCAGTACACAAGATTAATATAGTGTAAGGTGGGTATAGAAATCCAGAGCAATGATTCAGCCTGTGAGCTCACACTGGCATTTCCAAATTTGCAATACCCAAACACAAGCCTTTATCACTTCTATGGACCATTGCTCAGATACACATCAGCACCAGAACTTGGCCTCACCACATCTCTGTGTGTGTGTGTGTGTATGTGCATGCATATGCATGCACTCATGTGCATGTGTGTGCGTGTGAGGAGATATACAGCAGAATCACCTAAACCTGCTCTAAGGCCTTGAGGTTCCATGAGGTAAGCCAGGACATTGAAGCATTCCTCCACTTCAGGAAGAAATGCAGAAAAATGTTCTGCAGCAAGTAGATGCTCTTAGAGAGCACAAAGGAGAAGAATGTGTGATGTCGTGACTGTTATTTTGTTGAACCCCTTGCCTCCTGCTTATTCCACCGTTTGAATGAAGATGTAAGAAGTGCTCAAGGGGAATTCTCCACTGGATGCATGGAGTAAGTACATTCTGCTGAGACATTAAAGATAGTCTCCTAAAGAGTAGCTGGATAAGATGGTGCGCAGCTGGTGCTTACCAGCAGTGGGTATGATGGTGCTGAGCTTTTCTCATGTTTTGTGCCTGAAAAGAGGAGTTGGGATATAGAAAGAGTTAAGGCAGCACAGTGTGGTAGAAAACACTAGGTTTGGGGGCTAAATGGACTTGGCTCTGAATTCCAGTTAAGACACTGATTAGCTACGTGTCTCTGAACAAGTTATTTCACATCTCCACACTTCAGTTTCCCTATCATGCCCTTCAAACCAGATGACATCTGCTTCATGGAGCAGTTGGGAAGATTAGCAACAGTAAACCTGAGATGCCTGGCACATAACAGAAGTGAAAAACTGATAGGTGAACATCTAGTCTAGAATGGCTCACATAATAGGCATCAGGGAAATTCCTGGGACCTCTTGCTTTGTGCTTTCTGCAGGAAAATGTACCAAGGAATACAAACGCACTCTTTGGGAAAGTCATGAAGAACAATACCTTGACAGCGATCCAACCAAGTTTGGCAGGACTTTCTCTTCCTGTGCTTTTAATCACGTCACACTCTGTAATGAAGGCTTTGTCACACCGAGACTTGGGACATCACATGACATTACGTGAGAAAAAGTTTAGACACAGAAGTTCAGTTGGCTTGATATGATCAAGAATTGGTCCACTGTTCAGAAGCTTAAATCAGTACAGTGAATAAACCCCAACACTGAACACTGCAGACTGTGAAGCATTTTGACCACATCAAATTTAATGAGAACATGCCCTGAAAAATAGTTTAAAATTACTCCTGACTAGTTTTGTTTTCTTCCAAGGGCAGGCACCTACTCATTGCTTTTCTGACAGCACACACGAGGCCCCTCCACCTCTGGTGATGGAGATCAGGCAAAGTGTCTCACTTTGATGACACTAGGAGCATCCTCTAGGGCTACTCAGGGTAGGAGTTCCTGTTAATATTATTAGGGAGGCCATGGATTTTGGGGGTGACACGAGCTATACTTGAGTATTGGCTCTACAATGTTGCAGCCAGGTTGACTCTGGAAAAGTTATTTCATGTTTCAAGAACTCAGTCTCTGCAATAAAGTAAAGAACATGCCAGCCTACATCCAAGGCTTGTGAGAATTAAAGATAATGTTAGGCAGCACAAACCAAGCTTTGGAAAATTATGAATTAAAAGTTTTCATTATCCATTATCTTACACTACAGAATAAGGTTCTCACAAGTGATGAAAAAGAATCTGTTGCTATTATCCGAATCACCAAGCAATATCTATTCCTGTGAGGCTGAGAAAGTGCTCAGGGTTTTAGACAACAAAAGCATGTATGGGTCATGAGGGGGAAGCCTGAGCATGTGGGGAAGCCATGGAGGGACAAGTGTGTGGGCTTTGGAAGCCAGGAAAACCAGATTCAAAACAAGTCTTGCCTTTTATTGGGGAAGTGACATGAGCCTCCTATATTTTCGCTCACATGTAAAATGGGGGTAGCAGTCTCTACGTCAGGGTTTTGGTTCTCTGCCTCTTAGGGGCTTCATACTGTGCTTCCCTTGTATAGAGAAGTGGCCCAGGGAAAGGCTGCTGCCTTTCCCACTCCCCAGGTGAGGAGGCTGGTTTTCAACCCCTGTTGTTTGCTGCTTCCAAAGCAGGACACTAAAGATTGCCTTGGGACTGTTCTGAGAATACATAGCTTAAAATAGCTGGCTCTCATAAGTAGACATCTGCTAGCACCTGCGTGGAAGTGGACATGTGACTTTTATGTGTTGGAGTGAGTGTGGATATTGGCTGTGAGGTAAGACAAGAGTAAGTGCTGATAAAATGCAGGATGCAATACTTCTTGTTCAACACTTTTCCATGGGTACTATTCCAGCTGCTTATTCTCACCCGCACTAAGAAATACTGTGGCTTATAACAGTTGAAAACCTGAATCAACATAGCTGAGAATGCTAGAAATGATTTATAAATTTGGGTGGCAATTAAAATCACCCAGTCATGTCAAAGTCTGTTCTCACATGCATACTGCTGTTAAGATTTTATGCTGTGCTAGCTGATATGTGTATGGGATAAGCAGGCGGTACCTCACTGATGACACCCTCTGTTGTAATTCAAGGACTGATACTCAAACCATGAGCAGCTGGAGTCAAGCCTTTGGCATCTTACTCTAGATCAGTAAAAACCAAGTAAGAAGGTAGCAGTGCTTTTCTGGCCTAGAAAAACACCCATTTCTCCTTCTCCATCTTCTTCAAGTGGCACTCACATGCATGGGTCCTGAGAAACTCTTCCACCCACATCTGCAAACTGCACCACAGTCTGAGACTGAACAAGTGTGATGACTGTTTACAAGAAAGAATGTTGGTCACAAGGTGGCAGATTATCATCCTCCTATGGAGAAGCTTGGTTATTTTTCTAAGCATACACAATAGCAAACAGGCAAAAATCTTCAGAAAGGGGTGTATGTCGTGGGGGAAGCTGGACATATTACAAAGCCACAAGCTCTAAAGGCCACATAAGTGCTTCCTGTCCAGTTGTGCCTTCAAATCACAGGGCATCTCCCAAAAGGCCCAGGAAATCAACATGGTAAGATTTCTAAATTGACAACTGATTTTAAGCAATGGTCCCTATGGCAATATGTCTGTTTTCCAAGGCACTGCATCCAATTCAGTAAGCTCATTAGAATCATCTTGAGATATTTTTTTCAAAGCACCTATATCAAGTATCTTCCATAGCAGATTTTTAAATTTTGTTTCTTTTGGAAGGTTTCGATCTCATGTTAGCCTGGGTATCCATATGTATTGTTTCAAAGGTCCTCAGGTGGTTTTGACATGGAAACAAGGTTGAGGATCACTAAACTAAAGCAGTTATTACTCAAATATAGTCCATAGATTTAGAGTTGGTCTGTGAACTATGTAACTAAGCTCATTTTTCATTCAGCTCAGCTGAATTTTCCCAGCAAGACAGCAATACTTTTTGATGGAGGAAATGGTGCATTATTTACAATCTGACACAAGCTGTTTATATAGCCATGGACTAGTAACAAACAATTTCAGACCCAGCACCAATCCATGGGCCACAATGAGACATGCATTGTAGTAAAGTTCAGGAAAAAAAGGGGACACTGAACAGTTTCATAAGTGCACTATTTGTCAAAGCCCAACTTTGATGGGGTCACACTGCTCTGGGAAGCTAGCACAGACTTTCACAAGGTGTACTTGTGAGATGTTAAGAGGGATCAGGAATAGGAACTTTCCAAGAGGTAGGAAATATGGTTTACCAAAGCACTGCCTGAAGTAAGAGTACCCTAATCTGCAAGGCTCCTCCAAATCTTAAATATAGTCATATGAATTGTGACTCTCTAGGAGTGCCATGTAATTTGGCAAACATATATTTGACTTTAGGATCTTTCTTTTCACAAACATGTCTTGCATAAATAGTGTTTCATAAAACGTAATTGGAAATAATTGATCCAATGATTAGCTAAGTGTCTGAGAAAAATGGACAGTTCCTCCCTGCATTCTCCTCTACCAGGCAAACAAGTTATTATTTTAAAACAAAGATAGCATGGACACTTCAAGAAGAGGCACCAGCACATTCTCGTGCACCTCCTTAGTGAAGAAAAATGTACGTTAGGGTGGTGTTGATTTGAGAAATCAGTAGAAGTCATTCAGACTATGCCTTTATGGGATTCAGAGCCCAGTTTATCTGGCTCATGCTGTGCTAGCTTAGAAGAGCACATTTTCTTAAATGGTTGGTCAACTGGCTATGAAAAGAAAGAGGAGGAGCCAAGCCATCATACTCAGAAGCATGTCAGCAACACGATCCCTGAAGTAATATCTCTGGGAGCCATTAGGCAGCTCCTACATGGATAGAACATTTCCAGTTGTTTCTCAAGTATCATTCTTTAGTTTTGACCTTGATTTTAAGAAGCATGAAAATCAGAACCATACACTATAATTCACCTGGTACCCTTTCAGAGCCCTTCCCGAGAGCAGCTGCCATATTAAACATACACCTGAAATTGGTTGTCAGTGCTGGATTCAGGCAGTAGAAACATCTACCCACGATATCAATAGAAAGAATATTTTGTCTTGAGAAAATACCACCACCACAATGGGCACACCTAAACTCAAACGAGATGCGAGGGCCTGCTGCTTTAAAAAGTGAATCATATTCTCAAAGAATGAATGGTTATTAGTTTCCACTGTAAAAGCCAGCCTGGAGACTGAACTGAGATGCATATATTCAATAAGAGAATATAAATGCTCATCCTGTCCTGAAATTGAATTATTGGCTGCTAAGTATACTTCCTTGATTACATTATGAGTTTTCCAGAGAGTAGACACTATCCTCAAAATATGACATAATTTCATGTCTGTTGCCATAAGGTGAAGAAATAGGAGGGAACAGAGAACATGTAATGCCATTGCTGGTTGCTAATATTATTGCGGCATAACAAGTTGTCTTCTAAAAAGCAATTGACATGTAACCAAGAGAAACACACTGGAACACTTAGTGGAGAGAGGATTGGGTTCATTCATTGCTAATCAACAAGGCCTTTAGATTTGTGGCTTTTATTTGGACCAATTATCTTTATCCTTCTTGGGACTTTGCACTTAAGCTGCCACTTGATTCAGTGAGTAAAGAAGTTCTCTGGTACCATTTTGTCATCTTCCAGGTCGTAAAACAAATGTAGGGTGACCCTAAGTTATACTGTATAACAAAAAGATTAACTATAAAGTCTTTTTTATCTGTTCATAGCAATGCAAACATATAACCCCACATTTTTCTAATAGAATAGTAATACATCTGCAATTCCTATTGTAAAGGGGACACATCAAGAACCCAGTTGTATCTTTCATAAAAGACAATCTCAGGTGCTAACCATGAGAATTCTTACCCAATTCTATGCTAGTAATGAAAATATTTAATAGCAGTAGTTTAGTTTTATCAAACTATTAATGAATTAATACTGAATCACTTTTCTTAAAAGGAAAAAGAGTATTAAAGTGAGAAAGACACAACCATAGGATACAACAGAGTTGGGAATACTGTAAATTCAGAAAAAGAGAAAAACATTTCTCTCAGCATCCCCCTTGATATTCTTCTTTTTCCTCTTCTGTTTATGTAAGACTAATCTTCATGCTGACAGATACTGTTTCTGGGGTAAGAAAGCCAGGTATTATCAGAGTAACACCATTTTAAGTTACCAGTATACCCCCTTAACACGCAGCACAGAGTTATGCTTCCACATGGTTGGTAAGAGCTGTGATACTTCATTACTACTCTCCAACACAGATTCTCTTCCACTCCAACCAATCCTACTATAGTTGGAAACTTCTCTGGATAAAAAGTTTATGGATGCCCTGAGGGAGACGGAATATAGCTCACAAGAAAACAGGCATATAAGGTCACATGTCTGATTAAAAGCTGGTGACAAATTTCTGAGTTCAGTAAAACGTTCTTCTATCCCAGTTTATATTTCAGTTTACTATTTTCAATCCTAAAAGAAAACACTAAAAATCCATGATTTATTTGTCTCCATAGATTTGCAGCATTACCTACTCGTAAACTTGTGTCTTCTGGTGGGATTCATTTGAACAGTTTTCAAACATCAGTAAAAGTGGATGGGTGGCATTTAGAAAGCTGGAGCTATGGTGATGATAGATTGGCTTCCACGAGATACTCTAATTTAGTGATTTCATTTCACCATACATGGCATGGAAAGAGCAAGTGAACAAAGGAACAAAGCTATGAAGATTATACTTTATCTTGCCAAAAGGCTCCTGGAACACTGAGAAAAAGATTTTGGTAATGATCTCTACTTTCTATGCGGCTTTCTTATAACAAAGAATGCTGCTGATGCTGGGCCAAATTAGACTCTCAGATATTTGTATGTGCTTCTTCAGCCAAATGCCAGTACCCACATAAGTACTCACTTACATCATAAGTGGTTTTTATGGAAATAATCACATGGCTGAAAATCACGAGTATTTGGGACAGATTAATTTTTTTCCTTTGGAATTGACTGTTCAAAAATAGAAACCTGCTTTTGACAAAGTATAATCTGGCATTAGTGTGTCCTGAAAAGCTAATGAGATATTTCTTTCCATCCTTCCATGTTTTACATGAATTCCGAGGCTCCTGAACATAATACAAGAATGTCTTCAATAGATAAATGACTGTGAACAATGCTAACAAAGTTATCTGTGTCAAACCTTGGGTGGCTATAAACTATGGAAATAACCAGGCTTTTCTAAAGCATTGCTAGCAAAGTGAAAAACCAAAGCTTTTTTCTTATATTAAGGTAAAAATAGCTTCATTTTGTCAATTTGGTAAGAGAAAAGCAATTTAATTCCAGCTTTATTAGCAGACATCTAGACCTTTTTGACCTAATTTAATCATGTTTACAACTTGTGTAATTCAAAATTTTATTTTTCCCAAACTTAAATGACTTTTCATTGTTTTACTTGAGGGTTTCTGACACTGCATAAATACCACCTTGTTAGAAGAGGTCATCCAGGCAGGTCAGCCTTCCAAAGGCTAAACCATGGATGGCTTAGCCACTGCCTTCTCCTGCAGTGACACTGGTAGACAGCCACAGCCAATGTCAATTAAGGTCCCATGCTTTGGCACAGAGACCCTGAGAGGGAGTAGCTCTTCAGGAAGCTTCATGCTAGAATAAAATGTTTCCATGGACAGAGTTTAGAACTAAGATACTGTCTACTTCTAATAAGGAAATCTTTAATTTCTTCAAATTATAACAAAATGTTATAGCAACTTCAAGAGAAAACTGAAGACTATACCTTATGACATTTAGAAACTAGTCTTGCAAAATATCTCTCAGGTTACCAGAATAGTTCCTGAACCCTTCCAAAGCTACAGCTACCTCACCTCCTGGACATGACAAGCTTCAGTATCCTACAAGAAGCAAGCAGGTTAATTTCTTGCCATCGTTTTCTTATTTACCCAAGCTTTGTTCCACATTATGCTTTCTTTCACCTCCAGCTAAGGTCTTCTGGAGCCTGTAAATCTGTACAGAGATCAAGTGTTTTCATTTACAGGCCTGGGTTTACCACTAGCTTCTGGACTCTTGATTGAAGGGGGACAGTATGATAATGAATAATGTTAAAAAGGTCACCCCCAAAATACCTGTAATGAATTTAATACTATTTAAAAATAATTCATAGAAATAAGATGGAAAATATTAGGTCCATTATTCCAGAAAACCTGGCAGGAGTGTAAAACCAAAGGAAATATTCAGTCTGAAAGAAAACAATGCCTGTTGTCAGAGTATACAAGTGAAAACATGACAGCCATATTCACCAAGATGGCAGCCACTCAATATATGGATGAAATGACAGATTAAAAACTCTCCAAATTTTATGGAAGATAATTTAACTGCTACTCATTTTCTACAGAGCTCTACATACCTGAAAACTTTCATAACAGTATTTACAATACACTCTAGATGTTAAACAAAAATTAACAGATCCTTCCAGAAGTATTTATAATAAAAAGATGAAGGTCTTAAATTTGTTCACCTGTTATTTCTTAATCCAAGTATTGTTACAATGATTTCAAGTTTCTGACCAATTGCTCGGCTGAATTTAAGCAACAGCATCTTAAATGTTTTTTTTTTACACAAACCAATTTTCATTTCTTCAGGTTAATTTTCAAACACAGAAATATCTGCATGTATGAATACACATGTATATAATTTGAGACAATCATTACATATACTGAAGTAATTGTGACTGGTTAACATTTTTGTTTCAGTAAAATCAAAATCATGTTAGTGTCTTCTCTACTAAACCACCAAAAGTTTCATTTTACTCACTGTAATGGGTCACCATTTCTACCTGCAGATGAATAAATGTCACCATCAGAACTCACACCCAAAGTGAATAGCTTGAATACCATAAGTATGACTAGAAAATAAATACAAATGTTCTACTATATTGCTGAAATAGAATGAAAAACAGACACATATAGTTTTCTAACTTTTTGCCAATAAATACTTAACAATATTTGGAAAAAAAGAGAAGGGAAAAGTTTGAGACGTAAAACTTCACTTCGGAACTATGGACTAGAGTCCATTTGAAGTAATTTCTTTACATGCCAAACTACAAAGCCAGGTGGCAATGTTTTCTAAATCAGAAAAGCAGTTGTAATGAGTGCTCTCATAATGGTGAAAAAGAACAATTTGCAATAGGAACAAAGTCACTTTTAGAAAACACTTAAGAATCATGTATGGAAAAGTATACTCCAATTGCCAAAGGGCAGATAAATTTTGTCACTTCTGACATTATTCATTGGAAAACTGCATCAATAGTATTTGATATTAAGAGAAAATGGCTGTTTTACAGTAAGCATTTAATTAGCCTAAACATTATGTACTAAGATGTTATTTTGGAAATTGAAATATACACAGATGGCAATTTTTCATAATGCTAAAAACTAATCCTGTTCAACATATGCAAAATTGTTTGGAAAAAAATGAGTAAATACCCTTGATGGACTGATGAGGTACCCCAGATATAAATTTGTGGCAGGAATGAGAATGAATACCTTATTAATTTGATTTAAGTACCAGCAAGTAGAGTTGTCCAAACCTGTGCTTGAACTGAAAAGAAAAACAAACTACTCATGATCACCTTGAGGCATGCATTTCACCATGGCATAGTGCAACTGGACGTGCATTACATGGGTGGTCTGCGCCTGCTTCGGCAAACCAAGTAGATCACCGACATTCTTCGAGCGCAAGGCAAAAGCTTTATGGAGTGGAAGAGCGCTAGAAAATTTGAAAGACTCTCGTCATTAGTTCATTTTAGAAGTGTCATTCCTCAGCTGACTGTCGCTTCAGGAATGCAGGCGATGGAAACAGACTTGGCCAGATGTTGGCTACAGGAGCAAGCAACTTGAGCAGCCAAAACAGGGCTGTGTCATGACATCAACTGAAAAAGGTTTCAGCTGCAAAAAGCAGGAGGCTGCTGCGTGCTGTGCCAGAGATGACTGTATTATACAGTGCTCTATGTGAGACTGCATAACACATTCATCCGCGAGCTGGGGGCCTCCTAGCTAGAGCAGGGGCCAAACAACATGTAGCACACCAGAGGGCAATGCACAATCCAAAAGGAAAAAGAAAAAAAAAGGAAAGAGAAAGAAAGAAGAATAAAAGGAAAACAAGCAAAAACACGCGTCTGTCGTGCACAAACCTTCGGGCTCTGTGTTTTCTTTGTGGTGTACTTGCTTCAGCGGGCAGCAGAAGATTTCGTGACACTTAGCACGAAAGGGGGACTCTTTTTTCTTTAATTCCGCGGATTGGATGGAATCTTGCCGTAACATAATGTATTCCTGTGTGCCAGGGGGGGCGTCATCCAGAACTGTGGTCACCACATAACAAAATGAACTCAAGTTAGAGCTTCATCAAAGCAGAGAATGTCTTACATCAAACCTACTCCCAGGGAAGAAGACTAATGAAACAACATTTCCACACAAAGTTTCCAAGAAGCACATCTAATAAATTGGTGATTTTCTCTTTAGGGGCTGAGTTTAAAATACTAATGCCCTGGGGATAGCCCCTCAAGAGCTAGTACAAAGAAAATGTAACATTGCAAAATTGTACTGTTGGCATAAAAGTATTTTACTGTTGATAGCTAGGTTGTATCTCAACACCACGCAGTGCTCTCATGATTCAATTAGAGATGCAATGTAAATATCGGCAGATGAAAAGTGGCTGCTCTGGACCAATTATCAGTGAGTTGGCTCTGACAGTTCCTTCCTCTGTCTGCTCATGGTAAAGAAAGTCCTGACTTACAACATATACTGAGTCTGATAGGTGAGTAAGAGCATCATCTGAACTCATAACCACAGTGGATAGCAAGAATACCACATGTATGAGTAGAAGATCAATGCAAATGCTCTATAATTTTGCCAAAATAGAATTAAACACAGATACATGTGGGCTTTAGTCTTTGATTGCCAGAGATCTGGGTTTGTGGCAAATATTCTTCTGATGTTTAAAACCCCTTAATCATAGACAACAGTGGATCAAAGGTCTGTATTGTTGGATTGTAGAAGAACAGACCGTGGCTTAATAATCTTGGCCTTAGATATAAGCCAGGTTCCTCTTAGCCTGGTTCCTTTTTAGGGCCCTTCTGTGCACCTAAGCAGAACTGTGCATCTGCTGTTCTGGTTTCCCTACAAAAACCAGGTGTCTGCCCTTGCAGGGTTTACTGCTGCATTCTTTAGTCTGAAAATTGCTCCAAAATCTGTGTGCAAATTTGATCTGCATTTGCAGAAACAGAATTGACCCCAGAATGACTTTTTTCTTTCACACCCTTTCCAATGAGGCCATTGCATTTCAACAGAAGTGAGTCAGTGCTTCCAAAGCTGTGATTAATGATATTCTGACTCATTTTCCTCCCTGCAAATGCATACACTTAACATGCATTTAGAAGGACTAACACCACCAGCAGACTTCTTCTAGGGAGAACGATACTGTGGTATTTGTAGCAAAAAAACAGCTTATGACTGAATTAAGATAAGATCTGCAGCTTCTGCATTTGGCAAACATTCCTAGCTCATTGGCTAGGATCTTAAGAACTTTCTTGATGTTGATGGAAAAAGGTCTAACAACTCACAAAACTTAAATTTATACGAGTTTAGAACAAGTTCTTGATAAATTCACTATATGTGGAATTGTTGTCTTCCTTTAAAAGTCATTAAATTATGCAACAAAGTGATGAATATTTTAATCACTTCTCTGTTTTCCTCTAGCATGTTGCAGAAGTAATCAAAAATATTAAAGAGACACAACACTACCACAGCTTTTCCTGGCAGTGAATTCCCCTTCATCAACTAGGAATGTTACTATAACGTTGTAGGATCTTCTTGTTGAATGCACATCTTTGCTAGTGACAGCTGCTATTTGAAATATTTGCAACTATATCCTGCCATGAGCAGATAGTTATGATAATATAGACACTTATCAGATTCTAGTATCACAGCTGAAAAACAAATTCTGGTTTTATCATCCAAAATATTTAAAGAAAACCTGTAAATTTGGAACTCTTAAAAAATAACCACCCACGATTATATGAAAACTGTGAAATTCCTTCTTCATGCAGGGCTATATAGGAAACTTTTTTTAAAATTACAAATTACCTGGAGGATAAAAGAGAAAAAAATGACTTTTGGTCATTGCATAGGAAACTTGTTATTCAGGAGTACTTGATAAACATCAGTAAATTGTATTCCATTTTCATTGTTCAATACCAACAATGATGTCACAAATGGGCATTTCTGGAGATTAATGGAGGACTGATGCTAATAGCCTTTGGCTGACACTCCAGCCATCAGCTTTTCCCAGCTGGTCATTAATTCAAAGAAAATGCCTTGCACCACCATCATTATTGTTTAATTACATACAACTGGTTATCTGTAACATACCACAAAATTCTAGTGAAAGCAACATGCTGACTGATATAAGAACTGACCCCAAAATTCATCACAGTTGGGAAAGCATGAAGGTCGCAAAAGTGCTGCATAATTGCTTTCCACAAAAATTCTCTTGCTCTCCTGTTCTTTCTTTAAATTGAATTTAGCAAGTGCAAAAGGTGCCAAGATGAGAACATTTAAGGAGCCATCTGAGTAATAACCACAGGCACAGAACAGTTCCTTGAAAATTGTGAACCTCTGTGAGTTAATAGCTCCACTTTGGGTTCCAGGCTGTCTCTACTCAATGGCTCAAACATCGGTGAACTCATGCAAAACAGAAAACAAAACAAAACAAAACAATGAATAGTGAATCTACTAGTACTTGCCACTGACAAGAACTAAACACATTTTGAATTGTCTAATGAGAAGTGGCATTTTATAAGCAACATGTCCCTTGGGTCTATAAGCTTTCTGAATTTAAGGATATTTTGGATGAAGAACTGAAACTATTATATGCAATCCACTTTTGCCGAGGCTCTCTCAGGTATAAGAGTCACTATATGCACAAGTGACAGCAACAGGAGAGAAGAATGACTTCCTCTAAGACTCCAGCACAAAGACGAGTAAGGTTACACTTCCCTGAAGAAGGGGTGAGAATGCAGTGCTTCCAAGGGGCAGCAGCTCTGGAAAGTCTTTGTGAGAAGACTCACAAAGAAGTCAGCTCATCAAAATGGGGAAAATGGGAGTCTTCTTTCCGTGGGCCAGTCTGAAGTTTTCAGTCATTTTCCCTTTTTAATATATTCTCTTCTAGTACAAATACCCTAACAACCACATTCCCCTGCTCATTTGAACCATTTGTCCACATTCCATTCAGTGACCCCTACTGCTCTTTCTGGTAATAGATTTATCCAGTCTTAAAATTGGGCAAAACATTCCCACGATTAGGTGGACAACGGAGTTACACAAAGCATCCTCCTATTTCAGATGTTCTACTTAACTCTTCAAAATGAAGGAGGTGGTACAAGTAGCTCATGGTTACTTACTGAACCCGGTAGCCCCATCTTTTTCAAAAGACTGCTAAGAGAGAGCAGCTTCCAAGTAGCAGGCCTCTGCGGTGAAAATTCACATACTACCACCGGTGCCCCCAGCCTTGAAACAGAGTTTCCCCACTCAGCATTCAAAAGTCCCACAGCACTACAGAATTGGAGGACACAAGTGTACACATACCAATCCAGCCATCCACAGACACACAGACACTGATGGGTGGCATACTCAGACACAAAGGTGACAAGAATAAGTGACCTTAGTGATATGATTTTAGTTATAAGCACAATTTATGAAGGGCCTAGTTCCCACAACAAAAAAGCGTTCTATATACTAACTTAGGAGAGGGAGCCTACCTCTAGATTTACTTTCTTAGCAACAGCATGGGGCTGAAAATGAACCCACAGTTCTCTAGGTTTTGAACAATTAGAAAGATAAGGGGCAGGACCGTGGAGAATGCACAGTTAAGAATTTTCTAGAGTCTATGACTGTTGCCATGGTCTAAAATATTCATATGCATGGAAATACTCCCATTGCAAACCGAAGATAAACCACCAATCTACAGCAAACTTTAACTTTTGATAAACTTTAACACTCCATTTTACTGTATCTTTTAAATGTCTTCGTAATAAATGAAGTTTATTGTTGCATTTTCTATGTTTAATAAGTCCGCTCTTGGTTTATAAAAGTTGCATCAATAGTTAACATTGGCATGGAAATAGATAAAAACTCTATGAGGTAATATTCTGTGTCACTGCAAACAAAATTATGCAGAAATAATGTAATATACCCCTATTTCTTCTTAAAACATTAGAAAAACAAAGCCTATAAATGGGAAGTGACTTTTGCAAAAGTCACACATAAGAGATTGGAAAAGCCCAAACTGGATTCCACTGTCTCAGGGGTAGTTTTAGCTTCTACTGCTACCACTGCCTCCAATGATTCTTTGTTTCTTCATGATAGAAAAGAGATCATCTAGAAAGCTATTCAGACAATGCCACAGAAGGTACCTCCCTGCTACCAGACAACTGTAATGCACAAAGCTAGCTAGAAGCAGTTAACAAGACCTCAATTGCTTGATGACAATGTGTCTTTTTTTTGCTTTTAAATTAACTCTTCACAAAAAATGACTCAACGTTATTAATGAGACATGATTTAAAATCAAAGTAACTCAGCAATCACTGGGGCAACAGAAATGAACAGAACAATAACCAATCAAAGTCATTAGACATAGATTAGTGACTCCCACAAGAAAATACTTTAAAACTTGTATGTAATACAAAATTCAGCAAAATATACAGATTACCAAATGTCTGTACATAATCAAACACTGAAGGGGAAAATGAAATAATTACTGTGACTAATTTTCCATATCACTGAACTCCTAGCATGCTGTAATGTACATACAACCATGGGAGATGTTAGTCCACTTTCCAATCTGTCTCTCAGGTAAATATCTACATCTGTACATGTATGTAAGTCTCACTGCCACAGTAGACACTTCCAAGATGGAAGGGTTAAATGTACATGAAAAGTTTATATGAGTAATTCACCAAATGAACTAGATCAATGCCAATAGTTATTTGATTTGGGGAAGGTAGAAACAACTTTAAAATCATTCAATCTAGATGGAGGGCAGGGGAGGGAGGGAACAGATTAAAGGATGAGAAAAAAGGAATTCTGTTATGTACATGTACCAATTCCACAAAGAAATGTAAACATGACTGCAAACATTTTTTAAAAGGGAGGTGATCAAGGATTGGGGAGGAGAGTGGAGGAAGGGAAGGGAAAGGAGATGAGAAAAGGAATTGAGATGTGTTATGCACATGTACCAACTTTCCACAAGAAAGGTCAAGATTATGCACTATGTTTGTAATTTTCTGTGTGACAGTGGAATGCCATTTCACCTCTGTGAGCCTCAGTTCCCTTATTGGAAAAATAAAACATTTGGACTAGTCTGGTGTTTCTCAGCATTGGCATTTCTGACATTTGGGGCCTAATGTTGCACTGGAGCTGTTTTGTACAGTTGAGCAGCAGACCTGACCTCTTCCTGCTAGATGCTAGTAGCACCCTCCCAAGTTGTGACAACCAAAACCATCTCAATACTAAATTCCCCTTGCCACACACACACATGCACACACACACTAAAATCCAAATTGCTTTCCTCAAGCATTATTGGGAATGATGCTAGGTAAAACCTCTGTGGCCTACAAGCTTCTTTGTGAAAAACTTACTCCACTCCTAGGGACCCCATGTGTCCCTCAGAGATGCTCAATATCCTGTGAGACTCAGCATTTCCATTCATGAGAGCTTGGTTCACATGCTCCTGACTAGGAAAAAGAGAATGTACTAATGAGCCCGCCAATCAGTCCTGAAACAGAATCCCTCTCCCTGGCCAAGTGTAAAGCTTTACACCTGCACATACATGGTGTCTTCGCTCAGACTAGAGCCCAGGCATTCACAATGAAGTGTCATTGGTCGACACTCAGTGAGTAATCTTAGGGCCCTCCTATGACTGACTAACAGGTGGGGATCAGCCAACTGAAGTCTTGGCTCAGGTTAGCATTAACAAGAAAGCAGGGGAGCTGGGAAACCATCTCTGGCCTTGAGTCAGAGGCTTCCTGGAAGCCCAGCCTTCCTAATGTCTGAAGGCCCATGTGGCCATAGCAGATGGATGCATCTGCCTGCTGGCACTAGAAATAGGTCCATAAGAAAAGAGCACTTTCCAACCAGCAGAGCAGAGTGTGCTTTCTGCAGTCCTCAGCCCCATCCCGAAATGCATATACTTTAGCCCTGTTATTAATTTAAGCTATGTAGAGTCACTGTATGCAATATAGTGACTATTGTAGATTCTCTACTGTCACATCATTGTTTCAATTTGTTTTATTGTTCTGTTTAATTCCCCTTAAAATTAAATAAAAATAATTTAAGCATGTGAGAAAATATGACAAGGTCTAAGAGAAGTACATTTTACCTTAGAACACTAAGTATCCCTGCACTTCTCAGTGGTACAATCAGAAGAGTTGACGCTAGCCTGTGGCTGCAAAGTTTTGTAGCCACGTCTCATCGTATAGTCCTCGCATAAATGCTGACGAAGTCCAAGACAAGTTAATGATGCAACACACTCACTTAGTGGGCTTGCTAAGACACAGATGGCTGGGCTCCATCCCCAGAGTTTCTGACTGAGGTAGTTTGGGGTAGATTCTGACAACTGGCATGATGCTGCTGTGCAGGGATCATACTGGACAAACAAGTGCTCAGAGATGTTTGTTTTGTCTCTCCCAGCTAGCTCTGCTGGTCTGCATATTCCTTTGTCCAACACAAACACAGTTTAAAACAGTGGTTCTCAGCTGGGACTGAGCATTAGCATCACCTGGATGACTTTTAGAAACTAAAATGCCCATGTTGGCAAGGCAGACTAATTAAACAGAATCTCCTGGCAAGGGCCTGTGTAGGCTTCAAGGCTCCTCAGGTGATTCAACTGTATTACCAAGGCAGAGACTTACCACCTAAGTAAAGCTTTTCCTGGCTACCCACACTGAAAATCTCACTCTTTATATCCTGAGGGCAGGCTATAGCCCCTGATTACCTTATTAATTCCATTTCTTCTACACCTTGGTCCAGGCTTCCTGTTTACCCTTCTCCAATAGTGCTATTCAGTGACGAGGATGATAACAACAGCACACATCTCTACTCAGCATCCCTGCTCCAGCACAAATAACTGTGGAAGATACCCTGATCTCTACTATGCTCTTAATCCATCCTTGTCCAATTGTTTTTTTTTAAAAACACCTGTCTCTTTCCTAGCCAGCTCTATTTATTTCACAGAATCATACCAAGCCTGCTTTTTCTTACTGCCCTTCACAATCATGAGCTGGTGAGTGGGTCAAGACTTTGAATCTGTGTTTTTCCCTGGAGCTGGCCTATAAGGCTGCATCTCCCTTCATTGATCCTTCCCTTCCCAGTTCCCCACATGGGCTCTTTCTCCTTAGGTGCCCATTAAGATACCCTTAGGCTTCATACACAAATTTGTCAAACTTTCTATCAGCTGAAATCTTGTGGCAGCCCAAGCTCATGGTTAAAAATTGATACAAAAATAATAAAAAAGGAACCCCACTGGATACCATGTTGGAGCCTGAGTGGTTAAATACTTCAAGCCTTCTTTTAAAGCATCAAGGAAAAGGGGTAAGGGCTACATTTTGCAGACATTGCTTACTTAAATCCAATAGTTCACCATTCTGATAACTGCACATCAGAATCACCTGAGGAGCTTTTGGAAAACGTGCATGCCTCGGAATTGCCTCCAGATACTCTGGTCTAATTGGTCTATGAGAGGCATTTGGGCTTGGAAGTCTAACAAGTTCCCCAGGTACTTCCAGAGGCATGGAAGGTGGCAAAGCAAAGTGGTTAATTTTAGGAAAGGTAGTAAACCCTACAAATGTAAGCACAGTGAACTGAAAAGTAAAACAAAAACAAAAGGATGTTTTCTTGAGCAAAGGAAGAGCTCTAGAAGAAATTAGGACTTTAAAAGTATCAGGCATTTTGAATGAGTGTGAACTACAAATGGATTAAGGCGAAAATTACAAAAGCCTTAGCTAGTAATTGGGTATGCTGCCAAAGGCCTTCTCAGCACCCAGTCTGATTTCCATAATAGCCATCCCACCACTTGGCGACATTGTGCATCCGCTGTAGTTTCCTCACACAGGTTTCAGAGTGATTGCTGTGCACGTTAAGGTTTGAGATATATCTAGCATAGTGGCTGACACACAGACACGGTTTGGTACTAGTCATAGGTTTATTACCTTCTCTTCTGAGACTAAACATTGATTTGGGTAGCAGTTAAATGTCTATTGGTGGAAGGAGTCATGGGGTGGAAGAAGGAACACTTTGCCCTACTGCATGACCCTGGGTAAGCCATCTACCTATTTTTTGCAGATGACAAAACTCAACTACAATGTTAATCTCCTAAGAGAGTTGTCCAAAGACTAAGAATGTAAGCATTCATCATAGTGCCTAGCATGCAATAGGTACTCTATCATCTATTAAGTGCTCTCTAAAAGTTAACTGAGGCTAAACAACATTGAGAGTGTCTTTCCTAAGGAAAAAATACCAACTACCTATACTTTGGCTTACCCAGAGAAGTGTTCTCATGGCTCTCACTGTAGTGTCTGAGCCACAGTAGGGATAACAACTCAAAGGAAATTAAAGAAGCCTGTATTGCTTATGGATTATCAGATGGACTGATAAGTGATATTCGTTTCACAATATCATCTGGAATTTCCTGAAAAAGTTTAATTGTGACCTGCTTCACTGAAAAAGTTTTATGGTCCTACTTGCTTTGCTATTAATGCAAAGTTCTTCTGGTCACAGTGTCCTAGGGACTGAAACATCTAAGTAGCCTTGAAAGAGTACCTGCCGACTGCCTTTGGGCCCTGCTTTTGCACTAAATTTTGCATCCTGTTCATGCTTAATTATGGAGGTCACTGGCACAGTTAAAACAGGAAGATTTTCAGATAACTCACTCCCCAGCACCTGTTGTTCCAGCCGGCTCTGCACAGTGTGTGTGTGTGTGTGTGTGTGTGTGTGTGTGTGTGTGAGAGAGAGAGAGAGAGAGAGAGAGAGACTAGACATATGTCTCTGTTTTTAAAAACTATTAGTACAGCGGCTCCACTTTGGCCCACTGAATGATGTCATAGCTCTTCACAGAAACTTTCTTGCTTGAAATCTCTTCAGCCTTTGATCTTAAGACCTTTCTTGGGCAACTCAGAGGCTAAATTGCTCGAGAAAACCTATTTTCTCCCCTCAGTCCTTTCCATTTTTAGAGCACTACACCTCAGAGGACTGAGGTTTCCATGCCAGCAGACTGAAGAACACACTCTCAAGCCTTACAGCTTTGCCTTCTTAGGGAACATACTACTGAACACCCCAACTCCAAACACTACTCATAAACACACATTCCTTCTGATCTGCATTCCAGTTTTGGAGAGCTGATCTCTGATCCACATAGTGTAGGTCAAGGGAGTAGTTTGAAATTGATGATTGCTCCAAGACACTAGGATGTCCCAAGAGCTCAGGAAACCTCAGCTTGTCAGCTCTGTTGACTGCCAACAATGCCTTGGTCTTAGAGCTAGTAGCTGGAAAACAATGCTGCAGCGTTGCTTAACAATTAATATGACTGACAGAGTGACCCATGCCATCAAGCTCAGCTCCACGTTGCCATTGCTTTCTGCCCAAAGTATCTAAGTAGCAAAGTCATTCTACTTTATATTTGTGAAGAAACACCCTCATTTTCAAATAGATGGCGTTCTCTTCATTCTCCTTCTGACAAATTTCCCATGCTCGCAGGAGCTTCTGGTGCATATTTGTATCTCCTTCGAAAGTCAGCGACACTGAAGAAAAATCACTAGAGAACATTAGCAACCCATTGTGACTGACCCTATGACGGGAACCATAAAGCTAATATCAATATATGGGCTAATCTATAAAAACCATCTTTGGAAAATTAGGAGCTATGTGTATATTAATGTGCTTTTTTGCTCTTTAACCTGCCATGGAATGTGGCTGGACTACTGATTGGAGTAAGACAGGGAAGAAGGGCAAGAGGAGGCTCTTCCAACTGATCCACACATGAGTCACAGCCCCTCTCGTTTCATTTAAAATACACACCTGTTAAATCCTTCTCTCCCTCATTACTCACCAAAAGGCAGTTAGTTCATTTTGGCCACATCATAATATCCATCAGTTTGCAAGCTGAAACAGTCCTTAACACCCCCAGGAAATGCAATTTTCCACCGTTATGCTGTGGAGGGATTTATCCCCCCTGGATAAAAGGAGCACATTTTTAGCTAATGGAAACCATAAGAATATAACTCCCAATTAAAATAACTAAAATTCAGAAATAATTATAATGAAGGAAAAGAATCCAATTAAATGGGTGCTTTTCATTTCACTCATGCCTGCCAGTGTCTAACTCCCATTCAGTAAATAGAATGGGTGTTTCTTCACAGGAATTCCTGCAGGGAATTCAGATGGAAGAAGATATTGTGCCAGGTTAAAACTGACTCCAACTTTGAGAAAGATTTTAAAGCAAATGGTATTTGAATTTGTATACTCTTGGCAGCAATTCTGTTTAAGAAGAAAGCATTATGATTATTTTAAAGCTTTAAGCCATCAAGTGTCCTTAAAATAGCATTTAATGATTTAGGTGTAAATGAATCATAAACACTCAGACTTAACTTCCCCCTCATTCCCTGTAAACTCGGCTGGTTAAGTGAGGTTTAACAGAAGAGAATTTGGTTCCCTGAATCCTACTAAAAGTCACTTTGCCCAAGGTGGGACTCTAAATTGGGTTTGGTATTCATATTTAGAACATTAGGAATTCTCACATTATTAAGTAGTAAACTACAGCTCCTGATATGCACTACCCATTTTCACATATTTCTAGCACTCACAGCCAACCAGAAGGCAGGGAACAGTATTGTTTCCATTCAACACAGTGAAATTTTAATGTTTAAGAGTTCAAGGAACACCTTCACTTATCAAGATGCAGAGCTGGGATTCACAGCGAGGTCCACATTGCTCCACAGCCTACACCATACCCACTAAACCCTATTTGATGCTTATTGGTGTATCTGTGGCTGACTGAATAATGGTCTCTCAAAAATGTTCTTACCCTAATCGTTAGGACCTATAAGAATGTCACCTTAAGGCTGCAAATCTAATTAAAATGCCAATGCTGGCTAATCACAATGATGCTAATCCCAATAGTTGGCCTTTAAATGAGGATAATTATAGATTATCCAGGCCTAATGTAATCATAGGATGTCTTAAAATTAAAAGATGGTAACAAAAGAGTGGGTCAGTGCAATGAAAATGAAAAAGAGGCAGAAGAGATAAGCAAGTGCCGAAGGATTCACTCTGCCATTGCTAGCTCTCGAGGTGGAGCAAGGGGGCCTCAAGTGAAGGAATACGTACTCATTCTGGAAACTAATAGTGGCCCTCCGCTGACAGCTAGTAAGGAAACATGGATCTCCACCCTACAAGGAAGTAAATTCTGCTCAGGACCAAAGTGAGGAAAAGAAGAGAGCCTATGAAAAAGAAAACTGCTCTGCTGAGACATTAATTTGGGCCTGGGGAGACGTGTCCATCTGACATTTGACTTAACAAAAATGTAAGCTTATAATTTGTGTTGTTTAGGGTACTAGGTTTGTGGTAACTTGTCAAGGAAATAATGTAAAACTAATACAAGATTCAAGCCTTAATACTTAAAGTTTAGCCTTCTATAGTTATTCTAATAACAATACTAAAATGTATGTGTAACTAACATAAGTTCACTGTCTTTAATCTGAGAGGAAAACAAAATCTTTATTCTTTTGAGATTTTTGTTTTCCATTCCCCCTCATAACACTACCTTTCAATACTGTTTCCACAGATGTTTGCTGGGAACTTACTATATGGTGCTGTGTATTCCAGATGTATAGTGTACAGCAGCTACAAAAACAATGGTCAAAACCCCGGTTCTCATGCACACATTTTGTGAGGTTGTGAACAGTGCTCTGGACTAGATCTAAAATGTCCTTCCAAAGATTCATGTTCACAGTTGGAGCCTGGCTGGAGAGGGTGGGTCACTGGCGGCATGTCCTATAAGGGTCTATTCTTATTCCCACATCCTCCCTGCTCTGCTTCCTGGCTACCACGGGACCAGCAGCTTTCCTTTTGTCTATGAGCAGATTCAAACATGTGTTTCTGCCTTGGAGCAGTGGAGTCTGGAGTGAATCCCTTGGAAACTGAGCCACTCTAACCCTCCCCCCTCCCCCTTTATATTGTGGGTATTGGGAATTGGGCCCCAGAATTGACAAGAGGGACTAAAACAGACTTTGGTACCCAGAATGGAGTAGATACTTTGAAAGCATCTGATTGTGTGGTTTAAAGGCTTTTGGAATTGGTTTGTGGCATTTGGAAAGATTTGGAGAAGTGGCCTACAGAAAACTTCAAATGCTACAAGCAGATTCTGATGAATGATTCTGGCTGGAGCTCAGAAGATAATAATGTTGCTAGAAATCTGAACAGCAATACCCAGTCTTAGGAGTTTTAACTTGGTAACAAGGAAACTGTACTAGAAACTAGCCATGGTTATTATACTCTGGCAAGGAAGCTGTCTGCATCTTGCCTATGTCCTGAGACTATAGGAGACTGAGATTAAGAGCAGAGGGCTGAGTGTGCTTTAAGTTATTTCTGCATCATCTATTCTGTTCCACTGTTCTTCAGGTCTTTTTTTAAAAGCACAGTAGCTTTGTAATATGACTTCAAATTGGGGATTGTGATGTCCCGTACTTTGTTTTTGTTGCCTAGAATTACCTTTGCTATTCCAGGTCTTTTCTGGTTCCATATGAATTTTAGAACTGTTTTATCTAGTTTTGTGTGGTATACTATTGGTATTTTAATTGAGATTGCATTAAATCTGTATAATAGTTTTGGAAGTGCAACTATTTTTACTGTCTTAGTTCTGCCTATCCAAGAACAAGGGTTATCCTGTCTTAGACAAAGAACTAATACCTAAAATGTATGAAGGATTAAAAAAAAGGTTCCCCCCAAATTTAAAGAACCAATCCAAAAATGGGCAGATGGAACAAACAGGCACTTATCAGATGAAGAAGTACAAATAGCAAATACATAAATGAAAAAATATTTAGCCTAACTGGTCATTTGAGAAATGTAAATTAAAACAACACGTGAGATTCCATCTCACTCCAGAAATAATGGCTATCAAGAAATAAACCAATAACAAAATGCCAGCAAGGCTGTGAAGGAAAAGGACCACTTCTTCACTTTTATTTGGACTGTAAATTGGCACAACCAATATGGAACTCATTATGGAGATTCCTCAAAAAATACTAAAACTAGAAGTTCCATTTGATCCAGCTATTCTCCTTCCAGGTGTCTTCCCAAAAATGTTAAAATTTCATACCATAGTGATATATGTACATCCGTATTCATAGCAGTAAGTATAATAGCCACAATCTTGTAAACAGCTTAGCTACCCATCAACAGGTGAATGGATGAAGAAAATGTGTTTTTTTTAAAATAAACAAACAGTACTACTCTGAGATTAAAAGCACAAGCTTTTAGACATTTTTAGTTAAGTGGACACAACTTGAGACCATATGCTTAAGTGAAGTAAATCAGATATATATATATATATATATATATATATATATATATATATATAATTACAAATTAGAGCAAAGCTGGTGCCATGCCGTGAGGTGAATTGCAGCTCACCAGGGCAGGCCTGGAAAAGTTTGGGACCATCAATCCTGGCGGCTGGGTTCTGACCAGCCCTCTTAGGACACTGGACTAGGCTCCAGACATTCCGCAGGCTTGAGTGGACTGCACCCAGTGACCTGCATTCAACCAGGGGAACCAGGCACGCAGAAGTGGGAGTCAAGACAGTGCCATGCTGTGAGGTGAGTTGCAGCTCACAGGGCAGGCCCGGAAAAGTTTGGGACCATCAATTGTGGCAGCTGGGTGCTGATGAGTCCTCCTAGAACACTGGGCTAGGCTCCAGAGGTTCCACGGGCTTGAGTGGACTGTGCCCATCAACATTCATTCAACCACGGGAGCCAGGCCCACCACATAAGGGGAGCCAAAGCCAAGTGAGTCCCAGTAGCAAAAGGCTCAGGAGTTGATTTCCAACACATTCAGGGAAAGCTTTGGAAAATTGCTGGAAACACGGAAATATAGGAAAATGCCAAAACTAAAGACCAAAATGCAATCTTAAACCTCCAGCCCATCCCAAGAAAACCTAGGAGCCATGTACATAGAATAAAATACTACACATACACCTGAAATGCATGAAATGACATCAACTGAAATAAAGGCGAAAGTACAGAAAGCTATAAGGGAACTCAAGGAAGAAATATTCTCCCAGGAAAAGAAGAAATGATAAAAGTAGTGAAAGAAATACTGAATGCATCCAACAAAGACAGCTAAAAAATTAGAGGAACAAAGCAAAATGATAGAATCCCTGAATTAACAGTTTAAGAGACAAACAGAATGCACTAAGCAGATTCAAAGAGATATACAGGAAATCAAAAACTCTAATGAAAGTTGCAAAACCACCTCAACGAAAGTGAAGATAGAATCTCACACCTCAAAGATAAGATTGCAGCTAGTGAATAGGAAAGGAAAGATCTAACAATAACAAGAAATCAAGAAATAACAATTCAACAGCTACAGGACGATGCAAAGAACAACAATATAAGATTAATAGGGATAAAAAGAGAAGGGGACAACACACATGATATCAAGAGGCTATTTGCAGAAGTAATAGCTGAAAACTTCCCAAAAATGAGTATGGAAACTGACATAGAGATTAGTGAAGCAAATAGAATTTCAAACAGCCATAACCAAAACAAAACTACACCCAGACATATAATAATCGCAATCCTAGACATCCAACATAAGAATAGAATATTAAAAACTGTTAGAGAGAAAAGAGATGTCACCTACAAAGGAAAACCTATCAGAATCACAGCAGACTTTTCAACACAAACAATGAAATCAAGAAGAGCATGTAATGAAGTTTTTCAGATCCTTAAAGAAAACGACTTCCAACCTAGACTAATGTACTGTGCAAAACTGTCATTCAAATTGGATGGAGAAATAAGATACCTCCATGATAAAGAACAGCTGAACAACTTCATGATCACCAAACCAAACCTACAAAGAATACTGAAAGACATTCTAGATACACACAGGAAAAAGCTACTAAGCAAGACAGACAATTAAACAGAATGGAAAGTTAAGATACAACATCAGAAAGATAACAAGTCAACAATAAACCAATACATGACAGTTATAACCATTAATGTAAATGGCCTCAATTCACCAATTAAAAAAAAACAGACTGGCAGATGGATCAGGAAATGACGTCCAACCATATGCTGTTTACAAGAAACCCATCTAACACAAAAGGAAACTCATAGAATGAAAATCAAAGGATGGAAAACAATACTCCATGAAACAGGAACTCAAAAAAAAAAGCGGGGGTAGCTATTCATTTGCAGAACATGTGAACTTCAAGCCAAGAATGGTCCAAAGAGATAAAGAAGGTCACTACATACTAGTTAGGGGAAAACTGCAAGAGGAAGAGATAACAATCTTAAATATATATGCACCAAATTCCAGAGCACCCAACTACACAAAACAAATATTAACAGAAATGAAAAATCAAGTAGGCAATAACACAATTATAACAGGAGACCTTAACACACCATTGACACAAAGTGATGGATCAACTGGACAGAAAATCAGCAAAGAAATAACAGAACTGAATCACACCTGTGAACAAATGGATTTGATAGACGTACAAAGAGTGTTCCATCCAACAACATCAGAATATATATTCTTCTCAGCAGTACATGGGAAATTCTCTAAAACAGACCATATACTAACCCACAGAACATATTTAAGTAAATGCAAAAGAACTGAAATTATCCCATGCATGTTATCGGGTCATAGCACCATGAAACTGGAAATTAATGATAAAAGTAACTGCAAAAACCCCACAAACACATGGAAATTAAATAATACACTCTTGACCAATCAGTGGGTCACAGAGGAAATTAAAGAAGAAATTAAACAATATCTACAAACAAAGGAAAATGCAAATACAGCTTACCAGAACCTGTGGGGTGCAATGAAAGCGGTTCTCAGAGAAAAATTTATTGCACTGAGTTCCCACATTAGGAAAACAGAATGAACACAAATCAGCAACCTGATATTACACCTGAAACATCTAGAAAAAGAAGGGCAAGCCAAGCCCAAAGCCAAAAGCAGGGGGGAAATTATAAAGATCAGAGCAAAAATTCATTCAATGGAGACTAAGAAAACAATAAAGAATCAATGAATCAAAGAGTTGGTTCTTTGAAAGAATAAATAAAATTGAAAAGCCCCTAGCCAACCTAATTTTAAAAAGTAAAGACTCAAATTCATCCAATACAGAATGAAAAGGAGAAATCACTCCCGACCCTGTGGAAATACAGAAGATCATCAACAACTACTTCAAAAACCTCTACTCACATAGGTTCCATAACACAGAAGAAATGGACAGATTCCTAAAAAACATATGAACCACCAAAGTTGGATCAAGAAGATGTAAAACTGCTAAATAACCCAATTTCTATCAATGAAATTGAAAATGTAATCAAGTCCTTACCAACAAAGAAGAGCCCAGGCCCAGACGGATTCACTGCAGAATTTTACAAGAGATACAAAGAAGACTTAATGCTGACACTCCTCAAACTCTTCAATGAAATTGAAAGGGAAGCAATTCTCCCTAAATCATTCTTGGAACCAAATACCACTCTAGTACCAAAACCTGAGAAAGACTCTACGAAAAAAATGAACTACAGGCCAATCTCCCTAATGAACATAAATGCAAAAATTCTCAATAAAATATTGGCAAACAGGATGCAGAAAATCATCAAGATGTTTATACACCACGACCAAGTGTGATTCATCCCAGGCATGCATGGATTATTCAACATATTTAAATCAATAAATGTAATCCACCATATCAATAGATCCAAAAGCAAGAATCACATGATCATTTCTATAGATGCACAAAAAGATTTTGATAAGATCCAACACCCATTCATGTTAAGAACCTTACAGAGAATTGGAATAGATGGTCTTTACCTCAATATGATAAAGGCCATCTACAACAAACCAACAGCCAGTGTCATATTAAATGGCCAAAAACTGAAAGCCATTACCTTGAAATCAGACACAGGACAAGGATGTCCCTTATCACTGCTCCTATTCAATATAGTACTGGAAATACTAGACAGAACAATAAGACAAGAGAGAGAAATAAAAGGAGTAAAGATAGGAAAAGAAGAAGTTAAAATATCATTATTTGCAGATGACATGATACTCTACATAGAAGACCCCCAAACCTTCACTGAAAGTCTCCTAGATATAATAAATAAATTCAGCAATGTAGCTGGATACAAATTCAATACTCAAAAATCAATAGCATTCTTATACACTAACAACAAAATCACCGAGAGAGAAATAAGAGAAACCAAACCCTTTATACTGGCATCCAAAAAAATGAAATACTTAGGAATTAATCTAACAAAAGATGTAAAAGAGTTGTACAGGGAAAATTATAATACCCTAAAAAATCAAAGAGGACCTCATAAAATAGAAAGACATCCCTCGTTCATGCACAGGAAGAATAAATATTGTGAAAATGGCCATTCTCCCAAAATTGTTATACACATTCAATGCAATCCCAATGAAAATACCACTAGCATACCTCATAGATCTAGAGAAATCACTCCTAAAATTCATCTGGAACCAGAAGAGACCTAGAATAGAAAAGGCAATTCTAAGCAGCAAAGCCAAAGCAGGAGGCTTCACAATCCCTGACTTGAAGTTATACTACAAAGCTACTGTAATAGAATCAAAATGGTATTGGTATAAAAACAGACCTGAAGATCAATGGAATAGACTAGAAGATACAACTATGAACACACTATACCACCTTATCTTTGATAAAGGGGCCAAGAATGTTCACTGGAAGAATGACAGTTTCTTTAAAAAATGGTGCTGGAAAAACTGGATATCCATATGCCAAAAACAAAAATTAGACCCATGCCTATCACCATGTACTAAACTAAAATCCAAATGGATCAAAGATCTAAATATTAAAACAGAAACATTAAATCTGTTGCAAGACTAAGTAGGTAAAAATCTTGAAGACATAGGGGCAGGTATAGAATTCATGAACAAGGAACAAACTGCACAGGAAATACTTCCCAGAATCAATAACTGTGATCACCTTATAAAAGCGTTTCTGCATGTTCAAAGAAGTCACCAGCAGAGTGAAAAGAAAACCTACAAACTGGGAAAAAATCTTAGTGAACTGTCCCTCAGGCAAAGGACTTCTGTCTAGAACTTATAAAGAATTTTAAAAAATCAGACCCCTGGAATTCAAAGACCCAGTCCAAAAATGGGCATCCGAGATGAACACACAGTTCTCAGATGAAGAAATATGAATGGCAAATAAATACATGAAAAAATGTTAATCATCATTGCTCATTAGAGAAATGCAAATTAAAACCACACTGAGATACCGTCTCACTCCAGAAAGAATGGTCAGGATCAACACAACTACCAACAACAAATGCTGGAGAGGCTGTGGGGAAAAAGGAACACTTCTCCACTGTTGGGATTGGAGACTGGTGCAACCACTGTGGAGGTCAATCTGGAGATTTCTCAAAAAGTCGGGGATGGAGGTCCCATTTGACACAGCTATTCCACTCTGAGGCATCTTCCCAGAAAATCTGAAAACATCTTACCACAGTGATATATGCACACCCATGTTCATAGCAGCACAGTTTGTAATAGCCAGATCTTGGAAACAACCTAAGTGCCCACCAACTGAGGAATAGATAAAAAAATTGTGGTACTTTTATACAGTGGAGTACTACTCAGCTACAAAGAATGATCACATTGTGATATTTATAAATAAATGGATGAAACTTGAATCTATATTCATAAGTGAAATAAATCAAACTCACGTGTATAAAAACCGTATAGTCTCCCTAGTGTAAGAAATGGTAAGAATACAGAAGATTTCATGGAAATCATGGTTCACCATTATACTGCTTTGAAGTCTTATGTTTTCATTCATTGTTTGATATGGTTTTATTCTGTTTTGTTTGATTTTAGTGTATGTGATCGTATGAATGCTTACTTTGAAGGCAAGACAATATGGCAGCCATTGTTGATTTAATATCATCTTGCTCTGAAGTCCTACCATGTTCTTGCCTTTCTATTACCATTGGTTCTATCATGTTGTGTCTTATTGGATTTTAGCATGTATGATAGTATAAACAAATTTTTTATGGAAAATGAAATAATATAGTAGCCATTGTTCATCTTCGGTTATTTGGTTCAGAATTCCTTGCAATACTTTCATTCTCTTGAGTGGTTTTATTCTATTTTGTTATGTTTGAGATTATTGTGTGTAAAGCTAACCTAAACTATTTCAAAGAAAGAGACATTATGATAGCTACTTTTAATATCCAACTTTCTTGTTCTGAAATGCTGTGTTGCTTACATTGTTCTGTTTTGATCTGCTTAGTTCTGTCCTCTCTTGTTTTATTGTCTTTAAAATAAAAAATAAATATATATATATATATTTAAATATTGCATTATTTCTCCTATGTGAGAAAGAAAATACATAAATAAAGACCAATATGTGTAATAAATACTGTAAAACAGGAAAAAACATGTTCAAATGGAAAGGGGAACAATGGAGTGGGGAAAGGAAGAGAAAAGGAAAACAAATAATGGGAGAAATGGAAACAAAGCTCTTATAAATAGGAAGGGGAGGGGATAAAGGATAAGGTGAGGAATAAGGAAAATTATTAAGATGTATTATGTACAGATAAAAACTCCCTATGTTGAATGTGTTCCATAGGTATGACAAATATGTAGTAAGACAAAATGAAATTTTTAAAAACCCGGAGGACTAATTAATCTGGTGGAGGAAATTTCAAAGAACTCCAGTGTTCAGGATGTGGCATTGGTACTACTTGCCAGTTTTAGTGAAAACCAAGAGAAACATAAATGTGAAAACTATGCAGTTTTGTTGTAAAAGAAGCACCTGCAATGTTGAAACAGTGTAAAGCATGGTTGTTGAAAACATTAGTATTAAAGAAGCCAAGTACTTTGCATTAGGGTAGTGAGAAAGAGGGCTTTAAAGCATTTGAGGAATAAGGAAGGCACCACCCTTTTCAGGTGTAAGGATGAAAAAAATCATGAAGTTTTCATTGGAGAAGAAAGTGACTAAGACAGCTGTGTGAGAAGGGCCACCTAGGAAACTGGTTTCCCAGGATTCATCTTACTATGCTTAGTCAACCAGACTAAGCAACCCAATGGCCATGGCAGCCATGATGGAAGAGGACCTGGCTACTTCTTGAGCTGGCAGTAGACCTTTCTGTCATCCAAGTAGTGCTTGCTTTTTGGGCAAGTAGAATGCAAGATTTTTAGGATCATGGAAGTTTCCCCCATATTTTAAATGAAGTCTTGACAGTCCAGGTGATTTGTCCTAAAAGGTCATGGTGTGAACCTGTGAAGGTGAAGCCAAAAGATCAGTGGAGACTGAAAAACAATGAAGATGTCAGGAACTTGTATTTTCTGCTGAAGAAAACTTCAAGCAGTGAACAGAACAATCTTATAAAAGAGGCAGAAAGAATTGCAAGCAACAAGGCATTTCTGATGGAACTGCCTAAGCCCTTTGGAGCTCACTTTTCCTTAATACCTGGCCCAAGTGATGAACATAATGATACAGGATTTAATGTTTGCTGGTTTTGGTCTTGTTTTGATCCAATTCCTTCCTATCTCCCAATTCTTTTTCCTGTGCCATTTTATGTTGGAAGTATTTAACTTCCTTTTTGAGTTTTAAAGGGACTTACAGTTAAGAGACTGCCTTGAGTCTCACTCTTTTGGACTTGGACTTTTCAGTAATGTTGGAAAATTTAAGATTTTGGTGATGCTTAGACCTATCTCATTTTGTATGAGATAGATCTAAGCCATTTGGAGGTCAGGGGTAGATTGATACCATTTAGATTTAAAATGTGCACAAAAAGGTCTCAACTTTTGGAGTTGAGGCTTGGTCAAAGAGACTGGATCAGAGTGGGTCACTGCGGACATGACCTGGAAGAGCGTGTGCTTGTCGCTAGCTCCTCCATTCTCCCTATGCTTCCTGGTTGCCATGAGTTAGGAAGCTTTCCACTGTCATGCCCCTCTCATGCTGTTTCTGCCTTGGAGCTGGCAGAATGTGTAAAATGAATAGTCTGCATTCACATCAACCTCCCTGCCTTGTCATTGCAGATACTGAGGATTTTGACTGAGTGACAGGAAAGTGAATAACAGAAGCAGTAAGTAGACAGAAAACAAAACAGGAAGATGAGACCCCCAAGGATCTAAGGCACTGATTGGAAAGAACTTGCTGTGAATTGCTGACAAACACAATGTAAGTGAGAAATACTTTTTTTTCAGTACTAGGGATTGAATCCAGGAGGTTGAACATGCTGGGAAAGTGCTCTACATCTGATCTATATACACACTGGAGAAAAAAACTTTATGTGTTAAACTCCTAATGTGTAAGCTAGCTTTCTGTCACAGCACTAGAATCTAGAATTACCTGAATGATAGAGAAGTCTCATGAAGCAGATGTCAGAACAGCAGCTTGGAAAAAGTGCAGAAGAGAGTGGCCTATGCATATATCAAGGGAAATTGTGTTCCCAGCGGAGGGATCAAAACTGTAAAGGTCCTGAAGCAGGAATGTGAATTGCTTTGTTTCACAGAAAATAAAGGAAGTCAGTTTGACTAGAACTGAGAGATTAACAAGGCCAATGGTATGGGGTGAGGTCAAAAAGGCAACAAGAAGCCTGTTTACTCATGTAGAACATCACTAGATTAATTGTAATTTTTAATCCAATGCAAATGCAACATAAATAATTTTTATACTACACTATTCAAGGAATAGTAACAAGAAGGAGTCTGCACATGTTCAGGACAGATGCAACTTTTTCCAAATATTTTTGATTTGTAGTTAGTTCAAACTACAGATAAGAAGCCAGAAGTATGAACCATGGATTTGGAACACTAAGCATATTTTCCTCTGTCTTTATTTCAAAGATCCCACTAAACAACTACAACACAGTAAATGCTGGTTGGGGAAAGGAATGGTAGGAAAACAACCCTAGAATCCAGGTGCTTGAGCTCAGTCTAGAGACCGCTTTCATTGCAGAGGCCATATTGTCTATGTGAGTTTGGAATCCTCAAGTGCAGTTGAGCCACGTGACCTCTAGTCTTTTTCCAGAGCTTACGTGGGGGCAGGAGGTTGCCTCTCTCTCACTGATGTTTCTGTAACTATGGCACACACTGGCATTACTTACTTTCTTTCTGGAAGTGGTAGACTGTCTGATAAGGTTTCAAAAGATTAGCATTCCTAGCTCAACTTCCATTTTTTTCTTTCTGCTTAGGAGTCAGTTCACTACAGAAAGCATGCATTCTGATTTGCAACTTTACGTCCTTTCTTTTTGTAGTTTTTCTTTATTTAAAGAGAAAAAAACAGACAAAAAGATAGAAATATTACAGTATTTGAAGAAAAGATAAACAGTAAGAAATCACTAGTTGATGAATTACATATTGTTCTTTTACAAATAGTTATTCAAGTTACAAAATTAAAGCACACAAAGTGGACACTAAAGCAGTGAGAATGCAAACAGATCTGTTCAACAATCTAACAAGAACCTAGAAATATGGTTATCAATCCCACACACCTAAACATACATGCAGCTATATCTTTTATAGCACTTCCTATTTCCTCTTTTTTACAATAGCATTTATACATTTTTAAAATTTTATTTAAAGAGAAGAAAAAAAAAGCAAAAAAGAAAAAAGGGTAGCAACAATACAGAATTCTAAAAGAAAGAAAGGAAAAAAAAGGAAAATGAGAAAACGCCCCAGTAATAAATCAGTAATTTATAAATTACATACTGTCATCCTGGATGTAGTTGTTCAAGTTACATAGTTAAAGGGTACAGAGTAAACATTCAGACAGTCAGACTACAAACAGTTCTGCTCAAAGATCCAACAAAGATTCAGCAATATGCTCATCTATTTTACACACTCAGACATACATGGAGTTGTATCACTTAGAGCAATTTCTTTTCCTCTTTTTTACAATAGCAATTACACATTTTGGTTTTATTACAGTTGTAGTTCTTATTTACTTTTTACACTAGAGACACAATATATTTATAAATATGATATTTATATATCATATATATATTTATAAATATTTATAAATCTTATTTATTTCACTAATGAGGATAGTCTCAAGTTGTCTCCATTTGCCTATGAAGGCTTCAAGGTCATCCTTTTTTATAACCAAGTAATATCCTATTGGAGAAAAATGCCACATCTTTTTCATCCACTCTGCAGTTCATGGGCATCTTGGTTGTTTCCAGGATTTAGCTATCACAAATTGTGCAGCTATGAACATGGGTGCACATATATCACTGTGATATGAACTTTTCAGTCATTCGGGGAAAATACCCAGGAGGGGAATAACTGGATTGAACAGGGCTTCCAATCCTAGTCTTCTGAGAATTCTCCATATGGATTTCCATAATGGTTGCACCAGTCTACATTCCCACCAACAGTGGAGCAGTGTTCCTTTTTTCCCCACAGCTTCGCCAACATTCGTTATCAGTTGATTTCTTGATGGCAGCTATTCTTTCCAGAATGAGGCAGCTATTCTTCCCAGAATGTTGTTTTAATTTGCATTTCTCGAATGACCAGTGATGGAGAACATTTCTTCATGTATTTATTTGCCACTTGTATATCTTTCTCTGAGAACTGTGTGTTCATCTCAGATGCCCATTTCTGGAGAGGGTCTTTGAATTTGGGGGCCTTGATGTTTTTCAATTCTTTATATGTTCTGGACACAAGTCCTTTGTCTGAGGGGTTGCTGGCTAAAATTCTTTCCAACTCTGTGGGTTTTCTTTTCACTCTGTTGGTGATTTCCTTTGAAGTGCAGAAACTTTTCAATAATATGAGATCCCATTTGTTGATTCTTTGAATTGTTTCCTGTGCAGTTTGCATTTGGTTCATTAATTCTCTGCCTACCCCTATGTCTCCAAGACTTCTACCTACCTTGTCTTCCAGTAGATTTAGTGTTTCTGTTTTAATATTGAGGTCGTTGATCCATTATACTTTAGTTTTGTGCATGGTAATAGGCTTGGATCTAGTTTCAGTCTTCGGCATGTGGAGAGCCAATCTTTCCAACACCGTTTATTAAAGAGACTATCCTGCTCCCAGTGGACATATTTAGCCCCTTTGTCAAATATCAGGTGGCTGAGTGTCATTGTGGTTGTGCTTGCATCTTCTAATCTGTTCCATTGATCCTCAGGTCTATTTCTTTGCCGGTACCAAGCTGATTTTATCACTGTGGCTTTATAGCACTGTTTCAAGTCAGGAATTGAGATGCCTCCTGCCTTGCTTTTGTTGCCTAGATTTGCCTTTGCTATTCTAGGTTTCTTCTGTTTCCAAATGAATTTTAGGAGTGTTTTCTCTAGATCTGTGAGTTATGTCAATGGTATTTTGATTGGGATTGCGTTAAATCTGTATAACAGTTTTGGGAGTATGGCCATTTTCACAATGTTGGTTCTTCCTAACCAAGAGCAAGGAATATCCTTCCATTTTCTAATATCCTCTTCAACCTCCTTTTTCAGCATGGTATAATTTTCAGCATATAGGTCTTTTACATTTTTAGTTAGGTTGATTCCTAAGTATTTCATTTTTTTACATGTTATTGTAAAGGGCGATATTTCCATAATTTCTCTCTCAGTGAGTTTTTTTGTTTGTGTACAGGAATGCTATTGATTTTTGAGCACTGACTTTTTATCCAGCTACACTGCTGAACTTGTCTATTACCTCTAGCAGTCTTTTAATGGAGTTTTTTGGGTCTTCTATATAGAATATTATATCATCTGCATATAGTGATAATTTAACTTCTTCCTTTCCTGTCTTTACTCCTTTTATTTCTCTCCCTTGTCTGATTGCCCTGGCTAGTGTTTCCAGAACTATATTGAAAAGGAGTGGTGATAGTGGACATCCTTGTCTTGTTCCTGATTTTAAAGTGAAAGCTTTCAGTTTTTGTCCATTTAGTATAATGTTGGCTGTTCGTTTGTCATTGATGGCCTTTATAAGGTTGAGGTAGTATGTCTTAAAGTTATAGGTGGAGGACCTGTGACAGGTGAGGTTTGGGAGAGGAAGACAGGCATCTGATGTGTTCCAGAGCTACATATAACCAAGTGGCCATGTCTGTCTAATTCTCAGGGTCCTCTTTAGAATGTCCACCTCTTCACATATAAGTCTATTCCCTCACTACTACCTTACTGTGAATAAAGGTAATGTTTAGCTTCCCAAACAGCTTTATCTTTTGAATTACTTTCTTATTTGTCCATAACATATGGCAGAGGGATAAAACACTGTTGGACATTTTGTGTTCTCCTACACCTCCCAGCAATATTTGTGAATGCACAGAGTCCTGGTCTTTTTCTGAATACTGCAGAAGCCTCCAATCTCTACAGAAGGCCAAAGTCCACTGGCCAGTCTGGCTCTGGCTCTCCTTTTCTATGGGCCAATATCGGTCCCAGGACACCTCACTACTAGGCCAGAATGAACAAAAGGAAGAAATGAGGAAAGCTGAGGTAGAAGGATTGGGAATGATGAGTGAGAGCCAGCTTGCTCCTTGACAAATGGATTGAATAGGCTGCCACCTTAAATTAAAAACCTTCTGTTGTCATAGAACTCATTAGCTATTGACTGAGGTTCTGCAGTCCCAAAGGAAACTCTCTAAAAAAAAACAACAAACTTATTTCAAAGTAGCAATAAGGGGCCAGAGAAATATAATACATGACATACATGGGAACAGAGACACTAATGCAAGGGACCAATTTAACTATGACTTCATTCCTGAACTGCAGTACAGGAAAGTGTCCACACTGGGAAGTGGCATGAGCTTCCAAAATCTGACCTAGCTGTCTTTTTTGAATGCCCCTGCAAGTCTGTCTCCATTGACATGTCTCCAATTTTTGCATTAATGAGATACATATTGAAAAACCTGGTCACATGAGGAGTGTCTGCCAGTGTCACTCAAAAATTGAAATATGCCAGTCTTCACAAGTTTGAAAATGTCATTGGTATATCAGTGTTTCACAGTTCTCATACTAAAGGCAACGCTCGCCCTTTTCCCTAATGGAGAGTGAGGCAGAGTGCAAGATTGCCTGCAAGAAAGCTCAGGCATACCTTATTCATAAATTCTCTCCCAGTCAATTAGGTGTTTAGTTGCTGAGTAGTTGAAGAGTTACCTTTTAATGAGCTCCTATGAAATTTAGAAGAACTTCAGTATCTTTAGGAAGGTCTACAGTGCTCTTTCCTCTTTTTTCTACCCACATGCTTGATGAGTAACATCCATTTAACTGCTACCCATCCCAAAGCAAGCATAATGTATGCAAGATATTCTCAGCTGTTAGCTACATCTCTTGAATCAAAACCCCATCTTACAAAGACATCTTCAGGTGAAAGTGTGATGATTTTGATAAACTATTTTGATCTGAGCACAGGATTGATCACAATGAAATTTAGTAAGCAGTAAGAATCAAGTTTGGGTTGTCAATATTTTTCAGCAGACCATTTTTCTGTAGTTTCCTCTGTTCCACTGGATCTTTCAGACTCTCTTACCAAATCTCTGGTAAGCAGAACAGCAACATGCATCTCTTTTGCGAAATCCATATTTAAGGTGGTCACAGGGAGGAGAGGATGTGTGGAAGGTAGACAGAGGAGGTGGCACACATGCATAGTGAACTCCAGGAGGGAAAGCCTCTTGCTTTTGCTCCTGGCTTCATCTTTGCTTCTTTGTGGTTGAACAAATGCAGTTTATTTCTCTTTACCCACTGGTTTATGGCAGGCACCACGCCTAAACACACCTGTAAAGTGTTCAAGCAATGGATACGGGAAGCAGCTTGAAAAAGGCACCTTAGCTCTGACTCAGGTTTGCAAGCACAGTAGGAACAGGATGACACCAGACAGCATGGTCATTCTATTAGTTCCACTTGTCCAACGAAATGGCACTTAGTGACTAAACAACAATGTAGTGGTTGATTCTACATGTTAAGAGGCCTAGATATTATTCTGGGTGTGTCTGTTTTTAACTTAGCAGACCGCAATGGAGATTTGTCCTCCCTATTGTGGCTAGGCCTCAGTCGATCAACTGAAAGTCGGAATAGAATAATCTGAGTGACCATCTCTTGAGTGATAAAGACTGCTTCCTGCCTGATAAATTTTGAATTAATTCATCAGCTTTGGTATTTCCTTGTAACTTGAAATTGAAACACCAGCTTTTTCTATGTCTTCAGCTTACTGGACAACTCCACAGATCTCTATAATTATATGAGAGCCAATTCCTTATTCTCTCTCTCTCTCTCTCTCTCTCTCTCTCTCTCTCTCTCTCTCTCTCTGCCTCAGTCTCCTTTAACTAATATAAACACTCACTCGGAAAGCTGGGGGATACAAGCAAGAAAGGGACTATTTTTCCACTGTTGAGATGAACATTTTACTTCACTGTATTAATTTCTCATCGTAAAACTCAATCCCAGTCTCTTCCAATGCTGGGGAAGTGTTCCACACTGCGCTGCAGCCACTGTTGGGTGATGCACAATGGGGTACATCTTCAAAGAGTCCCCTCCCATAAAATGTGGGCAGAACTTACATTGCACATTTAGCTAAAAGAATAATGCAAAGGTAAAGTGACTGTTAAGTAACTCATATCTGAGACCTGCTGACTGTGAGTTCATCAAAAGGAACATTAACTTGCAAGAGTCTGAATTAAGTGAGGTGAATGCATTACAAAAAGAGATTTACTTGCTGGGCCTGAAGATGTGTGCTGCCTTATGAGCAGACCTGGAAAGCGCCAGGAGGCACGAAAGCCTGGGTGATCTCAAGGAGCTGAGAGTGACTCCAAGATGACAGTGAGCAATAAATGGGGGTATTGGTAGTAAGGTCACAACTGAACTGTGACCTCCAGGAGAGAGCACAGCCCATCAAGTTCCTGGATTGGGCTGAGGAAACAAGCTATGGTGATCACAGAGTAGTTAAGACGGGTCTCCCTATGTGTTCCCTAAGACTACAAAGGTAAAGTTAAACTATACAAATATTTAGCATTGGTCAGTCAGAAAATTTACAAACTGAAATAATAGTTTAAGAGAGTCTGAGAGTCTGAGTTACCGTAGCTCAGTAACATCTCTACAATCTAATAGAGAGTCCTTACAAATATAAAACTTTTCTCTGAGCATTCAATTTTTTTCATACAAGAGACCCACTTGTGGCCATCTTTATTTTTTCCTTCAGAGAAAAATACTGAAAATGCTTTCACTTCCTTTTTAATAGTATGGTCATTTTTAAATAAGTTTGTTTCTAATTACAAAAGAGTTCTTTTTCTCCAAAATATTTTTATTGTGGCAAAAGATAAATAACACAAATCTTGAGCATATAATTCAATGGCAATAATTATAGTCCTCGCCTTATAAAACAATCAATAATATTTCCAAAACTTTTGTATCTCCATGGATATTGTATGACCATCAAACAATAACTTCCCATTCTCTTCTCCCTCTCACTCTGCAGATGTAAACTAATTTGTCTCCATATGAATTTGCATAAGTGATCATATTTGTCTTCTGGAATCTAGAGTATTATATTTAGGATAATGCTTTCAAAATTCATCCATGTTGCAGAATATATCAGAAATCTCCTTCTCATGGCCAAATACTATTCTATTGTATGTATGAAACACACCTTATTTATTCATTTATATCTTGGTAAACATTTAGGATATTTCCAAATTTAGGCTATTGTGAATGATGCTATAATGAGTTTTGTTATTCAAGTATCTGTTTCAGTCCCTGTTTTCTATTCTTTTAGGTATATACTGTACCTAAGAGTATAATTGCTGGATCAGACAATAGGTCTGTGCTAAGCATTCTGAAGAGTTGCCAAGCTCTTATCCTCAGTGGCTAGACTATATTTATTTCCACTGGCATTATGTAAGGGTTCCAATTTCTCCATATTCTCCTCAACACTTGTTATGTTCCCCTTTAAAACAATCCATGCTAATATATGTGAAGTGGAATCATATTGTGGCTTTGATTTGCATTATCCTAATCACTACTGATCCCCACTGAATAGATTAGACACAGTTGTCCGGAAACCAATTGGCCTTAGATATAAGTTGCTTCAGCACTCTCAGTGCTATTGCATTGGTCTCTATGTCTAATTTTATGCCAGTATCACAGTTTTGATTACTATCTTTTTTATTAAGTTTTGAAATTCAGGACCATGCATCTCCCAGCGTTGCTGTTCTTTACGACAGTAATTCCATATGGATTTGAGGATTCACTTTTCTGTGTCAGCAAAACTACACCTCGGATTAATTTATAGCCCTTTGAAACTTTAGGTCAATCTAGCTAAAGTTTTGTGAAATTTGTAGATGTTTTCAAATAATCAAATTCTGGTTTCATTTTTTCTATTGTTTTTTATTCTTTACATATTTATATTAAAACCTCCACTCTAATCATTGTTATTTCCTTACTCTGGTAGCTTGGGGTTCAGTTTGTTCTAAGTTTTCTCAAGATATAAAGTTAGGCTCCTGGTTTGGGTCTTTCTTTTTTTAATATATAGGCATTTGCAGTTATACATTTCTCTCTGAGAACTGCATTCACTGTGTGCTATAAAATTTGGTTTGTTGCATTTTCATTTACATTAATCTCTAAGAATTCTAATTTCTCTTGTGATTTCATCATTGACCACTGTTCAATTAAGTGTGTGTTGTATAACTTCTATACATTCCTCAATTCTCTTTCGCATATTGATTCCTACTTTCATTCTAACTAGAAACGATATTCTGGATAATTTCAAACCTTTTACAATATTTGGGACTTGTTTTGCAGTTTGACATATGACTTGTAGAATGTTCTGGGTGTATTTGAGCAAAATGTTTATTCTGCTGCTGTTGGGTAGACTGTTCTAGTGTGCTTGTTAGATATATTTGGTGTATAGTTTTATCCCATAAAATGAGCTTTACAGGAAGAAAAGGTTATCATTACCATATTGGTATCCAATAGCTTTCTGAAAAACAATCTTATTTCTGACCATCCTCAAAGGAGATAAAGACAGCCAAAATATTAGCTCTCTACTAAGTAAGTATTATATTGAGGAATGCATGATGGCATTTTATATCCCAGCAAACTCATGTCATGAAGGTCTCCTGGTGGTTAGCTGCAGTTCTCACTCTGCAGGCCGTGGGAATGGGCTGAGTTTAGAATGGAGGACATATGGCACTTGGGCCCCAAATTAGCATACCACACTAGTGACTTTCAAACTTCTTTTGATAGTGCAACTCTTCATTCAAACAAATTCTCACCTGAAAACCCAATTCAAAAACTGGTTTTCAGAGAGGATACACAGAGAACCTTGCTGGATTTTCTCCCTTCTCCACTCTCCCTCAAATTCCCCTCCTCATTTGTCAAGAGATTTGAAAGCCATCGCCCTTGTTCACAGGCTTTTAGGCTGCAAGAAGGGATGGGGAAGTCTGCCCCAGAAAATCTTTCTATTCTCTGCCTATTGGACAGTTATAGGCACCACTTGCCTCTAGGGTACCAAGTCAGGCGCATAAGTTGATTCAATGTGGAGAGGAAACCTAAATACGTGGCTCAGACAAAGTGCAGTGTTATCTTTAGCATCAGCTGTCCAAGGCTTGCATTAGCTTTAACGAAGAAGTTCTCCTGTGATGTCAACACTCATCTCACTTCCACTCTCCCATGTTCTAAGCAAATAAAATCAGCTACTTCAAAAGTTTCTTCTGTAATGTACAATTCCTAGATACTGAAAAAGTCTCTAAAATTAAACTCTTAGGGTTTGGAAATAAAGCTCATCTTCGTTTTCATCAGCCAGAGGTTGTGCATCTTAATCCACATTGTGGGATTCAGAAAACAGGACGTGTAGAGGGGACGCAAGACCAGTAAACCAGCCTATGTGATACTACCTTATAAAAGAAAATCTTCATTCATACCCAAAAGGATTGCTCATCTTCAAACTAGGAAGCCAAGAGTTGCATATAAGAGAGCAAGTCTGAGCAAATACAGAATCAATCTCTTCAAGTGGACAGAAGGCATGCCTCAGGCAGGAACCTGAGGGATACAGTTGTGCTCATGTAAAGATGGATAAATCACAGTCAGTGATCTCAGTTTCTTTGGCAGTGGAAAATGGACAATCAGAAACTATCTACTTATTCCAACATTTTTTGAACTGCCTCTATGAATCAGAAACTACTCCAATGTGGAAAAGTTCAAAGCAATCAAAGGAGTTTGTGGGTCCAAGAAGCACAGCACTCACAGAATTGTACAGTGATGAGAGTCACTGGCAACCAGCCCTGACCCTATCTCCAATAAGGATGGAAGAGACAGAAGGAATAACCGACAAGTGAGCAGTATCAGGGGTAGAAAGTCCCAGGTTCTGCCACTCTTTAACTGTGGACCTAAGGCAAGTTAGCTCCTGTCTGGGTCGCAGTTTCCTTCTCTCTAAGACAGTTGGGAGAGACTAAGGCCTTCTCCTCTCAGTCAATACCAGGAGAGCTGGAAATGTAAACACTAAACTGGGGTGCCTGTCTTATAGAGTAGATTATAAGCATCTACTTGTCTTACGTTTAGAAGACAGTGGTGATGATTAAAAGTCGTAATAATAATGCAATAGCAGCTTGTGTTTATTGAACATTATATGTGATAATTTTCATACATTTTCTCAAGGATCCTACCAGAATGCTAGGTTTCAAAAAGTCCAGAGATAGAACAAACAGAAAATTAAAAAGATGATCACTGGAACATCACAGAACATGAGTTTCTCTTCTTCACCTCCAAGTCTTCACACTCCTCCTAACAGTGCACTATTTTACTTCCTCGATTTACAGATTTGAAACTTACTGAGCCTAATCATAAGAATAAGAACTGTAGATTTCAGTGATTTCCTCATCTCTCTGCTTGGGTTCCATATATTGTAGTTGTTATTCTGTGGATTCAGAGTTAGAATCTTTCTTCGAATTCTTTTAGTGCTTTGAACGTAAAATTTTATTTCATGGAAAGTATTTCATATTTCAATTCATGTTTTATATTCATGTGTCTGTACATACTGGTAAAGGTTCAGATCAACATAATTTAACATAATTGAATCATTTCCATGGGATGATTCCAAAATTTATTTATTTAGGTCTGGGGATCGAACTCACGACCTCATGCTTGCCAAGCAGGTGCTCAAGCCACTGAGCTAAATCCCCAGCAATTCCAAAATGATGAAGTGAGTGAAAAACACTGAATGCTGTTTTCATGACAATATACTGACAACCCAAACATGATACAGTGTGTCACCAGTAGACTGGTAACCAATTTGAAGTGTTTATTATTTCAGTTTAGGAAATGCTTTCTCATAAGGTCCCTCATTTTGACTTCCGTTTGAGCTTAGCAGCTCTAAAATAGAAGGCAGGCATTATCCTAGTTGTACCAGTGAGGGAAAGTGAGGCCCAGAGAGTTGTTTGCTTGATATTACCCAGAAAATACATGACAGAGAGATAGAACCAGATTTCTCATCCCAGATTTCTTAGATCTGATAAACTCATTACGATGTCCTTTCCATCAGTACCCAGTGTATTCCAGCTGCTATGCTGGACTCTGGGGTAAGCAAAGCAATGAATGTTTACCTGAGCTTAATAAATGAAATATCTATATTGGTCCCCTTCCAGTCTTGTCTTTTATAGTCTACCAGAGACAGAAGACATGTATGACAGGTATGTTGATACTTATAATAATAAAGACTTTTCCTTTTGTGAGGCATCATGTTAGACAAAATGCACAAAGTGTCCAACATGAAAACCTTTTGAGTTAGGCAAATTGGGGCCACTGGCAAAGTTGGAAGCCACCCTGGGAAGAAATGAGATAGGGATTATTCAATTAAAGTCTGCCAACACTGTCTCTTGAGAGCAAATTACTCCAGACAACTCTTTTTTATTTTCCTTTTTTGAATTTAAATACAGGAACAATAACAACAAAAAGAGTTGAAGGGGGTCCCAAAAACCAGGTTGAGGACCTGTACTTCTACAGCTAAACACAAAGATTTAATCAGCACCTCCATATAATTCCCTGCTGGAAGAGATGGTAGTGTTTTTTCTCAGTGAATTAAAAGGCAACAAACCTCTAATTTTTCCATGTTGTGGCAAGAAAATTGTAAGTAGCTGTGCCCCCTGGGTTTGGCATGAATTTAAATACGGTTGGGTATGTGTAAGCCCAATGTATGAATGCTGCCAGTTAGAGGCACAGTCACCATCAGCATTTGGGGTAGGAGAAGGTAAAGGTCTTCCTTAGCCAGTTGCCCAAGAAATTGCTTTGCATAGGGGTTTCCTTTCTAGTCAGGCTTACTCTTTCCTGCTGGACAGGGCACAGTGCCAGCTTCACAGGTATCCTGGTACTGACACACATGTATGTTAGGCTAGATTCACCATGGAACCTCAGGTGAGTGAGCTTGGCCACTTCAGTCCTCCATGGATGAATTCAAAATGACAGTGTCAAGCCTGTGTCCTGTGTGCTGCATCCTGACCAATCCACCCTTGGCCATGGATGAGTTAAATGAGTGGAGATGGCTCATGAGAGCCACCCTTACTATTGGAAATATTGGGCTACCAGGAATAGGCAAAAGCCTATCCAAAGTATCAAATTCCAGGGAGACGCCCCATCTCTTCCTAGGTATGACTAACCACTACAGAGCTCCTCGAAGTCCTGCAAGAACTAGGTCCACAGAATGTTTCCCACATGACCATGAATAGGAGTTCTGTCACCAGTTTTAATTGAATTCTTTGACTGACTTTAAAATAATGGTCCCTTCCCTCTTTCATGCTCTGTATCATGGAGAGAACATTTACTTTCTTCAACAAAAGGCACAGTCATCAGCTTTCCCGTAGGGTGCCACAAACAAGTCACCTATTACCCCCCAATTTCACTGCCTACTCTCTAAAACTTGACCTACTCAGTTGAACAGCAGTCAAGCTGCTCCCAGCATTCTGAGGTTTAATGGTAGGTTTGTTTTTCACTGCTTGTTTGCTGTTGGCAAACCATGGGGAAGTAATGGGAACTTGAGAATACTGGCACACACAGCACTGAGACCAGTTCTTTGGAGTCTGGATCAGCATCCTATGCAACACAGAATGGTACTGATGGATTAATAACCAGCCAGAAGCCAAGACAATAAATAGGAGGTGGTAAATATGCTGCCAGATGACAGAGATGGACAAGGAAACAGGCTGCTGTGCAAGCGATGGGAAGGAATGTACGATGAAACCAAAGACTAAGGCAAATTTCAGAAGGTGAGGGCTCACCGCCACTCCATGGGAAGCACAGCCAGTCAGCAAGAGGCTTTCATGAGGAGGGAATAACCTGATCACACTCCTTGGAGAAGCAAAAATGTGGCTTGAGCCACCAGAATGCACTGGCATCCTGATACCAAGAATAAGTGAAACGCCACATGAGCAAACATCACACCCATAAGCAAGTCATCACCCTTCCCCAACACTTTTACTGGATAGCAGTCAGAAGGCCTGTGATCTACTTCCGTCTCTGCCACTAATTTCCTCATCTTGGGCAAAGCACTTACATTTTCAAATCTGTATTTCTTTAGTTACAAAGTGGGGACAGTTATGCTTCACTGCCTACCTCCCAGGTGATATTAATTAAACTGGAAGACAGGACAACTCACACCATCTGGACTGTGCTAGATGAATATGTTAGAGGAAGACAGGCCAGGGAAAAGGGAATATCTTACACAATGTCAGTTACTTGGTCTTACACATTAGGAGTGGCACTGAGAAAGGGGAAACAAATGTTCTCCAGATCATGCTAAGGCCCTATGTCAATGGCGAGCAGAGGTAGTAGAGAAGGTCAGAGAGCTCAGCCTAAGGACCTTGAATTTGTACATTCCAGCACATTAAGGGAAGAGTGTGATTTTGTACAGTCCAGCACATTAAGGGAAGAGGGTTCCACAGTACTTGCTAAAGTTTAGATTTGTAACCAGACAACTGTCCCGCACTCATGAGAAGTGGGAAGAAGCCGTATTTGTTGCATGGTATTACTGAGATGATTCAGGTTTTCCAGCTGCAGCTTGTTTTCTGTTCTGAAGCAGAGACTAGGAATAAAAAGCTGTCATTAAACAAAAGGTATGTGAATCTTTGGGGTTCCTCAGGAAAGGTCAGATACTATATTCGCTCCCATATGACTGCAAGATTGCAGTTAGGAGGTCGATATTGTATTGACTAAGATTCCAAATAAATAAAATGAGGCATCTAAAGTGACCCTCATGTGGATCTACCTACTAGGGTAAAAAACAAATCAATCACTGGAACACATTGCCATCGAGACTCTATTTAAAATGTGCTCCTTCACTAAGCAGCCAAATCAGCAAGACATTCACAGGTGTCCACAACAGCACATTTAGTACTATTTAGCTCATAAGGCATCTCCTTTGCCTCCTTAAGACAATGGAAGTTGGTAATGGATACCATCATGGAGGGTGAGCCTTACCTCGCGGGGCACCTGGTTAAATACACTGTACCCCATAGTCGATCTGTGAAGAAAAAAAGAGAGAAGGAGCTTTCTAAAGTTGGGTTGTTGAAAGTTTATTGTCTTGCACTCAGCCACCTTATATTTGACAAATGGACTAAACAGGTTCACTGGAAAAAGTATAATATCTTTAATAATCGGTGTTGGAAAAATTGGCTCTCCGCATGCCAAAGACTGAAACTAGACCCATGTCTATCACCATGCACTAAACGAAAGTCGAAATGGGTCAAAGACCTAAACATTAAAACAGAAATACTGAACCTACTGGAAGACAAGGTAGGTAGAAGTCTTGGAGACATAGGGGAAGGCAGAGAATTCATGAACAAAATGCAAACACCATGGGAAGTATCTCAAAGAATCAACAAATGGGATCTCATCTTATTGAAAAGTTATTGTACATTAAGAGACATCACAAACAAAGAGAAAATAAAACCCACAGAATGGGAAACAATTTTGGCCAGCAGTCCCTCAGACAAAGGACTTATATCAAGAACATGAAAATAATTACAAAACATTAAGATCCCCAAATTCAAAGACCCTCTCCAAAAATGGGCATCTGAGATGAATATGCAATTCTCAGATGAAGATATACAAATGGAAAATACATACATGAAGAAATGCTCACCATCACCGGTCATTTGAGAAATGCAAATTAAAACAGCATTGAGATTTCATCTCACCTAGGAAACAATGGCTGCCATCAAGAAATCAACTGATAACAAATGTTGGTGAGGCTGTGGGGGAAAAAGGAACATTGCTCCACTGTTGATGGGAGTGTAGACTAGTGCATAGTACAGCCATTGTGGAAATCAGTATGGAGATTCCAAAAAAAAAGCTAGGATTGGAATCTCCATTCAATCCAGCTATTCTCCTCCTGGGTATTTTCCCAGAAACATTGAAAAGGTCATGTCTCAATGTTATATGTGCCCCCGTGTTTATAGCAGTGCAATTTGTAATTGCTAAATCTTGGAAAAAACCAAAATGCCCATCAACTGCAAAATGGATGAAAAAGATGTGGTATTTTTATGCAGTGGAATGTTACTCAGCTATAAAAAAGAATGATCTTGAGGCTTTTATAGGTAAATGCAGACAACTTGAGACTATCCTCATAAGTAAAATAAATCAGACTCACTTTTGTAAATATCATATTTTCTCTCTAGTATAAAAATAATAAAATCTGAAAGAGTAATAAGATCCAAAACGTATAATAGATATTGTGATAATGAAAGGGAAAAAAAGTGTTCTAAAGGACATAACTGTATGTATAAGGGTGCAAGATAGATAAGCATACTACTAAGTTTTTGTTAGTTCATCAAACAGAATGGTTTGTACTGCCATTGTTTGATTGCCCACTTTTTATGCTTTGATTTTTCTGACTTAAGCAAGTCCTTCTAAGATAACACTATGTAATTTATCAACTAGTGATTCGTTACCGGTTTTTTTTTTTTTTGAAATTGTGTACTATTTATACCCTTTTTTCTGTTTTTCTTTTTTTCTCTAAATAAAAAAAAAATGTGTTGTTGAAAGTTTATTGTCTTGGAATGGGTTCGATAGAAGCAGGTCCTGTGTCAGTGATTTGCTGGGGGAAAATTAGAGCACAGTCAGGAGCTAAACAAAGTTGGGATCCCAGCTGGAGTTTTAACTTTAACCTGATCCCACTGGGAGCAAATTGTGCCTCAAGATGGGTCCCACCTTAAGGCAAAGGTGTTGGGCCAGTTATTGGTTGTGGGATGCACCTATGGCTGGGAGAAAATACCTTCTAGGCAAGAGGGCTCCTGCCACAGAGGAGTTACTGCATGCCTTAGCAACCAACACTCTTAGCAGCTATGGGACAGGTTTACCTGCTTAGTAAAGGAAATGTGAGCAGAGCACAAACTAGTGTGTGGGACCCATTACCCTAGTTGGACTTCACCAGATACCTGTTATAAAGCACACTTCACAATTTGGGCCAGTTTCTGGGTTACATCTACAATCAAAGCTACTATTTATTCCCTTCCTTATTCACTCCCCTCGAGCCACCTCAGAGTGCACCATCATTGGAAGATCTGCACCTGCTGCTCCAATGGCTTGAAAGTCTCCTCCCTCAGATGTATGCATTTGTTACTCTGTTTCCCCTCTTCAGATCTTTATTTAGACGCCATCTTCTCAGTGTACCCTTTGCTGAGCCATATCCAATGCTGGCAATTCTACTTCTTGACAACCATCCAACATAAAATATGTTATACTTGTGTTTGCTCTTTCCTTTTCCCCTTTTGAACATCAGCTCCATGAAGGCAGGCATTTTTGTCTTTTTGTTTTAATTCACTGATGCTTGTCTAGTACTTACGATGGTCCGTTAGATATTTTTTAATAAATGAATGCATATCTCCTTAATTTTAATGCTCTCTCTAGGCTCGAGGTAACTGGAATATATTTCCAATGCTCACATTTCTCTTCTATTTCATCTACACTATTTCCAGTGCATTAGGTTCATTTTAAAAATCATTTATAGTAATAGTCTTGTTTATTCCCACTTTGTGTTTTCAAATGTTCACCAAATCAACTACAGTCACTGCAGCCACCCAGGTTATGAGTCATGTTTGTTTTGAAAAAGAAAATGCTCAAAGCTACCAATTCTGTCAGTCATAAGGGACAAGACAGTGTAAGAAAAAAATCCATTGGCATTTTACCAAGTAAGCAAACAAAACTCCAATGGAATAAAGGTGTGTTGTACATTCCAAAAGCGAACCAGGCTTACCATCCTAACCCTCAATACGTTTTTTCTGTACAAAAATCCACGTAGCATCTGTCAATTGAAGATATCTATTATATACATCTTTTTTAAAGAAACTAATAATACATGCTTTTTGTATTTCTCCCATAATATATAATAGTGTTTATGAACACAGCCAATACTCATTAAGTGAGTTTTTGGATCTTGAGTAAAAAAGCAATCCTAATATATCATTGCGCTCCTGCATATAGTGTACATATTTCAAAAAGTCAAATGTTTCAGTGATTGGTTCATTTAACTGGGGAGCACACAAAGAAAACTATATGCCCTGATAGGCTTCCACCCATGCCCCAAAACAGTTTCTCAGTAGCTTCTTGAACTTGAACTCTCTCACCCTCACATTTCCTTAGCGATAAAATGGGAAGAACCTTCTTTGATATTGTTGTGGACACCCTGTGAGATCCTGGATATCAAAGGTAAAGTGGCATCCCAACAGGCCTTTAAAATTCAGCATGGAGAAGGGTTTTATTTGATGGCTTGAATTACTGGGGGTGCATACTATGAAAACACAGGGTCTTGTAAATTATGACCACAAAGTGCTCTGGACATGATAGTGGGAAAATGGGATTTAATAGTCATTTAACATCTGAAATTATGAAATGTGGTCAATCTTTTTGAGTTCAATTTATGCTTTTGTACCTCTTAAAGAATGATGGCGGGGAGTCTTGTCAGGCAGAGCAATCTTTGGCTTTTACTCCAGGCTAGGCTTTTGTCTCTGGATTAGTATCATGTACTTCATTCTAGTCTTGTAAATACATGCAGTGGAGCATGGTAAGTATGAGCACAGACTATGAGGTCAGACTACACAACTTGCATCTTACACTCCTGAATTACAAGCTGAACAACCTATAATAATGCTGTATAACTTCACTGCATTCTAGTATCCTCCTCTGGATGCTATAATGGGTAGATGAGTAGGAGTATCCATCCAATTTATAGGACTATTATTAGGATTAAATACATAAAGCATGGAAGGCTTCTAGCCTGCAGAAAACTAAAAAAAGCCCGACTATGTGACACAGGTGAGCTGTATTCCAGTTCTGCTTTTGTTTCAAATTTACATCTTCAATCCCAGATTCCTGCTCTACTCAATGGGCAACTGAAGAAACCCAGAGCAGTTATTAGAGAAAAAGCTAAGCTGCTACATCTGACCAAGTTATCACAGATGTGACTGTCCAGGCCTCTTCCAGTAGAAAGAGAGACAATAGAAAGAGCCCCAGAGTGAGAGACTGGGCACTGTACTTCTTGTGCCTTAATAAGTTACTAAGCTTCACCAACAGTTTACTAAATGTTTGCTGAATTAATGAATAAATTGGCAAGTGAATGAATGAATGAGAAGATGAAGAAAAACTGAAAGTGATGCTCCTGTCTGCTCAGCCTTCTATAGAACCTTCTGGTTGTTAGTTAAACGTACCACCTTTGTGTGGTACCATTCTGTTTCAATGCTCTTAAAGAATACAGCACCGGAAGCTCTATTTATTAACAGAAAATTAGCACCATAAAAAATTTTCAGACACCGAAAGGGAGAAGGCCACAACTCTGCCTCAGTCTTTGTTAACTCCTATCTAGTTCATCACAATCTTGAGAGATATTTCCTATTCTTGGACCCTCATCGCTCTTCTGCTTCTAGGATTTGAGCCACCAGACTCTCATCTTTGCAGCTTACTCTTCGACCTGGCTCAGTGCACCACTGCTCTGATTCTCTGAAACCCATGCTCAGCAGGTCTTCACCTGGGATGATGCTTCTCAGACTCCATGCAGGTAACATCTGCCATGAAAACAGGGGAGGAGATAGGAAAAAGAGAGGCGATCTCTGTTTGCCTACAAGATACTATCATGGTTTTCTTCTCTATATCCCTGCATGCTCACAGGACCCAGGAAAAGGGAAAAAACAAAATTCCATCTCCTACTATAAAAGTCATGAGCTAGCTCCTTTTAGAGTATCATATGATTACTATTGCCCGGGTTTGAATGAAGTAACTCTATTGCTGACACTCCCAAAACTGTCACCATGCTTCAAATATCTTTGTCTACAATAAGCCCTTTGTGGCATATAAATATTATACATAGTTCTGTAATTGTTGGCTTTGCTATCCACCATAGACTTTAGAGTCATGCATCCAAATACTATTTTTTTTGAGCAGAACCCATGGGCTCAGCATGAGACAGGATAGACACAGAGATTTAGGAACAGGAATGGGGACAGGATAGAGAAAGATGGACATCACAATACAGTGACTGCAATAGTGGGAGAAATAGTGTGTCGTGGAGTTATAGAAAAGAGTAATCCAGACTGCAAATGCAGATGTATAGAAAAGGCTTTCTTTGATGCAATATAGATGAGACTGGCCAAATCCAAAAATCCGAATAGGATAATATCATGAAGCATTTCCAGTACTTCCCCTGCAAGATGTTTATTCAACAGATGTCACTTGCATACCTACCCTATGCCAAGCATGGTGATGTGCACTGGCGATGCACAGGGAAATAAGGCACACAGTCTCTGCCTTTGGATGGATTTCGGACCAGATGGACTCAATGTCTCTCCCTTCCCCAGTGACAATGCCTGATGGCATTTTCTCACAACAAAACAGAAGTCTTTTGATTTGATGCCACCATGACAAACCCCAAGGGTAACAGCAGACAGTCTATCCAAGATTAGGACATCTCCTTAGAATCTTACAAGGAGAAAAACCATCAGATCCCCTGGTTCCATATAGAAGGCAACACAGGTGGTTTTTGCAACATATCTCATAGCCTGACTCTCTTGGACAGGTCCCTAAAGGAAATGACAAATAACCTGAAGCAGCAGGCATGAAAAGAGTTCCAAGAAAAATCATTTTTATTCATATGACAGAGAACAGAGTTATTACTGAGGCACCCTTGCTTCTAACTGTATATCAAGACAGAATGGAGAATAGACTGTCATGAAAGAGGAGCTGTGAGCCAAAAGGTGGATTTCACGGGGCCCAGAATGCAGCTAGAGGCAGGATGTTAGTGTATGCTGGAAACCCACTCATTTTAACAAGAAAAGATGGCATCCAACCTCTATGCTTGGTACTGTTGTAAATACTTTGCATACATTACTTCATTTATTCTTCACAATAAGCATGAAAATGGGACTATTATTATTACCATTTTAATCATGAGTAAATTAAGGCAAGGGGAAGTTAAGCAACTTGCAAATACTGAACACGGAGGAGGTTACCGGGTCTGTTCCAAAGTGCTAGAGGGACTATCTTAGCTGGGGACTACTAGAGCAAAACACCACATATTGAATAACTCAAAAAACAGATGTTTATTTTTCATGGTTCAGAATGCTGAAAATCAAAGGTCAGGATGCCAACATGGTTCGTAAAGATGTTAATGGTGTGATGCGTGCTCCTCACTGCTGGCCTCATCTAAAACTAACATGAAGCAAACAATGCATGCTAGAGACACTTACACATATATCACAGGGAACAGAACAGTTAAGAAGGGATGCAGTGGTATTGAACCAGCACTGTGGGAGATGTACAAAGACAATATCAGCTTAAATTGAAGGTAGCAGAGGTGAAGGATGCTTAAGAATAAGCAAAGCCAATGAGGGAGGGAATTTAAGATGGGCCAACAGCCTGAATGACTACAGACCCCCACCGAAGGCTGGCAATGGGCTGAGGCCCACAGAGGGCTGACCTGGGAATCAGGCTGCTGGAAGAGCTTGAGCTTAGTGGGAGCCTCCAGTTATAAGCTTGGTGGGTTAGAGGAGCCCCTGAGCACCAGAAAGGAGAGATAGAGCTCAAGTAGCAGAGGATTCTAGACACCTTGGTTGAGAACTCAAGGAACATATATGGAAGGTAACTTCCCTTAGAGTGGTTTTTCTCTGAAGTTTACAAGGTAGCTAACTGTACTACTAATATCTATTAATTCATCAAAAAGAACAGTTTTGTGCTTTCATTGTTTGATCTTGTTTTTATGCCTAAATCTTGTAACCTGAACAACTACTTCTAAGATAACAATATGCAATATATTAACTAGTGTTAATTTCTTACTATTTTCTTGAAATTCTACATTGTTTCTATATTTCTTTCTGCTTGTTTTTTTTTTAAATCTCTGAGTACTCATTCAGCCAATATTAACTGAATATTCTCTAAGGCTCAGAAATACATAGAAAAATGTGAGGAAACAAATAAGAAAAAAGGGGAAGGAGTGAGGGAGAGCAGAAAGGAGAAGAGACAAATGAGTGTGTGGTAGGAAACTACAAACCGAAATCACAAGCAGGAATTACCAAGGCAGTTGAGCAACTCCATGCAATGCTTGAAACACAGGAAACAGCACAAAAGGAGATCAAGCAGGAAACGGGTAATTGAGAAGGCTGGGCAGGGTAACAGGCTTTCCCCTGGTGACAGTCACCCTCTACCCCTCAAGGACCTTTTGTTGCTTGAGCTAAAAGTTCCAATTCACTTTGGTAATGTACCTCCCAAAAGAGACTTAAAGCAAATAGATACACAAGGCTTGTCCATGTGTTTACAAATTTCTACCAGTATAGAATGGTACTGTGGAGGTAACAAAGCGTCCTCACACGTATCTATTAGTCAGGGTACAGGGGTGAATGCTGGTAATCCCAGCTACTCAGGAGCATGAGGAACATAAGTTCCAAGCCACTCTGGGCAATTTAGCAAGACCTTGATTCAAAATAAAAATATGTAAGTAAAAATTACACGGGATGTAGTTCAGTGGTAGAATACTTGCCTAGTATGCATGAGGGCTTGGGCTCCATCCCTACTCCCTCCCGATTATTATCCATCAAAATCCCCCAAATCTATTGTTGAGTGGGCTAGGGAGGAATTGTCACACTCATTTAAACGTTAAGGAAGTTGATGCCTAGACAGTTGAAATGTCTTACCCAAGAGCACACATTAGTCATCTAACATGTCTGAGTACCAAACGATCTCTTAAGCTAGCTAAGTTGCCTTTCTTGCAAGAAGCTGAGCTTCATGCTTCAGGATGATGATTTTATTTCTAGAGTCACTGGGAGCCTAGAACAAAAAAAAAAAAAAAAAACTTTTGTGCAAGGTTCATCTGAGACTTGCCTTGTTCAACCCCTTGCTAGCTTGATAATTTTAAGTAAGTCTGAGTAAGTTATCTGGCCTGTCGTTGGTCCATCTGGCACAGTGCCCAGCATAGGCACCCAGAACCTGCTTAGGCATTAGAAGCTATGATGGAGAACATGTCCATTAGGTTAATTCTGATTCGAGTCTGTCCACAAAATATTCCCTAGATTCACTCATAGCAGAAGCATAATTCTAATGAGCCAGGCAGAGGACCCAAGATGGCCTATCTCTTCTAATGCTTATATTCATTATCACTGGGCTAACACAAGTCCATCATACTTTATTACCATATCAGCAATTCCAAATTCCAGAGACCTCTGAAGGCCAAAAGATACATCATTTTGTAGCATTAGTTGACCTGAACTGAACTTATTTGGCAGGAAAATTTGACCTAAACTGTCTTGAGGCTACTTTCCCCACTTTATTGTCATTCTAATATATAAAAATATTCTATATTCTAAAACACACTGGGTCCCAGAGGTTTGTGAGGCAAGACTGAACGTCCAAGAGCACCTTCCTTGCTGACCAGACACAATTCTGAGTAGAAAATTTCAATCAGTGTGATTATCCCAAAAGGTCATAGGAAAAAATTTATGTGACAATCAAAATGTTTATTATATAATTTTTATTTTTTTATTATTCTTTATTATTTGGTACTGGGGATTGAACTCACAGCCCTGTGCTTGCAAGGCAGGAGCTTATAGTGCTGAGCTAAATCCCTGGCCCTATTACATAATTTTAAAATTATAGCTACATGGACAAGCTTGTATTATAACCATCAATTGCCCTATTACATAATTTTAAAATTATAGCTATATGGACAAGCTTGTATTATAACCATCAATCTAAGTGGTTACAATGAGTGTGGGATCACTGAAATATAAGACCAAAATTTCAATCCACCAGGAAAGCTGAGGAGGCACTGATGCAGTGAGAGTGATCCAGGAGGCTTAACCTGGACTCCTGATCTCCTCTCCCTAGAAGATTTCCAGTAGCTGGCTGTTATCAATCCCCCACTAGAGTCAGGGCAGTGATGTATGTCTGAGGTTTCTTTCCATACAGGCCCCTTAGCCTGTAAATTCAATTTCCTGCAGCAGAAATGCTCCTTCATGTTTACACATATTTGATTTGGAAGAATTTTCTTCCCAGGCCTTCTGACTAATCCCCAGACTCAGTGCCTCTTTTTAGAAAAATAATAACAAGAAGAAAAACAGCATCTGAGCTAATACAAACTATTTATCTGCTCTGTGTTCATAGCACAGAGTCAGAGAGGTATCTGATTAAGAAGGTCATATTATTATTTCCAAGGATATAGCGACAGTTTCACAAATAATTAGAACCTAACTCCTGTTGTCAAGAGAAGCAAGGCACATGCATGGTGTGACACACTGTCTACAGCAGCAAATCTAGTTATTTGGAATAACTCACTCCTTTTTTCTTTGTAAACTGTAAAGCTGTACAGAATATGGACATAATCAGTATGTTTTAAATGTAGTCATTCACAAGCTCAATCTCAAAATACAGTTAGTATGGTATTGGTGGTTTTCAATTTTAAAAATTGATTTTGTTGCATCTTATTCACTGGGAAACAAACTTCTTTCTGCCAAAATGACTCAATAAGTATATTTCTGTATCTGTGCTGCATTCATAAATACAACTGGAGTGATTCAGTTAGTAATTCTTGGAGGATTACAAGCAACAAGTAACCCAAGGGAGAAGTATGCAAATGGAGTATTCAGAAAACCATGAAACAAAAGAGCAACATGTGTTCGCAAAGTTTATTGATGGCTTACTGAAAATTTGGTCAACCCAATTTATTTGATATTCATGAAATGTAAATTAAAATAAACAAACACCAACCCAGTTCTACTTCTGAAGTAGCTACTTCATTCCAACCACTGGAAATGACACGCATGAAATGAATATGAGACCAGTAATAAAATGTATCCAAGAGGGGAAAACAAGCGCTAATATAGTTTCCTTTTGGATAATGCTGTACTGCTATGGGCTAGTGGGCATAGGGCTGATTATACTAAAATGAATGAAATCTGTGATCCCCATCCCACCAAAATAACTGAAATGTAACTGAAAGACTTTACATCTTCTCCGCCTGCAGTCTATGCCATAAGTATGTTTAAATTAACTTGTTTCTAACTAAGGTTCATCATTGTGGGTAATTTGGAAAGTGAGAACGTAACAAAGAAGCTAAAATTTATGCACAAGTCTGCCAACTATGGAGAGTCTTCTATTGACATCTTGGCAATATTTTTATTCCAGTTCTATTTTTCAATATACTGCTAATTTTTTCTCCCACACAGTTGGAGTCAAACTTTTTTCTCCAGTCTTTGCATCTTAAACCCATATAACAGGTACCATTCGTGTTACTGAAATTCATTGTCAGCTGAAATTTTAAATAGCCATATAATATGCTACCAATCTTTCTATAATACTAAACATTAATACACAAGGCAGCAATAAATATAAAAATCAGATTTGCAGGCAAAAGGCAATAATGAATCTTTTCAGTTTGCGCTGTAAATGTAAACTCAAGCATATGCACATTTTAAATATTTAGATAAAATCTTGTCACCAAGATTTCCAGAATGACTATTCAAATGTACTTTTCCAACAGCAGCATACTTAAATGCCAGTGTCAACTTGATTGTCATCGAAAATGCCTGTTTATAAAATGCAAAATAAATGAAACCAACTATTGTCAATTTAATAAATATAAAACAGATGTTTTACTAATTTGGATTTCCTTAACTACAAGAGCAAGAAGTTAAATGTTTTTTCAAAGCTTTATTGGCGAGCTGTAGATTCTATTTTGTAAAAGGACTCTTTAAGATATTCAAGACTGGGGCCATTGTAAAAACAATGAGATTTTCAACATATTCTAAGAAGAAATAAACTTTCCTTTACTTCCCTGTGGGTATCCTAAATATCTCTTTTCATTGCTCAAACCCACCTCCCTTTCTACTGATCTCAATGGGTATGGCTGGCTTCCTCCATACCTTTCACTGCATATACATCTTCATTTGTATAGCCCTCAGCCTCCCATTTCTCAGAACAATCCTTTACTCTAATGGTTTTCAAATATTAGTTCACATAATGATCACCTGATATGTGTGTGAGATATAGATCCTTTTCTGCTGTCCCATAGGCTGAGTCAATTAAGACTTGGGAGAGACTCAGAAAGTCAATTTTATTAGCACCCAGATAATTCCAAAGTAGTTGATGTATGAGGTATGGTTAAAAATATGAATATTTACACTTTTTAAAATAATGTATTACAGTAAAAAAAGCATTGCCATTATTTCCCCTCAGAATATTTCCTCTTCCTTAGCCCATCACTCGTGCCAATTTCTGAAGCTCTTCTGCAAGTTCTCTTTCGTGTCTTCATTTGGAAGTTTCTCCTGAGTCAGTCCACAAGGTTTACTTCATTCATGGTCACTTTCACTTCGCAGAAGAGCCACCAGCCACATGGTGTCGGATCGAGTGGACAAGGTGAATGAAGACACACTGAAATGTCTTCACAAGCCAGCCTTTCCACTAGATGGCACTTGGCAGTGACACCACCACGTTTTTATTTTAAATGCTTCTCAGAAAAACACAAAAGAAGACCTCCAGAACTGCTTCAGAAAGTAGCGAAGAGTGATGGGATTAAATGTTTGAAGCAAAGGGGAATATCTTGAGGGGGACTAACAATAATGTGTCTTTTATTATAATACCTTTACAAATTTAAACATTCACTGTTTAAATCATCATCACAGCACACTGAGAAGCACTGCTTTAATCATTCATCATAGAGCTTTAGTAACCCTCGAAATCTCATAGGAATTCTGTCTGCCCCTCCCCAGTTATTTCCCTCCAGTGGCATTTAGTATATGGCCATAGATAATTCCTTGTTACACAGGATATCTCATTCAAGGCAGGGCATTTCACAATTCTGGCATTTCCCCATAAAATGCCAATAGTTCCCATCAATCAGGGTGACAACTGCTAGCACTCTCAAGCCTTTGCCAAATGTACTATAGAACAGGAATACTTCCCCTGGGTGAGAAATACTGCCACGGTCAGTATGACTCACTGTTACAGGACATAAGACTAGTCCTGACTGCTCTGTGTGCGTCTATGTCTGTGTAGGTGTATCTCTGTCTATGTTTAATAGATCATGTTTATTTCTTTTTGACAACCCCACATTTACTTGTTTCCCCTCAGAGAATATGAAGACATTTGGTACATACAGAAAATGGCAAAAGCTGGGCAGTGAAGGATTTAGGGAGTGAAGGGCACGTGTCTGTTAGGCTTTGCCTCTTTCTGTCTGCAAACTACTTAAGTACAAAGAAAAATAGTGAGGAGTTAGGAAGCTAAACAGTGATTACTGAGATGCCTTTCAGATAAAAGCTTTGCTATACTCTTTGACAAAGCTGTCAGCCCTTCTCAAGGCTTGGTTGTGAGGTAGCCAGGTGGCTGCTGCCTTGGAGGGCAGGGTATATGGAGGATTCTCCCTTGGAAATCTAGTACTGTACAAACAGAGATGGGCAGAAAAGACAGTGTGTATACATTGGGCAGCTCGTGGCAGCCAGATGGAATTTTGTGTGGAAATACACAAGTATTTTGGTCACTGTAACTTTTCATGTCCCCTGGGACTTCTTTTTCTTTCTTCATGGCAATGAAATAGCAATGAGGTGGAACTGTTCTAAAAACAGCTGCATTAATAGTTGATCTAAGACTAAGAAGTAAGACACAGTCCAGAGAATGGAATAGTCTAGATGACATAGCTATTGGCCTCTTGCGTGTATTATTTGTCCTAAGAGGATTGGAGGAGACAGGCCGAAGAAGCTGTGCTGCTAAAGGCATTGTGGGAGTTAGGATCTGGAATGGACCTTGAAGTCCCAAGTATTGGAGGCTTGGTCCCCAGCATGGTGCTAATGTGCAGGGGTGGAGACTCTGAAAGGTGAGGCCTAGTGGAGGCTTTAGGTCACTGGGGACTTCAAAGGCAATTAGGGGCTCCAGCTTGTTCCTGGCTCTTTTTTACTTCCCAGACATGAAGTGAGCAGCTCTGCTCGCCCCATGTGCTTCAGTCATGATATGCTGCTTTCCCACTGGCAAAGGGACCAAATGACCACAGAATACGAGCTCTAAAACTGTGAGCCAAAATAATCCATTTCTCTTCTATAAATGTATTATCTCATCGTAAATGTATTATGATCACCGAAAGCCTACTAACTATACCTTCTAGACATGAAGATCTAAGTTCAAGGACCACACAGAACACAAAACATGAATCCTGCTGCAGAGCTGAGAGTGAGCCTGCATGGCCATATAGCACAGCAGGTCAGGGGCAGGAGGCACTGCTGATCCCATCACTTAGACAACCAGTGTGGCAGTGGCGTTACTGCTCTCTGTTTGGACAGCCAAAGTCAAAAACACAGACTCCAGGAAGTGACAAGATCATATTTTTAGATTTCCAGAGACAAGACCCCACAGTCACAGGGATTCAGTAAAATTCCCAAAGCACCAGCAGTAACATGAGAGCATTCATTCATACCTGTCTGTGGCAAGGACATTTAAAGAGTCCCTCTCTCCACATTTCCAAGTATACTTGACTACCCTACAACCATTTGGCACAAAATAGCAACGACAACAACAACAAATTAATAATCACTTGTCAGACAAGTTCTTCAATCCCCACTACACCTTGAGCTCCCAAGGCTGTTTTTCCCTCTTTACCCTGGAAAGGCCACATGGCCCTTGTATAAATGGTAACATTTATACAAGGAAGACAAACATGTGATTTGTCTCTATATGTACGCTTGATATTTCTCTTGAGTTCCCTTACTTGATAACCCACTTTCCAGGTTTACTGAGGTATCGTTGACAAATAAAATTATATATATATATATATATATATATATATATATATATGTATATGTATTCAAGGATAACTTGAAATATGCATACATTTTACAATTATTACCACAATCAATTTAATTAATGGATCCTTTATCATCCAGTTATAATTTACGTGATAAGAGGTTAATATGTAAAATATATTTGTATAATTTCATGAAATATATGCAATGCAATACCATAAAACCAAATTACATCCATTAAACTGGGGAGCCACCTGAGCAGACATTTGCTAGAGAAGAAATACAAATGCGATCATTTGTATAGGAAAAGACTCCCAACATCACTTGCCAGAGAAATAAAAATCAAAACTACAATGAGTTTGTACCTCACGCCTGTTGGCATGGGTGCTATAAAAAAGATAAGAGGTAACAAGTGCTAGTGAGGATGTGAAAAAAGGGACAGTCTTGTACATTATTGGAAAGACTGTAAACAGGTAATGCCATTATGGAAAAGAGTACTGAGGCCTCTCAAAAAGTTAAAAATAGATGCTATATGACCCAGATATCTCATGAGTGGATACAGATCCAAAGGGAATTAAATCAATATGTTGACAAGGTGTCTACACTCCCATGTCCTCTGCAGCATTATTCACACAGAAAAGAAATAGAAAGAACTAAGTATCCAGCAATACATGAATGGATAAAGAGAATTTAGCGCATATGAGCAGCATAATATTGTTCAGCTTTATAAAAGAAGGAAATCCTGTCATTTGCCACAAGATGGATGAACATGAAGGACATTTTGCTATGTCAAAAAACCACTTAGAAAGACAAACACTGCATGGTCTCACTCATATTTAGAGTGAAAACAAAGTCATAGAGTAGAATGAAACTTAACAGACGCTGGAGTAGAAGTTGAGGAATGGAAAGACGTTGATCACAGTGTACATACATGAGTAGATTGTGGGATCTATCACTAACACAGTTAACTATCGCTAATAAAACAGTACCGTGTATTGCAAAACTCCTAAGAGTAGATTTCAAACTTTCTCACTGAAAAATAGTACATAAGATGATAGGTGCATTAATTAGCTTAATGAATCATTCCAAAATGTGCATATATATCAAAATATCACATTACAATCCGGGAAAATTTATAATCTCTTGTCAGTTAGAATAATAATTTTACATGTGATAAATATTATGAGAATTAAGTATCTATAGCTCAGTGCATAGTAATGATTTTGCAACATTTGTGTGTCTGCTTTTACAATACCTTCCAACAGTTGTCTATTTTTAGGGCGTTACTTTGTTTATTCAGCATACACATGACAATTCAGTCTTCCTAAAACATTGCTTTCCTCACCTAAGTCTCTAGCCTCTCAATCTTCCAATCAATCCCCACTTCTGAACAAGACATATCCAGATTCCTAGCCTAGCCTTCATAAGACTACATCCGTACAAATGCACAGGCTTTAGAGTTAGGTGTGTGATTAAATCTGGGGTCTGTTATTTACTAGCTATTTGAATCTAAACAGAATGCTCAGCTTCATTAAACCTCAGTATACATTTTTATTGGCTTCCCCAAATCTTCCACTGCCATCATTGTCTGAAAGACTCCTACACATCCTTTAGGACACTGCTGCATTAGTAGTTGCCAATGGGAAGAAGAATACCAAAAATGCAGATACTGGTGAGTGTCCAAATCCATGATCCAATCAGAAGTTTCAGGAGGGAACTCCATTCAGCCTTGTTTGACTAAGGCAACAGTTCATACTCTATTGATTGCTAACTACAGCAAACAATTATGTGAGTGGGCCCTTTGGCCACATGAGAGCAGACACAATTGTTGGAAATCTAAAAAGGAAACTCATCAGTGAAGCATAAGAACAGCAGAACCAGCTAGAGCAGATGTTGCACAAACACAACACTTAAGTCTGCTGGGCCAGCCCTATCCCCATTGTTCTGGGGCCAGAAGCCTTTCAGGAGGTCACCTAATCCTGGGAACACTTGCTGATGAAGCTGGCTACAGCTGACATTAGTTCAAAGAACCTGCTCTACCAAAGTACGCCTTTAATTGCAAAGACTCCGGAGGGTGTGCACCCACTTATGTCTCAGTTCTTTGAGGAAGAAACACAGAGATATTTTTGACCTCCAGTCAACAAGTCTATGCCCCTTTTACCTCTTTGTGTGTGTTGTCACTATTTGAAAACATAGTTTCTTTAAAAACAGAAATTTCAGAAAAATATTAATGGATAATCCAATGGCCCAAGTATGTTAAGGAAGGGGGAGAAGTGAAAAGAGGAAAATCAAAAAGAGATTTAATATCTTCATGACATGTCAGAGAAGTTTTGTAGATGGAAAGGAGAGATTTTGCATCATCTGTCTCCTGTTCAACTGGCACTTTGAGAAAGTCACAATTGAGAAAAGGAATTTGATGATTTATGGTCACTGCCTCTCTCTTCTCTCTTGTTCTATCTCTTAGGCTTCTTACAACAGTCCAGATGGACCCTGTCACATTAAAATTGTGGCAAGAGTTCTTCTTGAGGAGAGGTCTTTCTGATATTTACTTTCCGGACGATAAATAGTAAACTGGCATCCCCTTGCTGCTCCACTACAGTTCTAACAGTCAGGACCCCTGAAGTTGAACTCAAGCTCAGTGCTCTTTCTTTTTTCTTTCAGGTTCTGTAGCCTTTATTTTATTCTTTACTGCAGGCTAAGTTTTTGGTTGTTGTAGCTGCATATTACAAGGGCACAGATGAGGGGGAAAATCTGGGGAGCTGAAACAGGAGTTATCAGAATTTGGAGAGACTGAATCCTTACTGGCTGTAAGCTGAAGTTGATATGTGTGAGTAGGAGCAATGTGGGCAAATGGAAACCTATATTTAAATATAATTTTCAGTGTCAGGATTGTTAGTTAAGCGGATGACAATCCCTCTGCCACATTCAACAGAACATTCTGCAGCCCACCCTGCACTTACATCCCACAGAGAAGTCCTTCAGGCTGTGGACATCATGTTTTCATCTCTTTCTTGCACAGAAAAGATGCAGTACATTGGCACTGGTCTTTCAGTTTGTGGAGGGAATGGTTGTCAAGTCTGGTACACCAGAAAGGCTTGCTAAGATTTCATGAGAAACCAATGCTACTTGACCCAAGTGATACATGCCCATATACACCTTCTTAATCTCCCACCAGAAAGAAACTAGAGTTACAAGGACATTTCAGAAAGATAGATGATAGATACATAGACAATTGATTAGATAGATGGGTAGATAGATCGATAGATACATAGATAAGGCAAGGCAAGAATGAATTGCTCATCAGCCACCTTGGATTTCTCCTAAGAAATTTTCATGGGTTGTATTTACCCCTCAAAAAACTATTTTTGACTTTTCCAAAAGTAACTAATAAATAAGTAATTAACTCACCTCCCCAGGAAAATCATCTATAATTTAGAATCATGAAGCAGAGAATCAGACCAGCTCACTAAGTACAATAACTTACTTTTGGTCAAGAAACAAAAAAAAAATAGCATAAATCTGTATGTGTATGAATTGGTCAGTTTCTGCATGTGACACATAGGCCCTGGGTTTAGAATCATGAAAGGATATATTTTTTAGTGAATTCTTTCTAGTGGGAGAAGAAAAAAAGAATACATATTTAAATTGTAAATAGCATATGTTCCATCAGGCCTGAGAGTTTATTCAGGTTTTCCTACTCATTGAGAAGAAAAAGTGAGTCAAACTATATTTACTATACATCAATTAACCTTTTGAGATTTTTGCTTGATTCTCAAATTCATTCTAAATACCACAAGTGTATCATATTATTTACTATGCTCTAGACCTCTACTAACTCATAGTTCACACAGGATCTTGTCCAAGCTCTTTAACTAGCTGTCCCTTATGCCATAGCTTCAGTCTCATACTCTACCCTTTTGCAGATCAAAACCACCATCCCAGATCCTCATTCTGTTAGTTCTGTTCCTTCTCTAAGGCATCCCCATCACTGTCAAAGGCACTGCCAGGGAATGCAACAGAGATTCAGGTTTCTCTCTCCCTCAAACCTTTCATGGCAAATGCACCAGCAGGTATTATAAACTCTACCACAAAAGCAGGCCTCAGCTCTGTCACTCTTACCATTCTGAGTGCCACAACCTCAGGACAAGCTACCACTGCTCCTCTTCTAGGCTCCTCCAGGTGGTCTCCAACTTATCTCCACAATTACATTTTGGCCCTTTCTATTCAATCATTCACATAATATCCAGATTAACCCTCTAAACTGACATCTAAATGGGTTGTCTTTCTGCTTTAAACCATCCAATGGCTTCCTATGTCACTTAAAGAAACATCCAACCCTCTAAGCATAGCCTACAAGGCATTACCTGGCATAGGCAAGTATACAGTCTCACTTGTGTGCTACTGCACCCTGAGCATATTTTCTAGCACATAAACAATAAGTATGTAATGAAAGACAAGCAAGAATGGTTTGTACTTTTTAAGATCATGATTCTTTTTTCCTCCAATTTTTCACTAATCTGCACATGTACTGAGATGCATGGATTAAATAATCATATAGAGTAATGGCAGTGAACCTATGGCATGCACACTGCAGTAGTCTGTACCTTTGGAAGCTCTAAAAGGCAGCTTTGATATTTTCCTAGAGAACTGGTGGAGCACAATTCTGGGTGTATCCAGATGGGTCAGGTATTCATGGGCTTGATATCTATGCCTGGCTCCTGGCCCCTCCTTCTCTAGCACTGTTTTCTTCCTCTGCTTTTTGGCTCCCATGAACTGAGCTGCTTTGCTCTGCCAAATCCTTCTGCCAAGATGTTTTTGCCTTGAAGCCTTTCGACCAAGTATACTGCATCTTCGGAAACCAAAGACTAAATTAAATCTCTCTACCTTTAAATGGTTGGTGTTGAGCATTGTGTCTCAGCAGCAAGAAAGATAACATAGAAAATTGGTACAAAAGGAGTGACAGTCATTACTGTGATTATACCTGATCGTGTGATTTAGAAGTCTTTGGAACTGGTTTGCAGGAGGATCTAGGAAAGGCTTGAAAACGTGGACTAGAGGAGGCCTCAAATGCTATAAATAGAGTCTGATGGGTGAATCTGGTGAGAGCTCACAAGGCAAGAATGCTGATACAGATGCTGACAGTAAAGGCCAGGCTCAGGAGGTTTCAGTTGGGGACAAGGATTCTATTGGCAATTGAACTAAAGGTCATATGTGCCATGCTCTGGAAGCGAACTTGTCTTCATTGCATTCATGTCCTGAGACTTAGGTAATAGACATGGAAGGAAAAATGAAGAATGCCAACCAAAATCTAACAGGATATTCTGATGGAAATAACAGAGTGAATATGTTGAACACTTCAAGATATGTCAGCAATAATTTTCAGGATTTGAAGGAAAAGGCATAAAACCTGGTATTTAAGATACACACGAAGAGTCCTGGCTTGGGCAAGCTGCAGCCGCCCCAGAGGGAGAACCACCCAGCGACTCCTGAGATCTCCTGAGATGTTAGAACTTAGGGTAATGAGAAACAAGCAACCAGTCTGCCTCCCTGGTAAGCAGTCGTGGCTCAGGCAAGCTGCGGCCGCCCCAGGGGGAGAACCACCCAGCGACTCCTGAGATCTGCGCCACAATGGAACTTAGGGCGCTGCGAAACAAGCAACTTGCTCGTCTCCCTGATAAGCAGCCATAAGTCTACTGATGTGCAGGCTGAGAATCAAACATCCCATTCCCCCCACCCCCACCCCATTAACAAATGGGAGTCAGAGGTCTGAGCATCTCTTGGGAGGTTGACTATATGCAATTTAGCACATAGGGGGGATTTCCTCCTACCATCTCTTTGAACTCAAATATTATTATTATTGTTTTGCTTTGTTCCAATTAGTTGTATTGATCTATTCAATATCCTGTTTTGATAGTTCTATAATGTTCTGTGTTTCATTTGATTTTGCTATATCTGATTGAAAGAACAACTATTGTGAAGATAAGAGATATACTATGATACCTATTGCTGTAATCCCGGTAACTTGCTGTGAAGTCCTGTACCAATTTCACTGCACTGTCTCAACTGGCTTTGTCTTGTCTTGTTCTGTTGTATTTTACTACCTTCAAAAGAATAAAAAAATTTTAAAAAAGAAACACATGAAGCTTTGTGAAAGATGAATAAAAACAAATCCATACTCAGTTTCTGGACAGTGAAACAGTAGGACCTTAAGGAATAAAAAAGAAATTCAAGTGATCAAAGGAAAACAAGGCATTATCTACAAATGAAAGACAAAAAGATTAATTGGCACATCTTCAGCAATAAATAGAGTAGCGTCTTCAAAGTGCTCTGGTTAGGGCTGGGGATTTAGCTCAGCAGCATAAGCGCCTGCCTTGCAAGTGCGCAGTTCTGAGTTTGATTCCTGGTACTGATTATTAAAAAAAGAAAAGAAAAGAAAAGAAAAACCATCAAAGTGCTCTGGTTATTGGTGGGGGCTGAGGCATCTCTGTTGGCCTGACCATCATTGAAATAGTAAAAGGGATGACTTGACCTCTACAAAGCATAACAGTTTACTATGTGAAAATCTTCACTGAGGAAATACATTCTCATTTGAACAGAAGGCAACCAAATGAAAATGAAAGGAGCGGGCTATAAGGGGAAAAAACAATAGGCAAAGAAGTTGTTAGTCTAAATTAAATGCTAAGGCGACATAATAGATAGTGGAAGCAGTGTAGAAAACAAGGTGGTATTAAATACTGGCAGACATAATAACCAAGGGATTAAAGTTAACACATCCTAAGTTGCTCACAACTATTAAGAAGAGAGTCCAAAAACTGAATGAGTTTAGATTGGTGAAGCTAAGGATACTACATAACATTCTAAAAAGAACCAGTGAAACAGGACAGAACGGTTGTTGTTGGCTGTGTTTGATTAGTGACAGGCAAATCTACTTTCCAGCCTCAAGGCTTGCTGAGTTGCAAATTTAGCGATGTCAAATATTTCAGTTACATGGCTACAGCAGAGGACGGACAGGAATTGTTGGTTATATCAAGGTGTAAATATGACACTTGTTTTGTATTATACATAAAGACTCTTAATGTGATCTATCAGCAGAAAACAAACTGAGAGAATGCTGCACTTGTTTCATCTAACCTGTTCCTTCTCAGACGGATGCTTTCGATTTTCTCTAGTAAGATCCATTGCCAGTGTATCTTCCTTTCCACAGGCCCTCTCACAATTTCAGTTCAATTAATAATTTCAATCTTCTGTCAAATTTCAACTGTTTGTGTATAAGAAAAATATCTACTTTGAAATTTCATTTCTTCCTCATTTTTGTGTCATATGTCAACAGGAAGATGAAAGAATAAAAAGGGAGGAATAGAAAATCAATGATTAAAACCCCACAAAGGAAGCAACTTGGTAGAAATATTAAAGACCAAAAATATGTTTATTCAATGGTGCTTCAAATTTTATAAGGAGAGTCTGGATATATTTTCCAATAGCCTGAATATTTAAAGCAAAATACCAATTACATGCAACATTACTTAAATGTCAAATAAAACCATAAAATCATCTATAACTGACTCAAAGGAGTCCAACAACAATTTGTTTAAATTTTTTTATTTTTTTATTTTAAAGACAATAAAACAAAGCAAATCAATAAAAATATAGGATTTCAAATCAAGATGATAGAAAATAAACAATCGTTATTTTATTGTGTATTGTTAGCTTTGAAACATTTGTTCAGATTACCAGATACAGGCATGCAAAATTGATCAAACAATATAAGCACTAACTGCTCCTTTACAGGAACTAATAGACATAGCATTGATTAAATATTTTAGTTTAAAAACTATACATTTTATTTAAAAAGAATCATGCAAAAACACTATATATTGTATGTAACAGGGAAGTACCTGATGATTAATATTTGAATATAGAGAATTGGATTAGAATGCAGTCAAGCTTTTATTACCCACTATTTTAGGGAAACAGTTCAAATGAACATCAATTTTGTAAAACCCAGACCGACTATTTCTTCTGGGCACAGTGGAAAGAATAAACACAGAAATAGTTCTAATTCCCAGTGACAGAGGTTCCAATCCCTAGCAGCTTAAACACAGCTGATAGATAAAAGAAAAATGCTAATTGCCGGATATTGTCAGTCATCAAGGAATAAGCTTAATGATTGTCCTTTGCATACAAGCTTCTCTGATAGCAACAAAAAGTAACTCTCCAAATTCCTATTATGAATATGCCAACAGTCAAATTTTAAGGTTGATATATTGCTGGAAAATGTTGTTGTAGGGAAGAAGACAGACAAGTGACCAGTCTATAAAAAATTAAACTAGCAAAACTAGTTGGGACCAATACAACTATACCCTATCAGCCAACAAGCAAACAACCTAATCCAGGGAAATGACTTGTCCTGGTGCAGTGAAGTCTACAGCTGGTTAACAGGGTATGACCTAGCACCCTGGTGTGTTAGAGAAGTCTGCCCATGTATCTCAGCTACATTGCAAGTTGGGTTGAGAATCAGAGTTTTTCTCAACTGCTTAAACCACCTCATTTTTACATGGGCTTTGGATTTTTATTTCTTGTAATGGAAAAAGGGTTGTTCAGGTGGACCTAAGCTGCATTATGAGTAATGATTCCTTCTAAGTAAGCTGTCAAACCCAGACTAAGGAGATCAAAAGAACACTAGAATGTGTTGGCACATTTTAAGTATGGTTACACAGAAGCAGCTCAAAAAATATTTCAAAAGAGTTATCTGAGATTTAGTATTTGTGTGTTGGGGGGGTCCCCTAGATGAAACATGGTTGAAAATGCTTTGTTATTTCTGGCACAGATAGAAGTGATTGGTGCAAATGGAATTTTTTGGAACATCTCTAATTTTATGCATGATGTGTTGAGCACCTACCGGACTCCAGGCCCTTTGCTAGGCACTAGAAAAAAGGACAGGCATCCCAATACTTCTTTTCTAGATGAGTGCTTCTCAATCAACAAAGGCTGCACTGCAAAACTGGGCATGGGAGGAATGGAAAATTCCACAATTCAGTGATTCTCAAGGCCTCTAGATATTAACCCCCAGACTACAAATTTACCTGGCCTGTGGTGGAGTCTGAATATTGCATTTGCAAAAGCCCTCCCAAGTGATTTTAATATGCAACAGCATGAGAATCCTTGAGGTAGTTGGTAAAAGAGACATGTGCATTCCAAGAGACCAAATCACATGAGCTACTTTTCTTCCATTTTTAAACTTGAACGGATAGAATATGTTGAAAAATGAAGACTTGGTTTTAACAATATTTTTTTACCCAAAGCGAAAGGAATTCAAGTGTCAGGGGCTTATATTCCTTCTATTAGAGATTTACTCATTATCTAAAAATTGATATGAAATATTAAAAAGTACTTTGGAATGTCAGAAAATTCATATATATTATGTAAGTACAGGCAGCCCCACAAAGACAACAGAAAAGAAGAATGGCCCAGGAAGTCTGCTAATGTTTTGAACACTGAGAAAAGACTGAGCTCCAGACTGGGGTAAATAGCACAGTGTTCTCCTAAAATTTGGTATCTTAGGATAGGAATCTGACTAAGCATGGAGTAGATAACATTTGCCAGCTCTTTGAGAATAGAGCAGTAATCTCGCGAATCTTTCACGGACACACGGAGTGTCTCATTCAAATATAGGTCTCCTCTAAAAGCAATAAGAAAATGCTTTAATTGGCTAATTATAACACAAACACATGGTAGAGACTTTAATTTTCATGAATACAAGGTAATGATGTGACTACACTGACAATGAACTGTGCTAGGTGCTGTCACATGGATATACTCTGCTCAGGATAAAAATAAGACTCCATGCATTTCCCCAGCCTTGACACCCACAGTGCCTAAAATCCACCTACAGGAAAGGAAAGAACTTGTATGGGACCCTGACAACTTCAGGATGCTGAGACAAATTGACACTGCCTCAGAGGAGCTCAGGGTCTGCTTTTGCTTAGGGTGCATTTGTGGTCTAATTTTTTGGGGGGGAGTACATACAAATTGCACTTCCATGAATGAAAGTGACTATAAAAGTGACCAGAAAGCCCTAGCAGACTCTGCCTTTGTAACAATTTAAAGCAGTAAGTAGAGTTATTTAGGCCATGTCACCAACGGGAAAGTTCACATGACAGCATGTCAGAATGGTCTTTAATTCTTACCATAAAACTTTCAAGAAAAGGAATGACCATTCTCTACCCTGGCTGGCATCCCCACTGAGCTACTGTTGAGCCAGAGTGCCCTAGGCTTTTTGCCACACAATAGTGAAGTACATTCTGCTCATCCAGTCTTGAGTTTATGATGACAAGTGTGTGACTGTTACAGGTTAAGTAGACACCAAAGAAACATCTACCTCAGGTGGCCATTTTAATGAAAATGTCACACAGAGTAAAACGCACAGAAATAAACTCCCCAAAACTCAATTCAAGCCAGGCATGGTGACACATGCCTGTAACCCTAGCATTTGCAAAGCTGAGGCAGGAGGAGCTCCACGAGTCTGAGGCCAGCCTGGACTACATAGTGAGACCCTGTTTCAAAAAAAAACAACAATAAAAACAAACAAACAAAAGACCTGAATTGAAAACACTATCCAGCAACTCTTCAGTTTGTACCATTTTTTCCATGTTGTTGACCTTAAGGTCACAGGGAAAAGTGACCTAACCTCTGAGTCTAATTTTGCTTAAGTCCAAAGTGGAGACAAGGACAACATATGACATACAGAGCTGCTGTGAAGATGAAATGGTTAAGAAGGAATATTATTATTAACCATTCTTACTACAGTCAATTTATTGATATATTCATTGTTTTGGGGATACTAGGTTTATTCTTTCACTCAATTCATTCATTTATTAAGCATATCTTTTCTGAGCATCAGTCACTTTTAGTCACTGTCCTAGCCTCTTGAGAGACAACAATGAATAAATCCAAGTCTGTCTTCTTAAGTGTTTTATTCTAGCGGATAAGAGTAACAATAGAAAAATTAATATACCGATAAGAAACATATGTTTGTAAGTGATATGTACAGAAAAGAACAGTAATGCTGGCTGAAAGGAGAGATAATGACAAAAGCTGTTTAAACAGAATGCCAAAGAAGTTTTCACTGAAGGTGATCCGTGAGCAAGCAGAGCCATGAGGTTTCAATTCTCGTGGTGATTAGGCCATCTTGTTTTTGCTAGTGCAATGGCTCAGGCCATCAGTATAGCACTCTGCCTTAGCCCTTAGTCCTGTGAGCGAGTCCTACGTCTCCTTTTCCTGGTGTCCTGTTCTGGATGCCCAGGGATGAGAGATTCCACTGCCAGCATTGCACTGAGGAAGGCAAAAAGTCTCACTTGCAGCCTACCTAAAAAAGTCTTGAATGTTGAAGTCTGGCAGATCGTTATTGCACTTGCTGATTCTCAAAGATTAAGCTGCTATCTTTTTTTTTTCTTTCTCTTTTCCAAAAATAGATGGCTGCCTCACTGAGTGCTGTGTAACAAACAGGCTGCCTGGCTCTCCATCCCACTTACTTCCTATTATTCAAGTTGGTAAGACAGGAGAGGGAGTTGGTGCCTCCCCAAGGAATTATGGCCAGCCAGTGAAGGACAGGCAACCTGGGCACAGTGTTCGGGGAAGCCTTGGGGAAACTTCTTCGCTCACCTAAGGGAGGAGGAGCAGGGGGAGTTCCACTACTCGCTCCCTAGTGCACAGGATGGCACAGCAGCACCTTCATTAAGACAGAATCTACTAGAAGGACATTCTGTCTGCTCTCATTCATCCTCATTCACATCTCAGCAGGGCACCACCATCTTTCGCACCAACAGACCCAAATCAAACTTACAAAAAGATTGTGGGTTGTGAAGAGAACGAGGAGTTAAAATGCAGACTGCAGGGCTGTTGGGCCGAGGATTTAGCTCAGCAGTTCTAGCAATTGCTTGGTAAGTGCAAGGTCATGAGTTCCATCCCTGGTACCAAAAACAAAAACAAAAACAAAAAACGAAGTGCAGACTGCAGCTGGAGTTCTAGTAATTTGGCCTTGACAGGACAGAAGCTTAGTCAAAATGCCTGGGGCCTAAGCATTGCATTCCTGATATTAACAGGATGGTAGGAAGTATGTCATGTGGCCTTTCACTTTTCTTGTCTGTCTCTGGGCTGGGGTGAGCTCAAGCAGAAATGCTTTGTTTTGATGGAGGCCATACCACAGAGCATGCTCCTTGAGGGCAGGGCTAAGGTTGTGGATGGCTCTCTGAAGCAGCAAGTCCTGGTGATCTGATTTGTTCATGATTCCATTATTATTCAAGTTTTCTTAATGAGCCATAGATGTTTAGGGGCTCACAGGCAGATATACTCAGTTTTGAGAATTTAAAAGCCAAATGCTCTTTATCAAATATCAAATATGCATACCAACTGGAAAGGCAGCCAGTATTTTAGGGAAAACACTGAGCATGTGATCAGAGGGGTTGACTCATAATTTTTTCCCAGTAGGTAAAATAAAATGCATAGTGAAAAGACAGAAAAAAAAAGTATTTGCCAAAATGATAATAGTGTGTTTTTTCTATGGAGTGGGATCATGGGTGCTTTTATTTTTTTATTCTTTTTCATAATTTCAAAAAAATGATATCTAACAAGCATGTCAAATCAGAACATTCCAATGATATAAAGGTCCAGTTAAAATATCGATTTTACTTTCATTAGTTGAATTTACTTTGAAGCTAGGCACAGTACCTTCTAGTTTTCCTATCTATAACAAGAGGAGAGACTGCCTGAAATGCCTTCAGTTCTGGCACTCTGCTACAAACCCATTTTTGTTATATTTCTTAAACTGAAAATTTAAAGAGCTAGGACATTACCACTACTTCAAGTTACCATGACCAGAGTTACCATTTACTGCAGAAGCTAATCCTTTCTGCAGGGTTCTGATTGTCAGGCTAAAAGCTCATAGGCATTGCTATTATTCTGCATTCACTTGTGAGTCACAGTTAGCCTAATACTGGATCTTCAAGTGCAATTGCTACTGAAGTGTGGGATTAATAACAAACAATTCACAAATCTGTTTTCAGCTGAAACAATTTCCTTATTTCAAATTCTGCCTTGGAGTGTTCATCAGACACACATGTAACACAGTACATAATGTATCTCATTTAATCTGTACAAGTGCAGTATGAATGATGAACAAGTATTTATTAGCCCCATTTTATAAATGGTGAAAAAGGCCGAGAGAAGCAGGTATCTAGATACCAGAATTTGAACCAGTGTCTGATCAACTATGTTAAAGGTCACTCTACAAATTTGACTATGTAAAGGTGGGTAGCTAGAATTGCTGGGGTTGCTGAACCTGTAATTGTCATGATGTGCTTCCATTTTACTGCTTTCCTCTGTGATTTGTGGATGTCAAATCCTTGAGCGAGAAGGATTTTGTTGTCATGCTGCTTTCCTGGTCCCTGAAGCCTGGAGATAACAATGAGTAATTCAAAAGCCTCTATGACAGCTCCTACCCAGAGTGGGAGCTTGTAAGTGGGCTTGGAAGAAGATGATACGGTCCGCGAGTGGAGCAGGTGGTGATTATGCTGGAGTCTGTGCTCCTTCTGTTTGAGAAACTCTCCAAACCCACAGAGAGGTGAAGATATTAGCAAACCCGCAGCAAGCTCCTGAGTATCAGGTTGAATGACTAATATGCCAATGGAGCCCTCCCTGCACTGGTTTATAATTTCAGTTCAGTAAAGCCTGAATGTAAGATTCAGGGAGTGAACACAGGCTTCTGATAGTCATGCGTACCCTGTGCGAAGGTACTGTTTCCCAGCCTGATGCTAACATGACTTTTTTATCACTCACTTCACGGACAGTGAGTGCGATAGAAGAGTAGCAGGACTTTTAGTTTGTATGTGCAGCTCTGCAACTTGCTAATTGGTGCTTTTGGACAACTTCTATACATTCTTTGAACTTCATTTTCTGCACTGATCGAATGCAGATGATAAGTTCATCTCAAAGTATTATCATGAACATTAAATTAAGACATTTTATAGGAGCAAGGGGGAAATATTATGACTATATTAATAGATTTTTGGTAGGCCATTATATGATTTACCATGCTTATAAGCAGAGAAGATAGTGTGCTCTAGTGAGTCTGAAAAACACTGGGTTAAGCAAAATTGGGGTATTGTATTATGTAACTCTCATAGAGCAAGCTTCCTAGCTTATCATGGTGTTTTCAAGGTACTGCATTTAGAAGCCTAATAGCTAAAGGCTATTCTGTTTATTCAGAGTGTGTAAAGTCAAAAATCAAACTGAACCACACGTCTTCCTGCATGTGCTTAAGGACACAATCTCTCAGAAGTTCTTAGGGTTTAGATTTTAGTTTAAGGTCCAGGAATACTCAGACTGGACCCACACAGCTGCCCAAGTTTCCTTAGTGAACATGTTGATCACTTTTTTTTTTCCTTTGGTGCCAGGGATCGAACTCATGACTTTGCACTTACCAGGCAGGTGCTTAAGCCACTGAGCTAAATCCTCAACCCATGTTGAACACTTTTGATTATCACCAGTAACCCATAAAATTGGCTGGCAGGATTTGTCATGTGCAAAGGCCAGAGTACATTTAAGAAGAGATTAAGGTACCTTAGTCTTGATGTAGCATTGGTATCTTGGTAGAGTTGCAGTTGAGCTCTCTGACAGACAGTGTAAAATCAGCAATACTAAACAGTTTCAGCAGGGGCTAGAGCATAGCAGATGGGACCAAAATGGGAAGCCCCGAATAAATCTAAATTTCATGGAAGCTACTACAAGCTCTGAAAGGCTGATCTTGCTTTCTTCTAGATAAGCAACACTAAAACTGACATCCTGATTCTGGCTCAAGTCAAGCCAAGAACTGAAATTTGAAGGAGACATAGTATGCTATAAAACCAAGAGAAATACACTCTGCATCTATGGAAACCCACATGAGCATTTACAATCTCATTTGGAAGCTTAGCCTCTCTACAGTGTGTCAGTTAACTTATTGAGCATTTACAATGTACCAGCTGTACCAGCTACATGACACACATTATATTTAATGTTTAAATCATACGCCTAAAAATAACATGGGTGGTAAGAAATCTGGACCGAAATCTAGATTTTTCTGATTCCAACCACAGGGTGTTTTTGTTTTATTTTGTTTTGCTTTCATTTATGCTGTCAGAAAAGCGGATTGTTTGATTTTCCTGAACTTTTTGGCCTGTATGTTTCTGGCTCCTCATTCCTACAGTCTCTCCCACCTATCCACTCTGACAGCTCATGTACTCCAGCAGTCCAGGTTTCTTTCATGCGACAGAGTTATAAGAATGCCAAGATAACTAATGAATTCCTGGGTGAGTATCAAAATGACCCCCTATGTATGCCAAGAAAGGGAAAATTACCCCTTTTCAAATACAATCTGAAAGCCTTTCAGGAGATTTGGAGAACAATTTCAAATATACTTTGGCTATGCCCAGGGTCAGGTCATTGTTCAGGTGTCTTCTGTAATGTGAATGCTTATGTCTGGTCAAGCCATGTTTGTTTCTCAACGTCTATTTATTTATCCTCTCAATATGCAGAGAACTACATGAGTCACCTTGGTAAATATTTTATCCACTGCCACATGCAGCTAATATTTTACCTCTATCCTACACTTTGTAACCATTATGATAAACTGGCCAAATCAGAAACTACATATTCCTCTCATCGATATGTTTTCAAATACCCAAATAACACTTTGTCCTACAAGTTATTCCGGAATAATGCTATGATTTAAATGGATATATACATGTCCAACATACATCCTGACAGGACAGCTCTTTCCAACTTCCTGGAAAAAGGAATAAAAGTGGCTGATATCCTAGGTTCCTAAGCAAACAGCTTCCTGCCTTCCTGAATACTGGTCTTTGCATATATCCCAAGAGAAGTAGCATTTAGTTAAAATGTTTGAGGTTGACATAAAAAACCACTAACCCAGACAAATAGAGACCACAAATCTATAATTCTTTCTAAATCATTTTGTTTAAGATGACAAGCAGAGATGAATTAATCCAAAGTTGATGAATGGATAGTTTCATCCCCCCAATCTGTCTTTGCTCTTTATCTGCTGCGTATACATATTTTACTGATGTCATAATGTTTCCATGGCAATTTGCGTTTTGAACTTTTCAAAAATTATTTTCCTTTTGCATTCAGCATGCTAAACAAGAATAGTTAGATCCACACAGGAGACAGCGAAACACTGACCACAGGCATGATAAAGGTCATTCTTCAAATCAGAGGCAGATTTGAGAAAAGAACACTGCCTTCAGAGACTTAGGCTCTGAAGACATAGCAATTAAAAAGGCAGCTATCAAAACAAGGGAAATAAAGGAAAATATAACGAATTCGGAGTTATAAACATAGTATTATTTAATTCATGCTGGGGATTTAGCTCAGTGACATACATTCCTGCCTGGCAAGCATGAGGTCATGAGTTCAATTCCTGGTAGCAAAAAAAAAAAAAGTCCTGGGTTCAGTATTATTTAATTCACTTCCATCAAAAATTCATACACATTGACCAAAATTGTGCAATTCAAGGAGCAGGTTAAAGAACATAGATTCCCAGGCCCAAATCAATACCAACTCAGTATCTTGGCATCAATGACCAGGAATCTCCATTTTTATTAGGCCCCAAAGAGATTCTGTTGCACACTTGTTTAAAGCCATGAATGTATGTAATGCAAAAAATAACAGATTGACTTCTTACTCTCAGGTTCAGTTCCCACAACAAATGAATGACATGAGGTTTGTGGAAGTCAGTAGGTGGTTCTCAGGGTGAATTTGCACAAAATGAGCTCCTCAAAGAGCCCTGAACAGGGATCAAGAAGAGAGTACTTCACTCTACCTTTGGTTGCACCAAGTGTTTAGCCTGATATTTCTTCCAAGACAGCCTTTTGCTCTTGCGTTATCCTGGTATGAAGAGAAAACAACCTGCCAGCAAAGACAGCTCATTGAAACCCAGGATATCGCTCCACAGCAATGCACTGAAAACAGTTTCATTACATCTCAGATCCATTTGCAACCAGATAGCATCATTTCTCTTTTAGAAGCAGGACTCTGTTATGATTTTCTTCTCTTGCACCTGCAAAGAAAATACCTCTACATACAGAAGACACAATTATTGTTAGGTTACTATGAGACTTGTGAAAATCTGATGAATTAAATGGCCCAGAATCATAATAAACAAGACAGAAATGGGGAAAGGGGTAAATAAAATTACTGGGTTGAAAAAGGAGCATTTTAAAATCACAGCTAAAAAATAATATGATCTGACCAGTTTTACCAATCCATCATGATTAAAATAATTCGGCAGCTTGTTTTTGGTTTCTGATGCAAAGACAGGACTCCAGAAAGAAACAGCTTAATGGAAACAACATGTTTCTGCCTCAGGATTAAATCCAGAGCAGCCCCGAGGGAAGGCTTTCAATGCTATCCTGTCAGTATTATTTGGACTGTGCCTGAGCCAGGTAAGCCCATGCCTCATTAACGAGAGCAAAGCTACCACTGAGATAATTCCTCCTCTTCCACCCCTGAAAAATAAAGAAAATACAAAAAACCATGGAAATTTTTCATGTGCCTGTGACAAGCTTCACTCACTGATTATAAATCAATCATAAGGCCTTTAGAGATCCTATTCTCAGGGCTCCTGCTGAGAGCGCTCCCCATTCTCACTACCTGGTGCTACCAGGGATACCAAGGAGCTAAAAGCCAAGTATTAAGGTCAGAACAAAAGGGCATTTAGCCAGATGAGTCCAGCAACTTATGCCCTCCGAGTAGCCATTGCTTTTTCTTGCCAGTACCCTTTCATTCCTTCTGGCATCATCCCATTTGTATGAAGCCCCCTCCCACCATCATTTAGTAGCTACCCTTCACTTTATAGTAGGGCAACTCCCTGCCTGCAGCCTGCTCCATCTCCCACTCTCCAAAGATTAAAGCCTTCCTCTCAAACTACTGGCCTTCTAAGTTTCCCAAGACAGCAATGTGGGTATCCACAGCATAGGGGACACTTACATCTGCCTTTTTCCTTTAAAACAAATCACGCTGACAGCTTTTTGACAGCTCCCAAAGTCACTAATGGTTTACAAAGCTTTTGTAAAGCCAAGACCTCAAGGCTGTTTCTGAGCTCCTCTTAGATGGCTCCCCCTTTCTTACAAACAGAAAAATAGAAGAAAGAACAGAGAATTATGTGTTGTGTTTGGCAAGAAACGTTGATGAGCATTTTTGAGAGAGTTCTGGTGAGAATTTCTCGTGGAAAAAAGGAAGTAGGTAAAACATTTCTAGATGAATGGGCTTAGTTAATTTCAGAAGAGTCACTCAGAAGTTTCTGGTCCCACTGCAAATTCTGTACCCTCTGTACCTCAAACTATATCCTCTTGTCACTACCCATTCTTGTACACGGGGAAAGATTTCTACCTCAAGGATCTAGAATTTCTGCCCAGAGGGGTGCATTCTTTGGCCCTACGAACCTGTTCAGCCTTGGCATGAGGCATGTTAAATATTCAGTAATTTTGAGGGTGATAACAACCCCAGGTGTATCACTTAATAAATGATTGACAGGAGGTAATGAATAGTTACTCCAGTATTCTGAACTCTGAGGCATGTTCTGCACAACTTCTCAGGTTTCCAGGATGATTGAGCCCCAAATTGCCTATGGTTAATTGTTCTCTGTGTTGATTTGCTTTTGTTTCTTCTCTTGTTCAGTTTCCTTGTCCTTCAATGATGCATCATAAAATCACCCCCCAAATAAATCACTTGAAATCAAATTCTATCTCAGGGTCTATTTCAATGAGAAGCCAATCTAAACCCCAAGCATCTTCATCAAGTGCAATAAATTTAGAAAAAGGAACTGAGTGTGTTCAGTGGAGCTCTGTAATCACTCTTGGAATCAGCTTCCTTGAAAGAATGTGTTGTTTCTGATTGACTGCAGACCTCAGCCATGGTTCCTAAATAGCTTTATCAGAAATCAGAAATTTATGTGATATTTTCATCTCCATGGACCTCAATATTGCTTCTTATTTTGTTCAGAGATAAAAATGTGAGAGCAACAGTGTTATTTATTGACCTACTAAAGCCTCAACAGCAGCTTGGGTCTTGTGACCGTCATTGTCAGAAGGAACCTACAGGTGAGGAATCCAAATCCTCAAGTATTCAGGATGAACATGGTCTTTACCACTGTCATCAATGGCTGCATACATTCTTCAGAGAGAAAAAGATGCTCACTTCATGCCATGTGAACATCAGAAAAGTACTTGAACATCTATGCACCTCTATCATAGGCTTCTCATGAGGGTTGGGTATGAAATAAAGTGCTTTTTCAATGTCTGGCATGTAGTACAAATAAAATAAAACCAATTTAAGTGGTGACCTGTCCTGATTTTTTTTCAAGATCGTCTTTTGTCCTACTACTTTCACTAATCACACACTGACATCTTCCCCATTTCATAGCAAATGCTTTTGGGGACACACCTTTGTCCTGAATCAGAACAAGTTTCAAGATTTGAAAAGCAAGCAGCTCTTAGTCGTTTAGGTCATTTTCCTCAACTGGTCCTGCTGGCATTGTGCAAAGGTGCCTCCAGAGCTTAGGGAGGACTGGTGATTGTAGGGCAACATCTGTTCCTTGATCCCCAATGAATTCATTGTAAAGAGAGCAGGAGCTGATTTGAAACCCTCACTGCTCAGGTCTAGGATACTAAATCCCTGACATATGGGCCACACTGACAGTTATAAATCCATAGTGGCCAAGCAGTTCTGAAACTTCTTTAAACACAGATTCTCGGTATCTTTCACCAGTTGATTGGAGTTGACAAGTAAAATGAACCCATTTGCAATCTCTGATATAGTGAAAGTAGATCACAGAACAGGCTTCATAATGTGAGGACGCTTGCTAAATGTCTGGACAATAATGCAAACACAGGGACTATGTTTGGATACGCCACCGTAAAAAGCAGGCAGCGATGAGTCAGTGAAAGGCTAGCTTTTTGTGCATCACAGTGATTATAAATTCCTATTTCTGATGTTGACATAGATATCATTAGGAGAAACACAAAAGTGAAGTGGAAACAACAAACTATTTTCTGACAAATGGAATGCTTCTTAAAAAGCTGCTTCAGTTAGGAAAACAATCACATTTTGGTTGCTGGTTCGCCATCACATCAGTATCCAATTGAGTAATGATCATATCTCAGTGAAAACAATATAACCACTAGCAGAAAGGAACTTTAAGACATCAACTTTTCCAGGCCTTTATTTGAATGAGTAGGAACACTAATTTCTACAAATGTGAAGGAAATGCCCAAGTTCATGTAGCAGATCAACAGCTGAGTCTTGAACAGTTTCTTTTTACTAGAGTATCACTAAATTAATAAAAACAAAAAGATGGATTAAATGTAAAGAAGAGAGAGGAAAAGAAAAAAAGGGAAGAGTGAAATAGATTGGTAGCATAAAACTGTATAATGCTTTTTCATAGCTAACCCTAGTTATTAACTGTACAGTGACTTAAAAGATAAATTATGCAATAATAATGAAAAATAAAGAAACAAGAGCAGTATAGTATTGAAAACTCTGCAAACTAAGACTTATATAAATGCACATTTGGCTTGAGGTTCTTTCATTACCAAGGACTGAATATTTATGTCACTTCAAAATTTGTTATGTTGAAGGCTTAACCTTCAATGTGATGGTACTAGAGTGAAAACTTCAGGAGGTAATGAGTTTGAGAGGGTGGAGAACCAACGGTTATATTAACACCCAGATAAAAAGAGGAGGAAATGCAAGAACTTCCCCTCTCCGTACCATGTGAGGTACATCAAGAAGGTAGTTACCTGCAACCAGGAAGGGAGCCCTCCTCCAGAACCCAACCATACTGGTCCCCTAACCATGGGTTTTCAGCCTTTACACTGTAACAAATAAATGTCTATTACTTAAGTCATAATCTCAGTGGAATTTTTGGTATTTTGTTACAGCAGCCCCAAGTAATTGAACCACTCGCATTTCACTCTACATTTTTCAAGCAGCAAGTCTCACTCAAGATAATTATCTTTCCTATCACATAAAGATACATTCTAAATATAGTTCACTGCTCAACAGTTGCTTCAAGTTTACAAAATATTATCAGAGTAAATTCACCAGGTCTCTCACTTTTCTTGCAGTTTGCTCTTTGTTTTTCTTTCTTATTCTAAATTACCTTGGTATGATCCTACTTTGCTACTGGCAGGATCTAGGGCTGTGTGTTTCAGATCGCAAAGGTTACCATGACATAAGATTCAGCTTTCAGCTCGCTAAATGAAAATGCTTTCCTCATGATGGCAATCAAAGTCCAGGAGCAACAGGAACCAACCAAAAAAGGGAGCACTGTTTTTGCCTCTCCAGTCATTAAACAATTTTCCTTAGTTACAATGAGTCTGAAAGGAGTGGAAGTGATAACTTCAGGGACTTTTTAAAAAGCCTCATCTATCATGCTTATATTGGATATGTGGCTGGGTCTGTGATGGGAAAACATACAATAAATAGTTTAACCATTATGGACCAGAATCTTTCCAAACCAACTGACCCATTTCTCTGCTACTCCAAGTAGAAAAATGATGCCCCTTCTACTTGTGCTTCAGCATTATTTTTATGTAGGTCTTGACAGTTAGCTTTTTTGTTTATACATACTTTCTTTGGCAATGGGATTTTGGCTTTCATTCACTCTCTTATGCTTATCCAAACCCTTCTACTATCCAACACCCAACTGCCTTGAGCATGAAACCCCACTCTATAGTGTGTGGCAACCGAGCTGTGTTCTCTACTCCCAGCATCTCAACCAAAAGAGCTCCACTCGACCTTTCTCCTATGAGGAAAGGATCATGTATCCTAAGAGAGTTTCTTCTGAACTATGAACATTAAAATGGTTCTGCTTTGTGAGGTTCTATGGATGTGTATTTTAACAGCATGTTCCCCATACCCACTTTCAATGAAGGGTTACTGGCCATTTACTACGGATCAGGAACTACAGTGAAGGGTAAAACTATCAAATAAGCAGGCTCAAGTCTCTTCTCTCATGGAACCTACAGCCCAGTAGGAGACACAGGTGAATAAGTGTTCAGTGACACTACAGAGGGAGAAGCACTCAAATGAGGACCACACACAGACTGATCTTTAAGAATAAAGGAAAACCTAAGTAAAAGTTCTGAGAAATGTCAAGAAATACTCTCCACTAGAACAGATATTGATATTCAATCTGAAGAATGACTAGAAGTGGTCATCTAACTGTAAAATAATATACTTAATTGAGATGGGGTAAAAAACCATCTTCATTTCTTGTCACCAGAGTGTATAACTATAAACATTCTTTTACTCCTTCCAATGTACTCATTTTTATGTGTGAGCTGCTTCAAAATCGCATCATCAGGAGCATTACTATTGGGTATAAATGGAGACCAAAGAGATTGTGTAAGACTCTAGGGGCTTACCTTTGGGAGGGAGAGTGAAAAAGGATTTCTTATATAAGACTACAAAACCACAGCACATATAGGAAAATATGACTAATTTTAAAATTTAGAACATGTTCATAAATAAATGACCCTGAACAAATGAACTCAGGTGTGCACTGACTGGATTAACAAGAGAGGAGACTAGAAAAAAGAAGAAGAGTGGAGAGGAAAGAAGGGGAGTAAGAGAGGAGGAGAAGTAAAAATATTATCAACAAATAAAGAACTCTATTAAGTCAGCAACAAAGGCATCAAAAAGTTCCAGTAAAATATGGAGAAACAATGTAAATAGGAATTCATAAGAAGGAGATCTTCATATCAAATCATGAAAAGATAAATCAGTAAGACAAAGGCACAATCATTCAAAAAATTAGCTTGGCAGTAACTTTCAAATTTAAAAATAGATTTACTATGTAACACAGCAATTCCATTTTTGGACTTTTATACCCTAGAAATAAAAAAGTAAAAATTCTAAAATATCCTTCAATGGAGGGTTAATTACACTGTAGTCCCACATAGCATATAACAACCTAGATGCACCTCTGAGAAGTGATGTGCTCTGAAAGAAGTCAATCTCAATATATTTGTAAAATAACACAATTGTAGAGCTGGAAAACAAACTTGTGTATAATGGGCATGTAAACTACAGTAATAGTTACAAAAGATGAAATTATAGGGAATTACCCACACACACAGATACATACATAAGTGAATCCATGTGTTGTTGCTGAAATTTGCAAAAGTAGAATGGAGTTTACCAATGGTTTGTAATTGCATCCCAGTTGATAAGACACTAACACTGAAGAAAGCTGGCCAAGTGTGTGCAGAGCTTCCCTCTCTATTTCTTTGTAACTTTCCATTAATCTACAGCTTATTTGAATGCAATTTTTTAAACTGAAAAGGGAAAAAGTAGATTTGAAGCAATATAGACAAAATATTAACTCTTGCTTTATCTTGTCGGTGGCCATCTTAGAGTAGTTAAAATTATTTTCTACACCAATAATATATGTTCAAATTGCTTTGTTATCATAATAAAAATAAATAGAAATAGATAAACATAGGCTTAAGATAAAGCATACCTAATTTAAATCACAGATCTGCTACTTACTAGCTAACTGCTCATGGAAAAGTCACTTAATCTCTCAGAGTATCATTTTTCTTTAAGAAAACTAGTACGATAATCCCTAACTTAGAGAAATTTCTTTTTATCAGATTAATTTGAATAATAAATATGACATTCGTGGTATGTAATAGGAATGCGATTAATGACTGATATGAAAAGGTTATGTGGCTTCAGGTAAAAATAATTTCACATGCCAAAGTCTATTCAAGTAAATATATGCAGGCTTTTTCTTATGCAAAGATATGTGTGCTATTGTTTTTTATTTACTTTAGCTATATGAAATAATGTAGTCTTTTATATAATTTCATAAATGGCATAATATAAAGGTAAATGGGAATAAGTGATGTTCTGTCAGCGCTGCCAATGGTATGTTTATTGTTCAGTGTTTTAACAACAGAAAGAGGTAGAACAGAAGGAGTAGAGAGAGGAACCACAGAGAACTACACATCAAGTTCTCTTGTTCTTCTCTATTTCCTATCTCATATCTGTAGATAACCATTTCCACCTTTCTTTGTGAGATTCCTGACCTCATAGTCATATTTACAAAACAACTCGCACTAATTTTCACATAGTTTATTCTGTAAGCAGCATAGGATAATTCTTAGAGGCATAGATCTTAGATTCAGCACAGCAAAGGACCTAGCTCTGCCACTTAATTCCCATGTGTACTAAGGCAAATTATCAAGCTCTCCCTCCAAGTCTCACATTTTATCTGTAAAAGTAAAAATGGGGAAATCTATTTCACAGGGTTAAGCATTAAATAAAGTAATCTAGGTAAAACAGAACAAAGGAAACAAAAACAAACTGGTGTAGATATTTTGTGAGCTCAAATATTGTTAGCAAAAATATAAATTAGTACATTACCCATGGAAATCAGCATGGGGATTTCTCTAAAACTACCACTTGATCCAGTTAGTTGTACCACTACTTGGTGTATATTTTTGGAAGAACTAAAGTCAATATACTACAAAATACCTGCATACTTATGCTTATTTCAACAAAATTCATAAAAACTAAACTGTGCAAACAGTCTACATTCCTGTCAATGAATGAATAATAATAAAATGCATATAAAGCATACATATACATATATATATATATACATATGTATATGTATGCATGTTCATATGTGTGTATTATTCAATCATAAGAAGCTAAATTGTGTCATTTGCAAGGAAATGAATGAAACTTCAGACCATCATGTTTAGTGGGATAAGCCTGACTCAGAAAGTCAAATGTCACATATTTTTTCTCACTTAAAGAATATAGAAAAAATTAATTTTTTCGAAAAGGAAGATGACAGGAAATGTAAGACAGAAGCAAAGAGGAGGAAGTGGGTGAGGAAGGAATGAGGTAGAAATGGTCAAATTATGTTATGCACTAGGTCAAAATGAACTCTGGGGGCAGGGATTTAGCTCAGTGGCATAAGAGCCTGCCTTGCACGCGTGTGGTCATGAGTTCGATCACTGGTACCAAAAAAACAAAACAACAACAACAAAAAAAAAGAACTCTGTTGTAACTAATATGCACTAATAAAAAACTCTTAATATGGTGTTAAATCCATCTTAAACACTTAAGAATTACCTAATGCTGTCATACCAAACCAAAAAAAAATGAAGGAAATAAAGAGATCATAAAAATGAACTATGTTAGAGAATGTATCTACTCATGACTGCTACCATTCAGAAGCTGCATAATGTGGACTTCTAGGTAGGGAGACATTTCACTTTACTGTGTATTTATTATTTCATTTTTAGTATTAATTCTAACTCCAATGTAACTCCACAATTCAATGGGCTATGATACATATCACAAGAAAGGATTTTTATCAAGTTCCTTTCAGTGAGTCTTACATGGATCCCTTGCAATTTCTATTGCTACCAATTCCCTTGATAAATTTGCTTTCACACTGTAAATAATGCTTAAGATTTTCTTTCTTCATACTCCTTATTTGCCTCAGCCTGTGAAACATATCCTAGATTTTTAAGAGTCAATATTGATGACATGTCTTGATTACAGTCTTGAACAGATGCATGGGAATAGACTTGACAATGTACCATTCTCAGTCATCTGAAGTTTTTGGTGCAGGGTGCAACAGCTGATATTTCTGTTACCTACACCAATAAATCTCCTCAAGGCATCACTTCTTGTTTCTAAAAATAGTCCATTATCACATTACCTCACAGAAAATGAACCTACATTAGGGATTTCTATGTTTATTATCAACATATTAGGTCCACCATGGAGATATCAAACAGGCTTCAAGGGGTAGAATTTGAGTATTCTCCCAAGTTTCCCTCTTCCACACCATAAAGCTTGTATCCTCAATCAAGACAAAACCAAAGGTTCCCATCACAGTCACAGAGAAAGACACTATATGTTACCACAGGGTGGCCTACAAACAGCTCTGCAATGCTAGCATGGCAGCTCTCTTGCTCCTCGCTGGACAAGTTGGGAAATCTTCACAGTTTTAGTAATCATCTTTAGAAAAATATCTCCAAAGCTTCATCTTTATCTTCAGAACTGAACTCAATATTCAGCTCAAATCCACTTTCCAGACATTCACCAGGCATCACCTAGATTTCCTTGAGGGTTCTCAGTTTTATCAAGGGGAGCCTCATTTGCCAACCTACACACTTTTGATTCTACAGACAATCACCGGATTCTAGTATCTACCCAACAACTAATCTTAGTTATTACATGTAAGCTCCGAAATATCTGTCTATTTCTCATTTCCTCTATCACTTTCATAGCTCAAGCTAATATTTTCACTTATACACAGTACTATAAATGTTTCTTAATAATATGCCTGGCTTTGTTTCTTGTCTTTTTACATCTATTCTCCGCATATGAATAGTCTTCTTTTTCAGACTACAAAACCGTATGAAACACTCTACACATCTGTTGAATTGAGAGGAATAAAATTGTCTTGCCAAATCTCCCTAAATGACTGCTTCCTTACTTGTTATATACACATATTAAAGATTTAGTGATGCTTTGAATGTGGAAGAATAAACATAATTTGAAGGCATTTTGAAAATGTGTACCATAATTTGAAAACAGAACTACACTACTATCTTTTACATTTTACTAAATCCTCAGCATTTTTCAGCATGTTCAGCTTCATAATACCAATTTACTAACATTGTAAGTTCATGCTTATGGAACCACTCTTTGGAAATGAAGCCAAATCCTGGGAGTAAGACAGTCTCACTGAGAAAGAGCACACTAGTGTCCCATCTGGGGCAAGGAGGTGGCAACCTTAAAAATAAGCTCTAGTGAATACGAGAAGTTAATTTATTCCCCAAACCTGAGCCATTTATTTTCAGCTCTGCTAACTTACTAAAGGATCAAACAGAATACATTTAACTATATGATCAAAACAGAAGGATGATTCACTGACTTTTCTAGGTTGGTAGTACAGCAATTGATTTGCTGATGCAAACTTGCAGACTTCATCTTGTACAGCTCCACAGAGCAACACAGTGCCAATGAGGCAAGCTATCCCACACCATCTTCATGTGAATGCAAACCTCATTTGCTGCCGGTATCGCTGCCCCCTTTATCTCTCCTTCCACAGCAGACCAGGCTAGCTGCTCAGACTGCAGGCCATACCCAACTTATGCTTTCTCTTGAAAACTGCACATGACCTTTGCCTATCTCCACTCCTCCCCACCTCCTCCTCTGGCCACAGCTCTAGCCACATGGACCTTCTGTAGAATTCTCTAACCAACATTAAACTTTTGCATGTATTTGGGCCTTTGTACTTGTGCTCTCCTCTACCTGGAATGCCTTGCCTCTGGATAAGAACATGTCTGGCTTCTTCTCATCATTGAAGTGTCAGTTCAAATGTCACTTCTTTATTTAAAAGAACACCCCTCACTACCACCTTAGGGGCTCTTTAGTCCATTACCAATGCATTTCAGTCTCCGGTGGCATCATTATAGCTGCACTTTGGAATTGATCAAGGCAGGAAAAGATAACCAGATGGAAACTTTGATACTAGAATTCATAACCTTTTGGTGATTAAAAGTTCTGTATGATTTTCTTGGATAATTATGAGGTAATGGAAAGAGGATGTGTTAGTCAGTCCATTTTGATTGCAAATGGCAGAAACCCCACTCAAATTAGCTTCGGCAGCAATAGGGCTTTATTACCACACAAGTGACTTGTCCAAGGCGGGTACCATGACTTCAGGCAGAACAAGATCTGAGGGTCTGAACAATATCTGCAGTGCACTGCCTCTTCTTTCTCTTAGCTTTGCTTTTTTTTCTCTGTGTTGGTTTCATTTTCAGACAGGCTATTCCAACATGCAGAAAAGATGGTCATCAGAAGCATTAAGCTTTGTGCTACAGACAAAACCATAAATAAGAAAGACATATTCTCTCTTCTCTTGGAGGTGACTTGGAGAATGATAAGCTATATAAGCATCTACACTTGTCTGACACCATACAGGAGTAAAATGGACAGTAGAGCAGGCAGCAAGGGCATATGCACATGCAAACGAAGTCATAGGGCAATTTTGGATAGTCACAATTACCATTTGATGTACCCTTAGGCCACCTTAGTCATATCTTTCCATATATTTCAATTCTAGTTGCTCTTTTACAGAGGAACCACTCTGCATTTGCCTGTGCCAACAGACTGGGGTACAGAATTGAATAATCAAGTCCCTCCCCTTGAAGAATGCACAATACTATATTACACTCAGATAACTGACCACCCTAGAGAAAATTAAGATGGGAACCATAAAGCACATTTTAAACAAGGGCCACGGGCATTCTATGTGTGTCAAACAGTATGAATGTATATATTTCCATTAAGTTGTACATCTAGTGGCCCTTGGCAAGGCATGGAACTCATGGAAAATCACAGAGCATAGGTCACAGAGGTTAGTGTTATAGACAGTACTTTGACCCTGTATCATTATCTGAACCTTTCTACCTTAACCCCCCATAACAACCTCTTCATTCATATACGATAACCTCTACGACCTTACCAGCTTACCCGTCCATTAAAATCATTTCCAGTTGAAGAAAGAAGCAAAGGGATGACTAAATTCCAAAAGGAAGGCCGATTTATTTTAGAAGATTTTTCACAAGATGCTTTAAGGAGCTCGCTGACAGTGCTAATTTTAACCAAGTCATTGTGAATCAACCTTGGATTCCTCCATGCAAGGCAAAGCACGAGCACAAGTCTATGATTCAGCACAAACCAGCTGTGACTGTCCCACACCCCAAAAGGGATGAGTAACAATTCTCAGGTTTACCAAAGAATCCAAAACTTGCTCAGGAAGCCTGCCATATTTCCCATCTCTCCCCAGCTTCCATAATAATACTTTTTCACCTCTTTCAATAAAGTCTACACCAGAGAGTCTTCTTCCTGAGAACCTCTCCTGACATGGTGTTGAAGGCAGGGTAGGTGTGGTCCATGTGAGACACACTACATGAATAGGTGGAAATGAGCATTTGTTTCCTGAGGCCTCCATTCAAAGGGAGAAATGGGCAAGGAAGGTCTCAGCTTGCAGTAATGGGAGCAGTAGCAACAGCCAAAAAACTCTAGTCTAAAATTTTTGATGAGGTCTTTTGCTCTGAAATCCTGGACTGCATTATTATTATTATTATTATTATTACAACAAAGTGGTGCAGGATACTCTAAACCCAGATTCTGTCGATGAGTTTTTCCCCTATCTGTCTGGATACCACCTCTAAGTCCCCAGAACTTCAATGAGGTGGTTCTTCAGTTTTGGATCTAGAATCCACAGGCATGAGCCCAGGGAGTGAGTGAGATTTTCCCTTGCTCTTCTGAAATTAAGAAGATCCTCCTTAATGTCACCTGCTAATCACATGATCAGTGTTTCACTCCACAGATATACAACTATCCAATACTGTGTGGAAGACACATTCTAGGCCATAGTGACTCAGCATGACCCAAAGATATAAGGACTTTTGCTTTCATGACGAAATGTGGGAAAATGATAATATGTAATGAGCATGACAAATATGTAAATTACAAAGAAGACAAAATGTATCACGTAATTTGATGAAAAATGGGAAATACAGGCAGAAGCATAGGGACAGGGAACACCAGAGTCTGGAGGTAATGGGCTGTGGTATTAATTTGCTTGCTCAGTTTTGGTCATGTTGACATTGTAAGAGATGAGCAAATACCTGAACAACATGAAAGATTTATTTCCATCTGAGAAAATCCCATTCCACACTCAAGGACCAGTCAGTGCAAAGGCTCTGAGGTGGATATATGTCTAGTGTATTCAATATCAACAATAAGGCCTGTGAGGCCAGAACAGAGTGAGCAGTCCTTGTTTAGTCACTTTCTTAAAAAGCTAAGATGATACATTTAGGACCATATTGCAAAGTCTGTACTAGCTTCATTATCCAACGCATGGGAACAAATTACCCAAAAGGCAGCACTCATGCTATGTGCATAATTGCTCATCATTACAAAAACAGTTCTGACTCAAAATAGTTTTAAATTGGAGAATGAAGGAAGGAAAGAATGGATAGATGGATGTAAAATTATGGATTTTATTAATACAATCTTATCTCCCTACAACCTACTATTAGTCTTAGGCTCAAAGATTCTTACACCTATTCATCTGGGTTCCAGGTTTTAGTCTAGGGATTTTTACAGTAAAACAAGCTGCCCTCCACTCTTCAGCCACCTGCGCTGTGCTCCATGGCACAGATGACAATGTGTCTTTAACAAGTTTCTCTCCCTGGCCCTATTGCTTACATTAAGCTCTAGTACATTTAACAACATCACTGCACATTAGCCCTTCACTTCAATTCAGTCTCTCCACTGATTCCTCCTACACACGCATTCAATCAATTTCCTCTTCAGTTCCCCACAGCTGAGAACAAATCACATGTCAGCTCAATAGATCTCATCACCTTTCCTTTTGATTATGGTTTATTCAACAACATGCAAAGCAGGCCTGGCGTGGATCAAGATCAATAAAGAAGACAATTCCATGGCCCCTACCACGGTGAAGCTTCCCATTGCTCAAACTGAAATAACTCTTAGCACCAGCAAGGATGGGCAGTGGTCAGCCACTTCCATATACTACCTGCTGAAGTATCAATTAGTGCGTTTTCTCTAACAAGCAATTTGGAACCATGTAACCAGACCTTAAAATTTCCCATCATTTTTCTTATTATTTTCAATTCTTGAAAGCTGTTCTAAGGAAACAGAGATGTGATCAAATGTTTATAATAAAGTTATTTATTTTAATCATGCCAGTAGTAAAAGCCTGACAATTAAATTTCCCCAAATAAAAGATACAGATAAATATATTTTTGTGCAACTGTATTGCTGCCAGAAGTATTAAATGACATGGAGACATGTTCACTGTATATTGCTAAGAAAAAACGGATACAAAACCTTATCTACAAAATTGTTCTAATTTTATTTTATATAGCATGCATGAATAAAATATTAGAAACATTCCTGTAACCCCCATAGTAAGCAAATACTTTATATAATTTATGCACACAATGACTTACAAAATGTTAAATAATGTAAATATTCTAAAATAAGTAATAGGCACTATACAAAGGATATAATGCATGTTTTAGAGCTTTCTCCAAGACAAAGAGCATGTGTACTCCGTATGTATATTGGATTCTGCCTGGTGAGGGGCAGCCATATATTTTTGGGTCTTTTCTGCTTTTGTCTTTGAAGGAAACTATTTTGTTATAGGACGTTGTTATCATAGTGCTCTCAGAAGGTAGAATGCTATAGGACCTCACAGGAGTCTCCTGTTCCCCATGGGGAAAGAGAAATCACCAAAGTCACTCTCAGAGGAAGGTACATGAGTCTCTAATCAACAAACTACATGCTGGGTAGCAATCTTAGAAAATCACTACAAAAATGTTTCTATGATTTTTCTGTGAGTTGACCAGTCTGTGAGTTGACCAGTATGGATTTTCTGTAGTGCCTCAACACCAATGATCTCTGAAGACCCCCTTTTCTATTCTTACTATGCTCTCCTGAAATACAGCCTCATTCTACCATTTTGTAGTACATGCTGACTGTACCTGAAGATTACGTTCCTCATAGGAAGTATATCCATGTGCATCACACATCTTGATTCTCTTTCATTCCCCTTTCTTTCCCCATCCACCGTGCTCCCTCCATGTCTACATCCCCTGTCCCCATTTTCATCATCAGTGTTACTACTTTAGCTCATGTTTACAGCATTAATATTTATATTCCCTGTGGGTATTTGGTACAAGTACCTGACATATCTCAAAGCATTTTTACTTTCCTTCTGCTCTATGCACTCACTCCTGGTCCCCTGAAACACTTCCACTTGCAAAAGATCTATTGACCTATTTCCTTCCATGGCTCCTTTGTGTTGTTCTTTATCTGTGCTCTGCCTTACTCAAAGGAGGGATACCATATAGTACCTCAGCTTGTGCGTCTGATTTATTTCACCTCACGTAATATTTTCCAAGTATATTCATTGTCCTACAACTCTCTCAAATTTTTAACCTTTTTTATAACTAGGGAATATTCTATTATATATACAAACCACATTTTCTTTATCCACTCATCCACTATTATGAGTGGCACTGCTATATACATTGATACGCATGTATTGCTGAACATGATGTATTTAGATCTTTTGAGACAGTATCTAGAAGGGAGATAACTGTTGAATAGAATTTCTAATTTCAGTCCATTGAGAAATCTCCATATGGATTTCCATAGTGGTCGTGCCAGTTTACACTCACAAGTACAATGTAGAAGGGCGCCTTTTCCGCCAAAGCCTCATCATCATTTTTTATTATTTGATTTCTTGATAATAACTGTCTTTGTTTCTAGTGGAAGATGAAATCTTACTGTTGTTTTAATTTACATTTCTCTAATGGACTGATATGTTGAACATGTTTTCCTATGTTTGTTGGCCATTTGTCCTTCTTTTGGGAAATGTGTATTCATTTCACTTGCACATTTTTCATTTGGTCTTTTTTGGGGGGGAGGGTATATATATATATATATATTTGTTGTTGTTGTTGTTGTTATTTACATATAGTAGATCCCATCTCCATTCTCACCATGTTTTGTTTTGTTTTGTTTTTACAATGGACAGCTGGGTTTTCCTTGATACCAATCTCCTTAATTTTTACCAAACGTTACAAACAGTGTTCAGGTCAGAGAGTAAGTTTCTGTTTGGACCCCAACTCTTTTATCAGCAGTGTCTCTAATTGAAATGGCAATCGTATCTCTTAGTCTTTAGTAAGATAAGTTATCTACTTTGAAACTTCTCAAAATCGTATGGCTTGCTCTACAAGGCAGAAATGACTGGATCAGAAAGCACCATGGACGTAAGCCAGGCCACTGTGACATCAGGACATTGGAATTCTGGTCAATCTCTATTGGATCGTCAACCTAGGAAGCAGATTTAAAGTTGAGGCTGATGTGGCCACAGGAGCATGAAAGGAGAAAAACTCTCATTAGTATGCATAGACACATGTATGTCTATGATGTGGGAAGAATGAAGGAGGTAAATTTAAAGCAATTATAAAAGCAGCAAAGACTTCTGCATAATTCAAAATGATGGACATGAAATCTTGAGTTCCTGACCCTCCAGCTGCATTCTGCCACAGGATTCAGGAACACTCTTTAATCCCCAACTCCACCAATATAATATTCTTTTTCACTTAAGCAGCTTGTATGGACTCTCAGTTTATTCAAACAATATTCACAACTGTGTTGAGGTACAGTTTAAAATAATTTTAAAAACAATAAATAGTAACTTTAAATTAATAAATTATTAGTAATACTAATCATTTAAGTAGCTATTTCCATACTAAAAGATAGGCTCATTATTCAATCTGCCCCTAGTACTTAGCAAGTAAAAGGCTCACAACAACACTTTGCCTTTGTTGGGCAGTATCATAAGTCCCCATGCCCTGTGTTTACAATACTCTCTCAGTTATGCTTAGTCCCGTTCAAGCTCCATGTTTCCAGAGCCCTTTCTTGCTGGATGAGTCCCCAGTGAAGACCTGCTTTCCTATACTATTCTAGAGCACATGCCGTGTACACCATTATCTTGGCCCATTGGCATGAACTGTTTTTAGCTGGTCAATGTGTGTGTGTGTGTGTGTGTGTGTGTGTGCATGTCTGATCTCCTCAAGAGACTGTCAGGTGTCACTACCCTTCCCACTTCCTGGAATACTTCAGTATCCAGTACTACTGTGGCCCTGAGCAGGGGCTTTGTACTTACCTAAGGCTATGGGTGTAGCTCAGTGGCAGAGCACTTGCCTGGCATGCATGTGCATGGTGCCCTCCCCAGCACCACACACAAAAAAGAAATTAATACATTAAAAGGTACAGATATACTTAGCTAACAAGTGCAGCATACATTCTAAATTTACCTTTTCCAGTGTTCAAACTAGTATCTGGCAAGAAACTGATAATTTTCAAAGTCATAGACTCAATCCAGCAGGGTATTGTGTGCCTACCCTGAACAAGTGGACTGAACAGTTTACGAGCTTCATCAAGTTTGGGAGAGTACTCCCTATTTACACGGAGGCCAAGGCATTTGTCAAACTGCAAGGGAAATACAAGGTGTCATATTCTTTCTGCTCTGTTTATGTCATAATAAAATGATGTCTTATATAAAAGCTGCTAGAATTCAACTAGTAACCAATTGGTTCATTTACTTAGTAGAAAAAAGTATAGATTGTAAGAGTTTTATTGTTTTAATGTTCACAAATATAAGGTAAATGGATAGTAAAATGCATATAAAGTGGAAAATATGATCTGCTGTTTGGGGCATGGAGCAATTTTCCCCCTGATAAAATGACTTTTCCAAAACCAAAGAAAAGACAAAAATGAAGATACATGAACAAGCTATTTTGCTGCTACTCAGGAGGACAGATCTATAAGTCTTTTAATCTTTTCTCTTTAACGGCAAAAGTAGTCATTTGCCAAGCATCATTTTTCATCACTGAATCTCAGAGCCTGCGCATACGACTCTAGCAGACTGCATGTTCTGTAGCACCCTGCATGGGCAGTGATCTCAGCAGCTTAGTGGAAATGATAACAAATGAACCTGAGCTGCTTCTGTACTGCAACTGTCTTCCCAAAGCCTGACCCAGGGATCACATATTGCCCAGATCACAGCTTGACCAGAAGGATTTATAATTGAAGTTGAAAAGTCAAGGGCTATTCAGACACCCCAAATCTCCATTGGCTGTTCGGGGCTGAAGCACTGGATGTGTCCCTAGCAATCTGGGTCACTGAGGTACACACAATATCCTGCATTTAATAATTGGTTGTCTGCAGGAAATAATAAAATGAAAAGAAAGGAGAGTAGAAATGGGGGAGAGCTCCAAAATCAATTCTCCTCTCAAGTAAATTTCTAATGAATTATAAATTGAAAAGGATTTTCTACCACGATCAGAATTCTAGTCATTTTTTCCCTACTGGCCAATCTTTGTGGTTATTTACTCTTGAACTACCCAAAATGCTTAGTGACTAAGTGTTGTAGAAGACATCAGCTTGCTTGAGCACTGGATACAGCCTATTTGTAATATCAGACATTGGTTTTTACTAAAAGGAATATGACAGAAAAAGATCTTCTGTATAATTGTTAACTTTACTTGCCACCACTGAGACTGACAGGGACACCATCAGCTACAGATGCTTGTGGGACATCTTCAAGAGAACACTGTCTCAGACAGTATGAATCCCATTTGCTTTTTTGCAGATGTTTTTGTAAAACTCTTAACCCACTGGGGAGCTCAAAGTCTAAGCAGAATCCTTTTGTCAAGAATCAAAATAAGCCATTACCTCTAAGATGAAACAGGAAAATAAATTCATTAAAAGTAGAACATGTTACATTACCTAGTTTAGAGGCTGAGTATTCTTCCAGTCCTTAAAAACATAAATAAAAAATAAAAATGAAATAAAAACCTTTCTGTGTGTAAACTGCTCCAGGCCTCCAACATACCCAATCAACAAAGCTATATGTGAATAAAGGCCTCAGCTACTGCAGTTAATGTGCAAAACATTCCATTTTTCTAGTTTCATTCAAGGATAGTGAGAAGGTAGAATTTACTTCTTTGCAAAACCTCAGAGGTTCTCTATTCAGCTGCACCCCACATGTATGAGTCTAGAAATAACAGCCTAGCAAAAGGATATTTGCAGTATTCACATATTCGTTTATGTTCTCAGTTTTAAACAAGCACATAATAGCTAGAGGTGTAACCTCAGGTATGCCACCCGGTTAGTATGCATGAAACCCTGGCTCCAATCCCTGCTACTACAAAAAAAGTACACAGTATAAATAGGAAACAATGACCAAAGTTAAGTTTCTAGGAAATGGGCTCTGACACTGTAACTTATGTTTTTCTTTTCCCTATTCCCCAACAGCTTCCATGGTCACACAGAATGATAAAGTCCCCATTAAACTGTGCCTCCCCATCTTAAAGGTCACCCCTCAGTCAACTATGGGGTAGCTAGCTCACACCTCCCCAAGTCTGGGGTTTTCCAACAATATTTCCCTTCTCTGAATGAGGACACAAGCATTTACTTTTCCTGACACTGGTTGCCATGGGGCATCTGGCATTCCCAACAGTGTCCTTTTAAACCTAAACATGGTCAGAAGATAAGAGGTACATGCCGTAAAGGCTGAAGATCTTAGTCAGTACCTTTTGCAGTCAAACAGCCCTAATGCCACCTTCCATACCAGGTCACAATTTACTAAGTTATTCAATCCAGATCCCTTCCCAGAACTAAACTGAAATGTAACTCTAGCTATCAAGCAAATGAGAAAACCACACCAACAGTGGGATGAGTTTGTTCAGTTTTATTTGCTTGTTGGTTGTTTTTCCACTGCTGCACTACATCTGCTGAAATCAACAGCAAACCCCTTATACTGGGCTTCATTGTTAGGTTCACTGTTCTGCAAGTTCTGCCTTGTAGAGGACCCCGACATCCTCTCCAGCGTGCAAGCAACTGATGTCCAAAGCCTGCGTCAGAGTGTTGATAGTCTGAAGATAAAGTGGAGGACTACCTCTGCTATTTGCTGTTGGAAACCTAGAGCACAGCAGGACTGAATTTTCAAGTTTTCCTTTACCTCACCTATAAAATGAGGGTTCTCCACATCTTTTCTAGCATGAAACATCTTGGCTTCTAGACCTTTCTGATCAGCGGAATACTTAAGAAAATCAAAACGTCTTTGAGGGCATTCATTAGTCTGGAGCATCAGTGATTGACTGGAGAATTCATATACTTTCCTTCACACACAGATTCTGTAGTATGGCCTGCGAACCTATCTAGTTGGAGAGAAAGAAAGGAAGAGAGAGACAGAGAGAGACAAATACAGAGACAGAGAGACAGAGGCAGACAAAGAGACAGAGACAGAGAAATAGAAAGAGACAGAGACATGAGGGTAAATACTGTATCCACCACCGCCCCCACAGTCATGGACTCTTAGAGCTCACATAGCACTGTAAATAAGCAGAAGAGAAACATAACCACACACTTTGTTTCTGGAAGTCCCAAAGCTAAGTAACTTGGGAGGCAAGTCACATGGGTCACATGACATCATCTTTAATTTTTAAGGCTCCATAATAAAAAGGTGTGGCCTTTTAGTGATGGTCATATAATTAGTCTTTCTGCTCCAGACCTCACATTCCTTACCCTGTCTTTCACACTGCTTTCACATCAATATCCCTTAAATATTTCCATAATACATACCAGTGTCCTAGTCAAAGGATGCACTGGCTCCCAACTTCCTGTAGGACGAGGTTATTCTTCCTCATCAGGCTGTGAGGTTACCAAGGGCATTGGCTGTGTCATAGTCATCATTAGGTTCATGGAAGCAACCATAGTAATGGCACGCATTAAAGAGAAATTTGTGATGAGCCTATTCATCTAAGTGGTAGATTACAGATCATTTTAATTTTCTGTCTTGTCAATCAATGTTTTAAAAATTTTCCATAATCAACAGATACAGTTTTTTAAATGAAAACTTTTCTAAAAGAAAAGAGTTATTTTCTTTTTTCTTTTTATCATTAGTATATGTTTGTGATACATAATAATTACATTCTTCTTGGGGGATCGGTACATAGATATGTTACATCTTGACCACTTTAACTTACCCAATTCCCCAGACCTCCTTCCTATCTCCAAAAAAATCTGGCTCTAGGTTTCCTACCATTTCTCCTTTACTTCGCTCTTTAAATTATTTATCTTTTGGGTTTCTCATATAAGATAAACCTTGAGTCTGATTTACTACACTTAGCATTGTGATGTCAAGAATTTTCTTAACTTTCAAGAGCTAAATCCGAGAAAATCAGCAAAGCACCAAGCATAGTTACTCTAGCGAGATGGGGTTGCCCTAGAGGGGTCTGTAGACTTCTCGGAGATGTGATGAATAGTGGAATAATTATTCCATGAAGAAAATTTTGGTAAGAGCTGTAAGAATGGCTTCAGGAGAATGCTGTGGCAGTTCAGAGAACAGAATGGACACAGTCAAAATGCAGGAGAGGATGCCTTCTCCTTAAAAAGCTGATATGAAGAAAGAGATCTCACGTGAAAAATGTTGCTTTGGCCATGGATGAACACAAATGAATTGTTGCCACAGTAAGAATTCCTGCTCAATACTGCCTGATTACTCCAAGGTACAGTCTCAGTTTGGTATCTTATCTAACATGTCAGAATACCTTCATGTGAACTTGGACTTTATGTCACATATGCTCCTTGTGGAGCATGGTTCTCTGCTTACAGCTTTTAAAATAAACTGGATGAAATGTGTTGGAGGTTTCAAAACTGTATCTGTGATTTGGTTGCTTGGTAGCTTGGAACCGAAAACATAATACTCCCATGGGAAGACATGGTAGTGTCCAAGTCAGTTGACTGTAAATCCTACTCAATTCATCTTTTATATCATAAAAATGTTCCTAATACTTTGACATTGCCCCAAACAGTCCTTCTGGGAGTGAAGCAAGGCACTAATCATTATTGAACTACTTCACATGAAGAAAGCACCAAAGTTGCACGTGCCTTGCCAAAGATCTCCAGTAAGGAGAGGAGGTGAGAAGGGGGATATTACTATGCATATTACAGAAGACAGCACAATGGGAATATAATTTGTGACTATTTTCTCCTGTTCTCCTGCCCTGAACTACATTACATTCTATACTAGATGAGGAGAAATAAGAGGAAGGGAGAGGAAGGGGAGGCAGTTCATCAGTTTGGCAGATATCAATGGTCCTTCTGCCCATTAGCATTGGAACTAAATGTGAGGTACAGTGCCTACTGCACTGGAGTTCCATAGCAAACTATTTGCCACATGGCTATGTATACATGAATGTATGAATGAATGTGTACTTCTCTGCCATCCAAAAATATCACATAGCCCAGTGCACTAGAATTTTGCATTCCCAATCCCTAATTCCTATCACAGGTAGCACTGTGTGTTACACAGAATACATTATCCTGTCCGAATTTGTTGAAAGACTTACTCTAGATGAATGGCAGCAAAACGAAATAAGAGGCCATACAGTAAAAGGAATACTTTCCACAGTTAACCTCACATCAGTGATCTGCTTTAGAGAGAATATTTAGCACACCACATTTGAAAGAAAGGATTAATGTTGGAGATGGAAATATGGATGACCACTGCTTGAGCGTTAACGCAAAGTGGATAGATAACTTCACAGGGGCAGGATGTGGATGGAGAGAAGAAAGCCCCGACACAAGCTGTAAGGAAGTTGCCCATTTAGAAAATGACTATATAGGAGAAGCCAGTAGAGGGAATGAGAAGAGATGGCCAGTGAAGGAGCCTCAGGAGAACATGAGGACAAATACAGCAAGTGAAAAGACCAGTGAACTGGTAGAGAGAACAAGTGTGATATGAAAAGAGGAGACCACTCTGTTGTGCCACAAACTTACTGATGATCATGATGAGCTCACGACCAACAGAGGGATGATCGGAATAGGATGAGGAGAGAAGAGGAGAGACAGAGGGTCCCAGCATAGACACAGAGTCAGCTGTCTTCTGGTCTTTAGGGAACTCGGTCTACTTGCCAAAGACCTTTAGCACCTCATTTCCTGCCCACTAGTTGAAATGACATTTCTCCTGGCTAAACCAGAACAATTTCAGGATGCAAATTGCAGGCATCCAGAAAAAGGAAGCCAGGGTAGCAAGCTCTTGGTGTGGTTTTCACTGAATTCTGTAGCCCAACAGAACTACAATGTGTCTGCCTCCACTGCCTGCCCTCTGTTTGCGGCTGAGCCCCTGGCACATTCTCCCATTTCCACTGCCACCCATTCCATCCATTATTAATGCCATCACTGTAATCAAAACAGAGTTAGGAAGAATTTGGAAAGCATCAAGTAGGAGTTGCAACAAAGTACTTTGTTACTCAATGATGAATTTTTAAATGAATATCTAAATATGGATTTCTCCCCAAAGATGTTCTGATTTGAGGCTGAGCTTGATGTACTTCCAAGAAACTGTCTAATTAGAAATTAGGCCCTAAACCTCGAGGCTTGGGTAGGTTTCTCATGCAGAACACAATGCTGTCTATTCTCCCCAGCTTCTCCTCAAGAATGGCGTACAGAGCAAGAACAGAGACAGACAAGCTCCGAAGAGGTGCTGCTTGGCCATTGGTCTTGGAGAAGCATTTACTAAGGTTTTCCTGTGTTGGGGTAGTCAGCTTTAAATGTAATGGTAATTTTACTTTGCTTCAATGTGCTTGGGGAACAGAGGCTGATATTTAAAGCCATTTCCCAAAACAACAACAAAAAATCTGAAATCGGATTTGTCCTGAGTTTTTCATGGCTTACTGAGATATTGCCAGGACATAATGAAGCTGGACCTAGGCTGGTCTCCTGATGACATTGCCAAAGCTGTTAGTGAGAATGTATTTATGGAAACCAGGGCATAGGTCAACCAACCAGAACAAGACCGAACTTAAATGATTCTCCTTCATTCCATGTGCTAAAAGCAAGAAACAGCAGATGTTGCTTCATATTTTACAAAGTGGAAATCTTTAGTTTTGTACAGAGAAAAGTTCTCAGACTTTCCAGCGTGGAACTTAAGTGGAAGGTCCCTGCTCCTGAACTTCAATAATGAGTTGGGATGCATCCACCACCTCCTGTTTCTCTGGAAATCAAGCAATTGTGCTGTTCTACAGGAATCGCTTGCACAGCTCCTCTCCAGTACTTTGTCTGTGTTTAAGTCATCATTCACCTGGGGTCCATCAACCCCAAGCCACTGTCTAAGAGAACATCAGAAATAGTTTAAGCTTCAAAGTTTAAACTTATTTCAGAATTATTTTCTAAGTGTGACTTACCAACCCAAAAGGGAAGGCCACTCATTAGCACCAAGTTTAAAGAGACAGGGGTGACAAAGTCAGGCCTTCCTTGCAAAGACCATCATTATCATTTATCTTTCCTTCGGAAGCTGTTTACAGTATGTCCCCCATGGCAAGAAGCATTTTCACATGGATTATCCTATTGGTCAGTGCAACAAGTCTTGGACATTGGTACTGTTATTCTCCCTATTTCTTTCACAGGCAAAGGGGGGCTAAGAGAGGGTGAGTACTTTGTCACAGCAGCTATAGGGATAAGTGATGGCTTAGACATCAGAGCCTAGGTTCTTATTCTGTACACTATCTTCTCTTGAGCAAGGTGACCATAGAGTAAATAGGCACAGAGTAACATTTCCATTTGAAAGAAAGTGTATCCCCCCAAACATCAAGGGCTGAGTATATTTTTAATACACACAACTACATAACAATTCAGTCACCAAAAAAGGAACATCTTAGAGGCAGCCTACAAATATTGACCCTAGATCAACTGTGAGTCAACCACAAGTCTGGGTCCAAAAGACCCAATCATTTGAGCAATGAGATAATGTTCCCTCTGGTTCTCCTCTCCCCTCTTAGCTTTCTTGAAAAAGCCATTAAGAAAAAAATACATCCTTTACTTGCTTGCTACAGAGATAATTCTTCCTGTTCATAGGAAGAACACTTCCCAGAATTTCACCTCAAACCACAATCTCTCTGGATACTTAATTGAAAATCCATCTTTAACTGGACTCAAAGGTATGTTTTTAAATCTCCTTAGTTCACAAGGGATAAAAGCCCTCACTGTTGCAAGGAAAATAAAACAGGAAAATGCTCATTATTCTGACTCTTGTATACTGTGCCCTTCAACCATTTTGTTTGTTTTTCCACTCAACATATAACTTTTCATTTTAGATCTTGCTCTAGGCCATTTAGAAGATTGAGATTTTTTATCTAAGCCTGAAAAAAACAGTTCCTGCAAACATTAGAACATCCACGATTCTACTTTACTTATTAACCACCCCCCAATCCACTTGTTCTCTCACACTAAACTAAACCTTCCACAAGCTTCACAGTTATACTCTGGATATGATTTTTGCCCCATGGCAAATATGGGAGGAGACTGTTATTCAGGAACTGAGTGATCCATTCTCCTCCCGGGACTCAAAGGGTTCTAAAACTATGTGTGAGGCACATACACACAGCTCTCAGTTTGCAGTGAGGGTCTCAGAGGTCCCTGTTGAGGTCCGGCATGGAATGTGTAGCCTCCTCCTCCAATTTATAGGCTCAGCCAGCACAATATTACTGGCAACCTGCATGTACAAGACTACATGGAAACTGAGACTTGTAATGCAGTCTGAATCTCAACATTTCTGGAGTGTTGTATATGAATTTCTATGAAAAATAACATAATCTACACACCACTGGAGCATTATTATCTGACTTACTGGGAAGTATGTACATCTGTCTGTGAAAAAAAATGTCATTAAGAGTAACCAATGGACATGCCCCACATGGTTAACTGCAAGGCCTGTGAACAGTAATTCAGAGCCATCAGGTTAAAAGAAGGAAAATTCAAAATCTAAGTGGATCTTCACTATGATTCCCTCTAATAGGACCAGGAGTGAGCCATCATTTTCACAAAGATCAACACAGTAAGGAGATAAGGTGAGCAGAAGAGCGAACTTTAATGATGTGAATAATCCTGTGCCTTTTTTACCCCTCTGGGACAAAGTGTAACAGGATAACATGAACACTTCCGGACTGCCTAAGTGAACCTTTCCAAGAGCACTGTGACCTGAGCCATTCTATAAGGAGATGTCGGAAACCATTCATGGAAAGGAGAGGCGGCTGTGTACAAATTCAGGACCAAGAATTGGCCAAGGTTATTTAATAACTCTATCGTGTATCTTGTTTGCTTTCCTATATCTCCTCAGGAGGTATTACTGTTCATATTGCACTGACACATCAGGCAAATGTTCACAGAATGCCCTTATGTTCACACCAATAAATTCAACATGTGAAGAAAGTAACCCAGTTACACAACTATTAGGTGACTGTACCACACACTGACCTGTGTATATGTGACTCCTAAACCTGTGCCCTTTGCACAGGGCTGCACTCGCACCATGGCTTCCACTATGCCATCTCTTATCTAAAAGGCCTGTGCCCAACAACTGCCACCTTCCAGGTATCCAAATATCATCTGCTGTTTCCTCCTTCCAACTTCCTATTAAAAATCCCACATCATCAAAGACTACAACACTATATGAAGCTCTTAGACTTAAGGCTGTGGAAACCAGGGATGAGGAATAAGAAGTCTGAGAGGCAGGAGATGGGTTCTGGTATCTGGTCCCTTTTCCCATTAGGTGCTATATGACATTGGACCAATTATTTTGCCTTTTAAATCTTGGTCTCCTCATCCTTCTTTATAATAGGATAAGATAAATGAGTTTCCACAAAGGTCATAAGAATGTCATGATAGGAATCCAGAATATTTTTCATATTTCAATATGCCTGTGGAAAGTTAATTATAAAGATTTCTAACATCAGATGGATCCCAGGAGAACTCGACCAATGAGTGTCTTTGTTTTGGGAAAGAATTATATCCACTTACAGAGGCACCCTTGTGATTTCAAGCTGACCAGATGCTCTAATGGACAGTCATTGATGGCTCTGGGCAAGGAACAATGGGAAAGGAATTACAATATAATAAAGTTAATTCATTTGGTAGACCTGGTATTTCAAAATAGAGCATATAGAAGGAAATTAATTAAATGTTCCTTTGATGAAGAAAATCTCTGGAACCTCTAGACTATATCATCTCTAAGGGCCTTTCCAGCTTAGAAATCCTCTAACACACTCCTGAGTAGTCAAGGTGATCACAGGCTGCACCTTAGAGCCAGGCAAGCTGATTTCAGGGTGAAAGATAAAAAAGCAGCCTTGTATTGCTGTTCCTCATCTATGTTTGAATATTAAATTCTCTTAGTGGCTGAAATGCAGTCATAATTTTCCCCACTAGTATTTATCTACTGTGGATGCGGATGGTCTAAAAGTTGATGAACACACATTTTCTGTCATATGACCCCCATTTTGGGATTAATACTGTCATTTAATCTTGAAACTACCCATGTTTCCTTTTGTCCCTCTAGGCCCATGTGTTGACTGTCTATCATCTGTTCTTTGTGCAGTATTCTTCTTCTCATTTGACCTCCCATGAATGATGGTGGTCACCATTGCAATATGTTCTCTGATCATCTTTGTGGTGGATAGGGCTGACGTGAGGCATTGAGCACACAGAGGTGCAGTACACTGGGAGAATCCAGAGTGGAATGGCAAGGCGCAGCCTAGCAAAAGGTAGATGGCCAGAATCTGCAGAGCTCCAGGTTGGACCTGTAAGGATACCCAATGGTACTGAGGTTTTATTTCTCTACACCTTTATATCTGAAATGGTGTTTGTCATTGCTTCACAATGGGAGGCTATATAGGACAGCTGTTGAGCCTCTTCCAACATGATGCCAAGTTCTAAATGATAAAGCCATGTGGAGTCATCAAAGTGATTTGCCTAAGGACAATTCCTTTCTCCTCCAGTACAGATGCTAACCTCTACACACTGCATGATGAGAGTAAAATGCAGGTAATAACAGCACTTCAGTGTCCACAAATCACACGTTCAGTGTGTCTGAAGGAAGTCAGTTTAGTTTACCACTCCTTCCGTACAAATGTACTGCTGGATCCTAGGAGAAGATATGTACCTACCCCATGCCTGTATATTACAGTACTTCCTAACACCATTTTTCCAGCCAACAAGCCTGATTACCCACTGTCAGGAAAGCATCCAGGAACTAAATCTTAGCTTAGTGAGCATGTTTTCAATGAAATGCTTAGGCAGGGCCAGGGATTTAGCTCAGTGGCACGAGTGCCTGCCTGGCAAGCACTGGGTTATGAGTTCAATCCCCGGTACAAAAAAAAAAAAAAAAAGAAATGCTTACGCATACAAAAAATATAACAGGTACATGGAAAAAGATTCAGTGTGTTGGAAAGATAAGAGGCCAGATACAGTGAATGAGCAAAGAAGGTATTCTCTCTACACTGATACTGTGTTTGGCTTGGGTACCCCAGAGCTTTTACCATAAGCTTTCCAATCAATTCTAAATTTTTGCCTAATTCTGTGATGTAGACAAGTTGACAATTTAATTTTTCCAGGTGCATATTCCATTGCATTTTCCCCAAAATTTTTTTATTTCTTTTTGTCAAGCATAGCAGCAAGCCATAACTTTCAAATAACTCAGGTGAAAAAAACTGATTCCACTGAATTTAAAGAAGTATACTTGGTCAAAAACAATTGTTTCGAGCCAAATTGGATGAGTGGAAGTTCTGGCTCTACTACTTAATGCTTTTGTGACTTTGGGAAATTTCCCTGAAAGCTTTAGGCCTCAGTTTCTCTACTGGCAAGGTACAGATGCTAATCACTCTGTGGTAGAGCTACTGTGAGAATTGTAATGGCATACAACCAGCATCAACACATGAGTGATGTTTAATTCACAGCGTCTATTCACTACGAACCAAGAGCAAGAGAAAAACACTGGGATGCAAAACTGAACTACGGACTGAATTTACTAAGTGTTCTGCTTCACAGTGCCCAGGGAGAAAAAAGTCTTTGTGTCTTGATTGACATTTGTTAGATACTTGAAATTAATAAGCAATTATTAATGGCTACAATCCACTTAAAGAATTTTCCAGAAGGATAAAACATGCGGCAGTTGAAACTGAACAAACAAAGAATGTAGGACTTACAAAGAATAATTTAGCAAGCAGGTTGGGGGTGATCAAAAGCCTTGAGCATGTGGTCTGATTCCATTTAACCTCTTTGAACATCAATTTCTGCATCTGGAAAGTAGATGTAACAACTCGCGACTAATCATTTTGATATGTTTTTGTGAAAAACCAACCAAGATATAAAAGGTCTGTGTAAACTAAAGAATTCAACAATAAGAAGCATTATTATTATTGCCACCACCATCAGTTTTAAATGGCCCTCCAATCTTCTAAAATAGATTTTGTTTGTCTATGGAATTGCTAACACCCCTTTCCTTTGTAAAGAATCTATCCTCAGGAAGTGTAGCACTCACTAGGGAAAAGTGTCTCACTAAATGTGTCACAAAAAGAAAATGTTCAGAGAACTGGGATGGTATCGACTTCCCATCTCTCATTGATTCCAGAGTTTGAGAACAAAACTGCATAAAAAATTATGCACATAAACAAATCATTTTTGCTACTGCAAAGCAATATGCTGTGACAAAGTGTACTAGAGCTTTATTACAGAGGCCATAGGACAAATCTGAATCATTTCATTACACCAGTGTGGCAGAAAAGGCTCTCTGCACCATCACCTCCCAATTTTTTCAATTTATAATTAACTACTTTGCTGTCACCAGTTTCTGATTTTTCAGTTGAACGAGTCTACATGATAAGCTCAGAAACAGAGGAAAAAAGTGAGACAATACTTGAAAGAATGCACTGTCAAGTATGAGTATATGATGAATCAGTTGTGGCAAACCTATGTCATGCACGTCACAGCCAGTTGTTGGTACATTGAAAACCTTAAAGTGTTGCCATCACTGTGCTAAACGGACATATGAATAAACTGTGAACATCTAGAAGCACAGAGAATCATTTTAACAAAATGGCTTGACATGTGACTTTTTTCAATTTCAAATACAAGAAACATGTGGGAGAATATGCATTTGCAGTCATATTAATATTTAAATCTCAAGTTAAATGCACAATTGCATATTAAATACACTAGTTTTGTGCCCTTGGGCAAATCACTTTGGCCTCTCTGAATGCTATTTGTATAATATATATATATATATATATATATATATATATATATATATATGGCATTGAGTGATGGTGAGAAGCATTTAAAATCTTGTTACAGTGCCTGACTTGTGGTATATGTTCATCCAGTTTTAATTTCTGTGATTCATTGATTCACTTGTCTCTCCTCTGATAAGAAATTCTTGTGGATTGCAACTGAGAAACCTCTGTGCATATACCATAAGTCAAAAGTCCCAGCCTTGGAGAATGTTATCAACATGTGGATAACTAAGATGAAACAATAAATTTATCATAAAGAAATTACACAGCAATTTGGTCCTAATAACAAATCTACTATAGGACTGTTTTGAACCAAACTATGATTGTCTTAAATTCATATATTGAAGCGGTAACCCCCACAGTACCTCAGAAGGCGGTTATCTGTGCAGTTAGTGTCTTTAAAGAGGTAATTATAGTAAAATGAAGTCAGTATTGGTGGAGCCCCAACCCAATCTCACAGGTATCATTATAAAAAGAAGAAATTTGGACCCAGATATGTGTATGTGGAGGAAAGCCAGCCATTCACAAGCCAAGGAAAGAGGTCCCAAAATGACAATAACTCTGCTAACATCTTGTATCTCAGGTTTCTAGCAGCCAAAATTGTGAGGAAATGGGGTTTCCCTAGAAAGAGGAGGAAGGCAGGTGTAAATGTATATCTAGCTTCTTCCATTAAGTAGAGTACAAGTCAATACCTACAAACTCTCCGGGGTATTTGACACAAAGGCTTGCTATCAAAAAATTCTGATACATGCATGGAAAGGAGATGATGACCCAAAAGTGAGGGGATGATATTACTTTTTAATGAGGAGATTTTTTAGGGGTGGGGAATGACGCTACAAAGAAAGAAAACTCGGGACAAGGAGCACATATTGAGCCTCTCATTGTGGGTAGGTAGTGAAGTCTCCAGGAGTGGGGGAAGAAAACAGAGAAATCCTCTAGAGCTGAGATCTTTAGGAGGGTGTCCTGAAAGAAGAAAGACCAGAAAACCAGGTGGTAGGCCTTTGGTTTGATCATAGTACTCAGCTAAGTCTCCAGATGCCCTGCTGCCATACCCAGAAGCTGCTCAATCAGAGGAAGAATCTAACGTTTCCAAATTTCTGGTTCCACATTTAGCCATTAAGACAAAATCCATTCGAGATCTGAGAACTCTGGAGGTAAGGAGCTATTAGGAAACTTCTTCATTTTTTATATATTAGTTTTCTACATTGTGCCTGGAACTTCTGGTATAGAATGAAGGGCTCCTGAGAGCCTCAATTTGACCTCTGTTATCTCTACCATAAACAGCTATCACATTCCCTTTTATAGTGTGTAAAGTTGATGACATACCTATTTATGCTCTCCCCAGATTCTGAAGTAGGAAAAACAGAACTAGTAGTCTTCCTGAAAAATTATTGCAGTATGACAAAGAGTGTAAATCAATTTAGATAAGTAGAGCAAAGTTAACACAGATTGCAAGATGGCCGACTGAGTGGCGGCATGATAAGAGAGCCTCTCTGAGGAAAAAATAAATAAAAACGAATCAGATGCTTGAATCTGGCAACATGAAGAAAGCCAGACAAAAGGAGAGGAAGAAACTGAGGAAAAAGAAAATAAAAGAAAAAGAAAGAAGAAAAAGAAGCATGGACAGAGGGCTGGAGCTGGGCAAGCCCTAATGGCTATACTGGCTCGTCTTAAAGTCAGGTGACTCATAATCAAGCTGAAATCGCGGCCCTGCCGAGAGTGGGGTTGGTGAGCTCCAGACCCTCGGCTGGAGGAGGCACTGAGACAGGGAGTGGAAACAGCCATTCGAGCTGCACGAACTTTGGTGAGTGACGGGAACTGGATTCCCCAAAACAGGAGGACTGGCTGGGCAACATCTTGGAGTTGGGCAGGGCCGGCTTGAATCAAAACCTGAGGCAGCATCCGCTGATGACTCCTAGTCCAAAGCAAATTGGTGGGATCTGCTCAGGCTGGGCCACGCCCCTGGTTGAAACCCAATAGACAAGGATGAGGCTTTTCTGGGCCAGTGGCATCCCCAGGGAACACACAAAGTTGTTGAAGCATAAACTGGTTGATTGGCATAGGGGGAGGAACAAGCTCTCAGTGTGCAACTTGCACATCTGCAGCAGACTGGGGGGCGGTACTTCCCTAGCAAGTGCACTGCAGAAAAACTGTAAGCAATATGAAAGAACCAGAGACCTCCACCACCCACCCATCTGAAGGGGGCCGAAAACATGACAAGACAAAGAGCAAAAGGTTCCCAACTGTGGGACCAGGGAAAGTGAGTCCAACAGAGGTAAATGCAGAGGAGGTTGAGAGCAACAAACCTGTAATGTCAGAGACAGCCTCATCGGAAATGAAGAAATACCTCTATGACCTCATCATTGAATTTAAATCTGAAATTCTAACTCAGGTGAAGCAAGATATAAGAAGATTAATAAAAGAAGTCCTGGTTAATCCTCAAGCAGGCACAAATGAAAGAATAGAGGAACCCAGAGGAAGGAGAGGAGCCTTTAATGAAGAATATAAACAAAATCTAGAATACATGAAACAGATCCAAAGAGAATATCAGGAAATTAAAAACTCCATTGAAACCGAGCAAAACCTTTTAAGAAACTAAAGACAAACTGAAGATAGATTTGCAAAGTATGATTGTGAAAGGAAGGATCTCTTAAAAATAACAAGGACCCAGGAAGCAGCGATACAAAGGCTAGAAGATGACAAGAGGATTTATCACCTAAGAATAAAATATGTGAATAAAGATGCAGCAACAAATACAAATGAAATAAAAAGTCTATTCACAGAAATAATTAAGGAAAACTTCCCAAACATAGGTAATGGAAGTGAAGTTCAGATAAATGAGGCACACAGAACTCCAGCCAGCTACAACCAAAACGGATCTACACCCAGATATATAATAATCAGGATCCCAGAAATCCATCACAAGAACAGAATATTAAAAGCAGTCAGAGAAAAGAAACAGATTACCTATAAAGGAAAACTCATCAAAATCACAGTGGACTCTCAACGCAAACCTTCAAATCAAGAAGAGCTTGGAGTGAAATATTCCAAGCACTGAAAGAAAATAACCTCCAATCCAGAATGATGTACCCTGCAAAACTGTCTCTCAAAATTAATGGAGAGGCAAGATATTTCCATGACAAAGAGGAAGTGGGGGGAGTTCGTGACCACCAATCCAACCCTGCAAAGAATACTGAAGGACATTCTAGAGAGAGAGAAGAAAATCACCAGGGTTCCAGGAATAATGGCAGAAAGGCCTCAAACAAAGGGGCAGACAATGGAATGAAGGAGAAAAGTAAACAAATAACAACAGAAAAATAGCATGACAGAGATAAGACAGAGAAAATTGGTTATATCACTGTTTTATCTTGACTGATTTTATTTGAATCTGGTATGCTTGAGAGTGTCGAGTCTGAGAGTAGGGGCAACTACTCTGAAGATGACAGGATTCAATAGGATACCATTCTGGTTTGATTGTTAACTGAAGTCCTATAATGTCTACAATGGTTAGATTTTATTAATAGTGTAAAGCAATGCTGTTTATATTATATTTGACAATATAGACAATTTTATTGAAAAAAACAAGAGACATCGTAGTGACTACCGTAGATCACCTAGTGTTGTGTTTTTGTATGTTCTTTTCATTTTGTGTTTCTCTAGGAATTTGTATTGCTGACTTGTTTTGATTTGTTTCTCCCTCTAATACAGAAAGCCTAGGTATATGTGTAGAGACTTATACATGTGTAGAACTTCTAAGTAGTTTACAAGAATGGATTATAGTTATTGTAAAAAAAAGGAAAAGAGTATTCTAAAGGATATAACTGTATGTATGTTTCAGTGTGTGGAATTAATAACCATGTTGCTAAATTTTTAGTTGGATGGATGAGCAAAACTGACTGCAGTCTCACTGTTTGGATGTCCACTTTGTGGACTTTACTTTTGTAACTTAAACAACTGCATCTAAGGGGAAAGTATGTAATTATCAACTAGTGATTTTTTACTGGTTACTATTTTTGTTTTTTTTTCTGTTTTGTTTTTAAGATTTTGTATTGTTTCTACCCTCTTTCTGTTTCAAAATTTTTGTTTTAAATAAATTTTTTTTAAAAAAAAGCAAGAGGAGGCAAAGAAAGTGCTCTAAAATAGATAACTGTATGTATACTTGTGTGTAGGATTGATAACAATGTTACTAAGTTTTTGTTGGATCAGTGAACAGAACTGCATCAGCCTCACTGTTTGAATGTCTACTTTGTATGCTTTAATTTTGTAACTTGAACAACTATATCCAAGAAGACAATATGTAATGTATCAAATAGTGATTTGTTACTGTTTATTTTTTTTATTTTTTTTGCAATTCTGTATTGTTTCTACCCTTTTTCCTGTTTTGCTTCCCCCCCTTTAAATAAAATTTAAAAAAAGGAAAAAAAGTTAACACAACCCTGTTTGTTAGATATTATTATTCCTATTACACAGATAAACTAATCAGGTCAGTAACTGGGCCAGGATTAGAGGTAAGATTTCCCTTGTACCAAAATTTGTGATCTGTCTGCTATAGAAGATGAGTGGTAGAGCTCTTGGAAGATTCTATGTTTGAACTTGCCTTTGAGTAACAGTGCAATAGTTCCCTAGGACTTTCTTAACAAGTCACAGAAATCAATTTACTGAAAACAACACAAATTTATTCTTTTAAAGTTCTAGAAGTTATAAGTCCCATATAAAGGTAGGACAAATCTCCATGTGAAGGCCCTAGAGATGACTTCTTCCTTGTCTCTTCTTGGCTTTCAATGGCTGCCAATCATCCCTCATGGCACTTGGCTTGTTGATGCATCAATCATTTTTCTGCTTTTGTTATCAAATGGTTTTCTCAACAGTATGTTTGTGATTTTATGATTCCACATCACTTCTTTACATGGCCAGTCACTGAATTAGGGACCAATGGGATCCATAATAATCCACTTTAAATAATGCCATTTAATAATACCATTTAGTGGGGTCTACAAAGACCTTACTTCTCACATTCCAAGGATCTAAGTGCACATTAATGTTGGGAGAACCCTATTCAACTCAGCACAGATGAATATACTTTTATCAGATGGACATAGGTTGGAACAGACTAATAACTATATAGAAATAAATGTAAGAATTATTAGGAGAATATCAAATGGGTTTGGAGGCAATAAAACCGATAAGGTTATGTAGATGAATTGAGACCAGAGCATGAAGTGCCTCTAATAGATCCCATGAGGAAAAGAGTAGATGTGGCTTTCTACGACTTAGATAAATTCTTCAATCTCTTCAAAAGACACGAGGAGTGCTCAGCTGACAGTACTATGTGCTTTACTTCTTGTAATTGCCATGAAAACAGAAAACAATTTACATGCACTATATTTTCAATTCTTTCCTCACAACAGAAAGATGAAATGTATAGAGCAAACTGCAAATTTTTCTCCATTACATAGAATCATCCAAATGTGCTTTTCCATCATTTGGACTTGACAAATAGCATGTATCCTCCTATGTGATTCAGAAATACATTGAATCAATGTGTGATCTGCAAAATGACCTCGCATAGCAAATAGATATACTCTGTGAATATAATTTTCAAACACAGAGGGAGAAATCCACTTAAAAATTATCCTTAATCTCTTTTAGGATGTGACTCATTTGAAACTCAGTATCACACTTCATTTTCTTATTTTATACAGAAGCAATAATATATCACTATGTATATGAGACTAACAAGTAATATTATTCAGGAGTCCCTACTATGTGCTAGAGAGTATTTATATTCTAGGAAACACTCACAAAATGTTCTTTAGCTCTTATTTAAGCCCCATGTTATAGATGTTAGAAGTAAGTCTTACTCAAGTAACATGCTCCATACCCAAGCTCCATGTTTGTTTCAGGTGAATGTCCCTACCCTTTATACTGCGGATCTTTGAATTAAAAAAAAATTAAACACCTGTATTTACCCACATTTAACTAACACCACAGTTTTTAGAAGAGTATTGCATGTGTTCTTTCATATAATTTCTGTTTTCAATAAATTTTTCTGTCAGGGAATTGTACAATCATATCTGTCACACCTGTTTGGGGGATTATTTTATTATTAAACAAGTGTGAGATTTTAGACTTGTATATACCCTTTCACTATAGGCTATCTGTTCTTGTTGTGTCATCTCTTTGTTCAGTGGTGCTTTCTGAAAGCTGGTAAGAGGAGGAAAAACAGTTAACTCTATTTGTATTTGCCTCTGGCATTAAAGTTCTTAATGAGATTACTATATGAATGAAATTTATTAGACTTACAGAAAATTTATTTTACTATATGAATGAAATTTATTATAGTTACAGCAAATACCACTTGTTGAGGGCTCATGGTATATCACATGCCCTGGAACAGAAAGTTATTATATACTTCATTTAATTCTCATGATTAAATGAGAAAACTACTCACACTTAAAGATCAATGACTTGTCCAACATCACAGTAGTACTGAAGCAAGGATTGCATTCAGCTCTTTCTAACTTCAAATCTGTGTAATGGCATTCTGAAATATACAGTGTCCCATCAGCTCAACCTTAGGAAAATAAAAAGGAAAAGATAGGGTATATATTGCAGTCACATAAAGGTACTTTTGAAGACGCCAAAGGAAAACAGCTTCATAATGTTGGAGTTCTCAAATATTTAATAGGCCACAGAAAGTATAAGAGAAAAATCTGATGTATAAAAGAAGAGAAAAATAGAACAAGTAAGCCACAGTCTGGGAAGAAGTTTCACCAAACATGTACTTGACACAAAGTTTATATCCAGGAGATGGACGGATGGATAAATGAATGGATGGATAGATGGATGGATGGATTATACTACTCAATAATAAGAACACAATAAAAATAAAATACTGAAAAGATGCTTCACAAAGATAAATTAATAGTAATAAGACATGTAGCAGTGCCCATCAGAGAAAAAAATATTGAAACAAAAATGATGCCACAACACAACCACTACAGTAGCTAAATTTAAAAGTCTGCAAATATCAAATTCTTGCAAAGATGTGGAGTATGTGTAGCTCTCAGTCATTGCTGGTAGCAATGGAAAATGGCATATCCTAGCCAGGCGCAATTGCACATGCCTGCAATCATAGCTACTCAGGAAGCTGAAGCAGGAGGATCACATGTTGGAGACCACCCTAGGCCATTTAATGAGACCTTACTTTAAAATAAAATTTTAAAGGGGACTGGGAATGTAGCTCAGTGGAAGAGAGACCCCTGGTTTTTATCTCTAGTACTGCCAAAAATAAAAAGGTACAGTCTGTTAAGGAATATGCTTCGCAATGGGTTGAAATATTTAGCATACTCGTTTCATGTCACAACAAAATATAATTCAAAGATCCATCAACAGTTGAATGACAAATTGTGGCATATTTATATACTGGAATGTTACTTATCACTTATCAACAAAATCAAAATACTGAAACATACAAAATGATGGGACAGATCATAAAATCATCACTCTGGATGAAACAAAATCCCAGTACACAGGAATTTATAACTTACAACACCATTTGTAGGTAGAAAGTGTCAAAGCATAATTCAAATTCCTATCTGACTGGATCCAAAGTATTTGTTCTTTACTACTACACTGTGTTTCTCATATAGTTTGAATCTTCAATTTGGAAATCTTCCTTTAGTTGTCTGTCTCATGGATAGAACAAAGCTGTGTGTAAGTAGATCTCTGGATTAGAAGATTAGCCAACCTCGCTTCTGATGCAGCACAAATTCTACCCAATGGAAGATTTCAACACAAGACTAGAGAGTCTCTGGCCTTGAACCTCTCCAAAGGTATCTGTGAAGTTCCTTTTGCTTTCTTGACTTTGTTTGTTTTTGTCTCTTCACTCTTGTCCCCTGAGGTAGTGTCCTCATTTTGCAGCAATACACATGAAGTGAGGCCAAAGCAGCCTCAGCTTGGCTTGCGGATGGTCAGGTCTATAACAGGTAGCCACTGCAGATGGGGCTCAGTTGGGTTTCTTGACAGAGACAAAGTAGTTTAGAACACTGGAGTGGAGACCAGCTCAATAATAGCCTGGGTTGTCATCCAGGGGATTAAAGCCAAGCAGGCACCTTGCCAGGGTCATGGATGGCTGCAGTTTCTTTAAGAATTATTGCCAAAGAGTGTTTGTCGATAGCCAACAGGAAGATACGTTGTTGACAACAAAGAGGTTGCTTTTGACTGTGATATTCAAATAAACTCATGGAGTAAAATGAGAGCAGGCCCCAAAGACAGACCAATGACAGCAATGAGAGAGAAGAGAGGCCTTGCTTGAATCACTATATACAAGTCAGTTGGATTTTTATTTTCTTATGTGCAGATGGAAAAAAAACCCATAAAACTGTGGGTTTAAAATACACTGATTCCAGGGTCTTTGTGAGGCTGATGAAATATACAGGTGTAGGATATTTGCAATTTGAAGAGTTGATAGATGCCTGAAGCTCTGGCATTTGGGGTCAAGAACATGAGTTGTAGTCTCAGTCCTGGAAGTGACTGGATCCATGACTTTCAATTGGTCACCTCTGCTCTCTTTTAATGAGTTTTTTTATATGAAGGGGTAAATGGATTGAGTTAGATCACCAGATTTCAAATTATGCTCCTCAGAATGTCCTCAGGAACCACTCTGGAGGAGGGTAAAGGTATTAGTTGACTTTTCTATTGCTGGGACAAATTTTTCACATAGGGCCAGGGATTTAGCTCAGTGGCAAAGCATCTGCCTGACAAGTGCAAGGTCTTGAGTTTGATCCCCAGTACCAAAAAAAAAAAAAAAATTCTGACATACACAGTTAATGGAAAAGAGCCTGATTTCAGGTCTTGATATTATGAAATTCAGTTCATGGTTGGCTGGATCCGAGGAAAACCATAATGGTGGCAGGCATGGCAAAGGAAAACTGTACATAGCAGGGCAGCAAGAAGAAAACAGAAACTAAGACTGTCAGTGACACAAGAAGGGGTTGGGGAGAAGAAAATATCCTTCTGGGTCATACCTCCAAAAGTCCATTACTCCATTCAGGCCCCACTTCTTAAAAGGACATTTAGCCATGGATTCATCAGTAGATTAATCCACTGATGAGTACAAAGTCCCCAAGATCCAATCTCCTTCCAGAAGCCCCACCTCTAAACAGTGAGATTTGGGACAGCATGTTAGACCTAACCATAATGGTAGGCATGGGCATGATTCAGTCTCTCTTTTCTTTTGACCTCCTTTAACCCAGAAGTTTTGTGGCTAAAACAATTTTGAAACTCAGTGAACCTGATGAATTGTAACTGTACTGCTATTGAAATTCTCTAGTCTTCATGTACTGCTGGCAAGCTTTCATGGGTGGGCTAAATCCTTGAGATTCCTGTTACTGGATGCTGAATTATATGGACATAAGGGAAACTTTTTTCTTGGGGGAAGGATTTAATAGTTTTCGTGGAGTCTGTGATTCCTGATAAAAATACCCAATATCTTATAAAGCCATTAAACTCAAATCAAGTTTATGTATAAACTGGGATATTGATATATGTCTACTAGAAGAGAAGAAATAAAAGAGAGACAACACAGAAAGATAGAGATGGAGAGAGATAGATAGACACAGAGAGAAAACCAGACAGAGACAGAAACAGAGACATAAAGAAACAGACACAGAGAGGCAAATGAGCTCCCATCTAATCTATCACATCAGAATTAGAGAAATCATCACAAACCAAACTAAGCTTCTTCAAAGAAGAGTCTGCGGGCATTGTCCAAGCTAATTAGGATGCATTGTAGTGAGGAGAAACAATACATCCATAACACAGTATCAAAAGTATAAATGATTTCATGGCATTCATAAAGGCTTGGCACAGCTGCTGGGTGCTATTTAGGAGGTGTATAAAGAATGAACAGGCACAGTAATAAATATACTTTTCACCTGCAAATTAGATTTATGTTCAATTCAACACAAAGAAAACAGAAGAGAGTTAAAAGTTTAGCTGCCAGAAATAGAATTCCCATCTGATTTTCTTGGCTCATAGTAGGAACTCAATAAATGCTTACTGATGGGCTTAAAAGCCTGCCCCAGCTCACTCCCTGGTAGGAAAATTGAACTCTTTCAGGCCCCTGCAATCCTTTTATGTAAGTCATGAAATTTCCTTTCTAACTTTCTGGGCATCTGCTAGTCTTCCTCCTTGCAAGGCTTCCTGAACACCCCATCGCTGGGCAGCCTTTCTGAAGGCACAGACTTGCATGTGGCAGTAGGGAAAACTGGAGAAGCATTCCAAGAGTCCCATTACACCTACCTTAGAGGCGACCGTTTGCCTTTACTCCCATTGGCTGACCAGTCTCTAGGTAGCACACCTTGAGTTACAAAGCAGAGTTGACTCCCTATTTTGTCTTAGTACATCATTCTATCCATTCTGTCCTCATCCATCCATTGGAGCCTGTGCTTCCCCCCAAACCACCTTGGAACTTCTGGATTATTGCATTATTTCCCTGGATTATTACCCTGGATTATTGCATTTCTTTCCTATGCAGTTAGCTGACCTTCTTTATTACATCAGGTAGCCGCGAGAACAAAGTAAAAACAAACCAAATAGATGCTTTATTATTTGTGAGTTGCTTATGGAAAGTCCTATGAAATTTGTCTTGCTTCTAAACATCAGCTTTGAATCTATATAAAAGTAGCATAATGAACTGGAAAATTATTTCTATTTTGACACCTAACAGTTCTTTATGGGCAGGATCAACTCGCCACGTCACACTTTCATCATCTGTCAGCCAGGCAGTAGCCTAAGAGCTTGGCCTGAACAGGTTTTTAAATAGTAGCTGTGGATTCTACCTGCACTGTCTGCAGTATGAAAGGATCCTTAACATTAAGCAAATAATGCCAGTAAAGTGTGACGAATGGCTTGCTGGTGAAGGGCCAAAGTGCTTTGCAGTTGGTTCTAATTTCTATGGAACAAGAATGTTTTCCTAAGGGTGAGCAAGGACCTATGATCGAAAGGAATTGAGGAAGAGTTTTCTAGGCAGAGAAGACAAATACAAACAAAGGATCTGGGAGTCTGCGGGGCTTAACTCCAGATCGGGCATCATCAATCTATGGCCTATGGAAAAATTTGGCCCATTGCTGTTTTTTTAGGGCTAGTAAGCTAAGAATGATATCTGGCTCTTCAAGGGCCCACATCAATTTCAGTGGAATCAGGGTCTATTTGAAATTTCGGATTTTCCAACTACACCAAAGAGACACCAGGTGCCTTAGAGGAAAGAGATGCACTGAGCATTTCTCCTTCTTTTTGGCTATAAGCTCTTTTGAGCAACAAATAATATGTACTTCCAGGAATCGAAGAAAGAAAGTACAACCGTGCACTGCTTGAAGTGGGTGTGTGTCTCCCAAGCACAGGCCCATCAGCTGTCCCATCCACACCTGAGCCCTAAAACCAAGTGAACCTCCATAGCAAGCCAAGTTCTTCGTTCTGCCCATAAAAGAACAGAAAGAGTACATACTATTTCCTTTGCTGAACGCCCTGCTCAGACTGTGCCTCTAACCTCAATCTCCTTTCTTTCTTCAGGTCTTAGTTTGGATGGCCACACCCTGTGAAACATTCTGTAAATCCTCTCTCAGGCTGAGTGAAGGGCTTTTGCTTTGTGCCTGTACTGCCCTCTGTACTTCCACCACACGACAGTGTAATCTATTTAGCTGTACCAACTCCTCTCGGGCACGACTACCATCTATCTTGCTAGTCACTGCATCTGCCGACAGAGCACTGTGCTCAGCACAAAGGATGATTAAAATATATTGGTGAAATTAGTGGAGGAGTGCCAGGGTATATGGCATGCTGCCAGGGTATGGAGGGCACAGTGGCCCCTCTAACTCCTCTTGCAGTCTGATTTCACTGACCAGGTGGTTTCCTAAATTCTTCTGCCAAGTATCATATAAGCAGGCCTAGTGTGAAAAACTCACTGCAGGAGGGAGGTTCTACATGATTCAAGACACTAAAGATTAGCCACGTAAGTTATGGGGTTCAGCACAAACTGAAAATGTACGAGGTGCCTTGGTCAAAAATAGAGAATTTCAAGATGGTGGCAGCAGAGCATTTAAAGACGCACAGGGCTTTTTATTAATCTGAGGACCTATGTGAACCCTCAGAAAACAAGCAAGACTCGAACCCTGATGTGACTTGTTAGGTCTAGAAGTTCCCTTACCATAGCCAGTGGGAGGGGGCAGCAAAGAAAAGTTCTTTCTGCTATTTGACATTTTGATGAAAGAAAGATTTTGATTTCATTTTTGTTTTTAAATTTGATGAGTCAAGTTAGGTTTTTCTTCGTGACTTCTGCTTTTTTTAATCTTCATACTAAAAATAGCCCTGCTCTCACCCATATTTAATATACACATTAAAATAATTAATTAATTTGTTTATTCATTTATTTGTTCATTCGTGTACGATGCTATGGGATTGAATCTAGACCTTCTGCACCAAACCGCGTACCCATCTCTTTTATTTTATAGATTGGCCTTGAAATTGTGATGCTCCTGTCTCAGCTTCTAAGTACCGGGGATTTTAGGAATATGTCAGCATACCAGGATATTTTAATATTTATTGTTTTATTTTCTGTACTTTGAACCCTTCAACATAGCTGGAATTCATATTGTTTCTTTCAGAGGGATAAGAACCCATTTTGGCTTTGTTTCTCCATAACCAAAAAATTACCCAATATCATTGTTGAGCTCTCCATCCCTTATACTCTGTTGTTTCTTCCATATTTTCATGGCTTAAAGAATCATCATATACTAACCTTAATGTGTACAACCTGGAGAGAAATTTTAAATGTTCTACAATGGAGAACCTTTGAGAAAAAAAGAAATTTCAGTGATGCTAGACTCTCAGTTTCAGTTTCTTCAGTGATGCTAGACTCTCAGGACTTCCGTCATTACTGAAATCCTGAGAAAGTGAGGAATAACTAGGCAGAGGGCCCTAAGAGAAAGAAACCCAGAGGTTGACAAGGAAAGGGTCTAGTTTCTCTTAGTTCATTAAGAAGAAAGTTATTTGCTAATACTGTTTAGACAACATCTCATGCTTGTATCTCGTACTCTGAGTAACTACATTGAAGATAATATACAATGTATTAATTATTATTACTGTCCTATTATTTTATTTTGAAATTGTTTTGTATTTTTCTCTTTCAAATATAAAAGAAAGAGGTCTAAGGGAGGTGGCAAGTCCTGGGGATGATGCTAAGACGTGGAAGCAATGAATATCAGTGATGTCCAGGTAGACAGACTCCAAACACACTTGTGGACATAAATCATTCTATCCAACTGCATGATACCTTCAGGATTTATCCTTTGATAAAGGCCAGGATTAAAAATGGGAAAGAGTATAGGGCTATGATGTGGTTTATTTTGACTCACGGTGAAATGCAAGTTTGTATGTTTAAGAAATGAAATGGAAACTATGGCAGTCAACAACTGATCACCATTCAATTGCTATACCCAGAAAATTGCCTAGAAACAGGAAACCAGGCTGAGAGTTAGCAAACTAGAAGCAGAACTGTTAGTTAGCCCAGCTCCTCACTTTCTCAGCTGAGAAAACTAACCCCCTCCTGCCACTCATCAAAGGGGCTTGCCCCAATGCAGGTAGCTAGTAAGATCCATAACAGAAACTTCACTTTATATCTCTCATCTGTTCTACTGCTTCTTGATGCCCCTTAGGGAAATGATTAAAATAAAATAAATCTGTACTTTTCATAGGCTCTGGCAATAATTACCTAGCAAGAGGATATGAAGGCAAAGATTGATTCACCTGTGTGTGAGGGAGATTGCATTTAATTTCTTAGTTTAATATTAAGCTGTGGAGACAATAATGTATAAACCAATTCACAGGAGGAAATATTCATTCTTTCCATATTTTGGTGAAATATCAGTTGCAAAATTTAGTGACATTTTTAACTATGCAAGCCTCCTGGGTCTTAGCACAAAACTAGTTATAACTTTTTCAAACCAAAGAGATGTGGAACTAACTTTATTTTCTTTCTCCTTCCCTGCTTTCCCTTCTTCCTCCTTTCCTTTTGTCTCTTCTTCCTCATCCTTCTCTCTCTTCATGCTTTTTCTTAATCACCTTCTTTTCTATCTTTTCTTCTTTCCTTCCCTTGCTTCCTTCTATTTTTTTCCCTTCCCTCTTTCCTTCTTCCACAGGCTCTATCACCTATTTCTGAGTCCTGACCGAGTGCTGGCATAGTACTGAGTACTATGAAGACACAGCTGAAGAAGACATTGTCTGATTCAAGAAAGTGATGAGGGTTCATCTGACTCTGACATGCAAAAAATGAGACATAACCCCCTGAACTTAGGAAAAGGCAAAGAGAAAAGAAAAAACCAGGCTGCAATCTAGCTGAGATGCAAATGGACCATAGATGAAGGTGATTCTTGAGACAAGAATAGGTAATTCCTAGACAAACAGAGTGAAGAAATTACTTCAGGCAGAGGAAATGGCATATGGAAAAACATGAAATGTGTAATAAGCATGTATATGCTTCTTGTTTGTTTTTGCCACTAGAATGCAATTCCATGAAGCAAGGGTCATTTGTCTGCATTGTTTGCTGCAATATACTCAGTGACAAGTACCTGGCGCACAGCTACGCACTAAACAGATAAGTGCTATATACTTTGAAGCTGTAAGTATTTAAGCACAAGACAATAAACAAGGATGATGAGAATTAAAGCTTGATAGAACATGTCAGGCAGAACTTTGTCATGCTAAGGAGTTTGTACTTTATTTTGTACAGAAAATGGGGAGCTGTAGAAAAACTGAAGAGGAAAGTGGCAAGGTCAACTGTATGCCAGAAAATTTATGCTGCCATAAAGGTGGTGGAGAATGTTGAACCAAAGGACTGACAGGAGACAAGAAGGACAGCTAGGTCACGGTAGAAAGTGTGACTGAGATCACAACAGCATAAACGAAGGTGGTAGCCATAGATTAGAGGCACATGGAAGGTAGAAACTTGAAAGAACTTTGTGACAGGACAGAGTTGAGAACTGGGTGACAGTGAATGAAACCTACAGACTGATTTCCAGGCTCCTAGTGTCTTTGGTATCACACAGAAAGATCTGAAATGCCTGCCATAAGGAGTGTGCATGAAAATGTCAACAATCTAGAAGTAAAATAATCCAAAGTCATACAGATCCTACAGTGCAGTTTGTGGAGGAGGAGCACTATATAGAACACACAATAATGATATAGCCTGTATAATGCCAGAAAAATAAAACAGGTTTCTAGGATGTCATATATTATACATGAAACTTGCCACAAGATGCATGATGCATTTGTTATGGTTTGAGTCTGGATGCCCCCACCAAGCCTCATACTGTCATGGAGGCAGGCTTGTAGAATTTGAAAATGACTCATGGTCCAATGCTAGGATTACATGTGTGAGTGCTACACCCAAGTGGGTGTGGTCTACATGTAACACAGAGTCTTCTCTCTGTGCTCCCCCCCTTTTGCACTTGCCTGTGCTCCTTTCCACTGCCATGAATTGTTGCCATGTGCCACTCTGCCTTGGAGCCAGCTGATACCAAACTGAAACCTCTAGAAAATGTGAGCTAATAAACTTTTCCTTCCTGCATTTTGGGCATCAAGTATTTTGTTTGATAAATATGAGATAAGTAACCAAGACAGCATTTTTTAATACTAGTGGTATTTTCTTATGAAAGCCCTCACATTTGAACCCAAAATGCAACATATTAGGGATGTCTTTTAATTAGCATATTACTGCATCAAATTAGACAGCCAATAGCTCTCATGTACAACCAGTAGTAGAAAACTAAATTTGATAATATAATTCAATGGAGACCCCTGAATCCACCTGTCTCAGTGACTATATCTGTACATCCATCCTGCTTTGGTCGCAGGCAAATCATTCCAAGTAATAAGTCTGCTTTTGATTGAGTGACTTAGCCACATAAAGGGTGTGCATGCAAATGAAAAGAATCTTAGAGCAAAACAATTGATGATTACAGATCTCTCTCTCTCTTGCTCTGTGTGTGTGTGTGCCTGTGTACATGCACACAGTTGAGGCCATACTGTACGTATATGTCAAGTATGCTTTACACTGTGATGCCAAAGTAAAGAAAAAGAAATGCACACTTTGTGAGCCTTAAATAAGTTGGGGGTCACTTTAACCCTACCATTGCAATTTAATCCCCACAGCAGGCTGACTGACTAAAGGGTATGTATAAACTGTTAAATTTTAAATTTCCTGAGAACAAGACAGAGTGTGCTTTATTCACCATTGTATTTCCAGTACGTAGCCCAGGGTCTGTCATATGGTTGGCACTCAGTAAGTATTTTTAAAAATAATTTAGCAGAGGGAGGGACAGAGGGCAGACATCAAGCTGAATTTTACAGTGAGTCATGGAGTTAGTAAGGGACATAGCACAACAGGGATTTATATGCTCTCTGCTCCCATAAAACATGCCGTGTCTACTCTGCCACACTGTTCTCCACAAAGACACTGGAGGAGGAAAAGAGAAACAATATGCTCTTTTGTCTGGAGATTGGAGGGCTACAGAAATAGCATTATTTCTCATACTCCTAAAAGTGACCTTTTTCCAAAAGCCTTTGATCCAGAGCACAACATGATCTTTCTGGCTCAGATGTGTTTCCGGTTCTTCCTGACATATCTTTCAGAAGACATTTCTGTTCTCACAGAGCACCAAGGGGGCAGACAATAATTGGCTAATGACTAAGAAAAGTGCACTTGGAGGTTAATAGATGTCTTCTAAGCTGGCCTTTGTCAGCTTGAATTTTCATCAAGCATTTTAGGTTCCCTAAGGATTCCACCCATCATCCATATTTTTTGAAGCAGTCAGATCCTTTTTAAACATGATGAGAAAAAAATGCTTTTAGACATTACAGTTGAGAAATTATAGATAAATGCTACATTTAGATGCTTAAGTAATTCAGCTAACCAGTAGCACTAAGTCCTTTAATCTTTCAGCAAGCTTATTGACAATTTGTTCAAGAGCAGGACTCAAAAAATTTTGACCTAAGAAGTTAACAAATATTAATGGAATTCATGATGAACTCTATTTTTCTAGACTCTAGGAAACAGTGTTTCTGAAAAGGGGAAGAAATAAACAAATTTGGACACACGGATCTTGTTTTACCCCTAGACAGTGTATTCTCAGGTGAAAAACTGAACAGAGTATCATGAAGGGCCTGGTATAAAACAGAGATAAATTTAATTCCTGCCTGTAGAACTTAATAGCTGTGTGGCTTTTGGTAGGTAGGTTACTTATTCGTTCAAGACCTCAATTTCCTCTGTGAGAACAGTAATACCTAACTCATAAGATTATTGTCATAATTAAATGTAATATATTAAAGCAGTTAATCCAGTGCAAAGACATAGTAAATGGTCAAAAAATAAGTGCTAGTTATGTTTTATATTGTCTTCAGCACATTACCAGAATCCTATGAATCAAATGGGTGTCATGTTTTCACTTCAAGCCCTCTTCCTTTAAAGAGTTTATATTATGACTGTGCAGATTAAACAAATACCTGAGTCACTACTTGAATAATACATGTTCAATAAATGTTTCTTCTGTAAATAAGTGAATAAAACTTCCATAAAAAAGTAGAAAAAAAAAACACAAGCATTAAATCTCGGAGAATATGACCAATGGAACTCAATCAGAAAACAATTCCTGTCTCACACTAGCATAGTAGGCCAAAGAGTTCCCCAATCAGGTCTTACTACAAGTCCACGGATCTGAACTATTTATCCCCCCCAAACTAAAATGGTAACCAGATAACGTAGGTACTAATTTCCTTTCAGAGCTAGCCCAGCCTCAGTGGGACCAGAGGGCGTGGAATGGAGGTCAGTGCTAGAAGTCAGTGCTGTGTCAATCTGAATTGCGTTGAGCCTGAAGAAAATCTGAAGGCTCAGCCTAAACCTTCTTTCTCAATAGGAAAAATCAGGTCAACAGGGAAGCTCAGGGTTATAAAGAGGAATGGGGGTCAGAGGCTCAGGGTTAGGGTGAATGAAAAATGAAAGAATATGAGACAGAACAAAAGTGGGAAGAATAAAAGAAGCTGTAAAAGTATAATGGTAGAGATCCAACCACTTGCCCCCTACCCATCCTTTATTACTCTTGTACTTTGTCTCACTCCAATGAGCGATACCATATGCTATTTAAGCTCGTGTGTCTGGTTTGTTTCACTCAACATTATATTTTCCAGGTGCATCCATTTACCTACAAATACCTCAAGTTTGTCTTTATAGCTGAGTAATGCAAACACATACTAATGGAAAATTTAAAAAGCTAATGATGTTAACAGAACTGAGCTGCGTATAACTATTTACTATGGGATACTGAGCATATGATGGTTTTTTTTTTTAAGTGAGTGAGACATGCAGTGGAGTTTCCTGGATGGTGTCATTTTATTTGTGGTATCATGCTGCATTAGGTAAAACTCCTGATCCTGGGAACAAGTGCTCAGGCAAGTCAGCCACCCTCAGAAGCCCCTTTTCTACAGTTTTGCCAACTTGCCATTCTTTGACTGCATTCTCATCTCTCAAAAACCTCTCTGCTGGGCCATTGCCTCCTCTTTGTTCTTCTACCTCTCCTACTCTTGAAGGTTTAGTGAGAATTCGCAGAACTCCTCAACTTCATAGGAAAACTAAGGAAGGAGAAGTCTAACAGCATAGCACACTGGTGCAATATGTGCCGTGGTACCTAACAGCTGCATGTATTGCAGGAGTGTGTCCTTACTGTCATCCCAGCTCAGAGAGCAAGAACAAAATTATCACATTTTGTGGATCAACATTGTTGTGGTGCTAAGCATCATGTATGTGAGAGGTGTAACTACAGGTGCCCTCGTTTTTAACGAATAAATCAGAAGCTGCAGATCTCTATGCTTTTTCTGGTGCCAGTAGCAATCTGGAAAGTCAAGTGTGAAGGCAGAAATGCCATAGTTTCTGAGAAATTTTGATGATTATGCTCAAGGATTGGTTGACACTTCAGCACTTTCAGACTGACTGCTTGAGAGCAGCACTGTCTGCTTTTACAATGGAAAAACAATACTGGAAAGAAGAATGCTGGCTATATGGATGGCACTGCACTCCACACAGAGAGCTTTTGTGGGCATTAGCTCCTTTGAAGTTCACAGGAAGACTGTGGCAAGTGCAGAGAAGGCATTAATTAGTATGTCCATTTTCCAGATGAAAGCACAGTCTCAGAAAGTGAGGCTAAATGTCTTGTCCAAGAGCAGACACCTACCAAAACTATAAGGAATAAAAGCAAAGGCAGATAAAACAAAATAAGGAGAGATCATCTGCAACAGGGAAGGAGGGTAAGAGAGGGATGGGAGAAAGAGGGAGGGGAGAGAAAGGGAATTTTAAAAAGAGGGCACCGCAGTGGAAAATGATGAATGGAAAGGGGATCAGGGGCTGGAGAGAGGGAAAGAAAGGGGTGGGGAAGGAGATAAATGAAAAGAAGTGAAATGTGTTATGTCCATGTACCAACTCTCCACGTGGAAGGTAATCAGTATGCACTGCAAACACAGACTGAGGACAGTAAAAATAAATAAATAAATAAATAAATAAATAGAAAATAGGAGAACTGGGATTCAATTGTAAGGTTTCTGCTTCAAAGCACACCTACTATCCTACAGTATTTATCTAGTGGTAAAACACTAGATAACTAGAGTGGAAAAGCCTTCAGTATGACTGGGGCTCCAGGAAAGTTCCTTGGTAAGGAAGGATAGAAGTTTAACTGCCATTAGAATAATGGACAGCTCTTGGCCAGTAGACCCAGAGGAGACAAAAACAACCTGGGAAAGAAGGGTGTGAACAAGGGGACCACAACAATGACAATAAAGGTGGAAAATGAGAGGAATAGCAAATTCAGGAAAGACTGACAGGCCAGCAAACACTGCATTTAGCAGGGGGAAAGCAGCTTCAGAAAGTTTGAGAATAGAATCAAGGTCTTTGTGTTATGTTCTAGGGAGCTTAAGCTTGAAGCAGCATGGGGAGCATAGGAACTAGGTTTTGAGAGGGCTGTCTGGGACCGTGCTATTAGATTTTGTGCCGTTTTTCACAATGAATACTTCTCATTCTCAAAAGAAAAAATTTTAATGTCTTGAGTGCATTTCTGGGCACTCACTGACAACTGTTGGTTCTGGTCTGGTCTTTGGACACTTATTGTCCATTTTGTATGGTCAGGAAACAAAATACACTGGCTCCTGGGGATCACCCCAAAGTGAGGTCTGCATTCTTGTGACTTTCTCAGTGAATTTGTTTTAAAAGTATATTTACTTTGTGAACATGTATAAGATCATTCCAAAGGGTTTTTTTAATCTTTTATTTTATATAAAGACAAAAGTATTTGTGAGAATTTCCAGGAGAGGGAAAAAGGCCACTGAAAATGGATTAAGGTAGGTTATTAGTAGATAGACAAAATGACATTTTATATTTAAAAAACAGGCAAAATAACACATTTGTGATATGAATGTTAAAATTATAGTCCTTTTCTCTATGGCCAAATGGAATTAAAGGTCAGCATCACCATTTTATCTACTGAAAGCTGCTGAAGTTATAATTTTAATATGGCTTCCACAAATAAAAAGAGGTTTTACAGTGCTCCACAAAATAGCTTCTTTTACAATAGCAAATGTGCAGTCATTTGAGATATTAACCATGACTCAATGCACATTTAAAATATTCAAAATACCAATAATGACTAGTTTTAACCTGCATGTTGGAAACACAGGAAGGGATTGTTTTACGAGGTCCGTAACTTTGTTCATGTGACAAATAATGCCTGGACTGTAACACGAGTGCTGTTCAGTTCACATGGACCAACCAATACCTCTTTATGTGCCAAACATACTTAGTGCAATCCATTTTTTTGATTTGCATTCAGGGTTTCTCCTTCCCTTAGAGAAACAGCTAATTTTTCTCTTAGTTTGCACTTTGCCTTACTCAAATGAGAGAGACCACCTGATATTTAAGCTTGTGTGTCTGTTGTATCTCATTCCGGGTACCAAGGGTGAGGGATGAGATGGAGGGAATGAGGGAGTAGGTACAGTGAAGTATGCCAGGTACGAGGGCCTGATAACCTCTATGAACCGGGATATTATAAGCTATAAACAGAACTAAGATTAATAATATCAACAAGAATGGAAAGGGGGAAAGTGGAAACAGAGGAAGAGGGAGTGGAGAAGAGGGGAAGATATTTTAAAACAAGAAATACGCTGTGTCATGTACAATGTACCAATCCCCCAAAGTGATTATGAAATGCCTGTATTGAAAATGTTCTAAAAAAATGAATGTTTTAAAAACTAGTAGTGAAGATTTCAAAAACAGTATAAGATGAAGAGGTTATTAAACATAATCTGCACCCAGCTCTGACAAACAGTGGTAGCTTTTGTAACAGTGCCCAGAATCCCTAATGATCTTGCCCATGGACTACTATTTAATACATGAACGAAGTCAGTGGTAAATTGAAGGAGTGAAAGTCTTCATAGGAAAATAGTGCTGCAAAAGCTTCCCTTTTGCAACACCCTTGAATTTCTGACAATCTCCTTTCATTCCTAAGGAACTGACCTTCCTTCACTGTGGTTATCTTCATATAGGCATCTTCAAGGAGATCTCAATTGGTAGGAATTTACCTATATGTGCACACATCTCAAAATACACTTAGCTGAAGAGCCCAAGTTTAAGAAAACAAGAATAATGAAGGTGGGGAATAGAGATAGATGAGAAAGACCATAGCTAGAGAGAGATGAAGGAAGTAACAAAAAGAGAGATAGAGTTGGAGGAGAGACACAGTGGCAAGGAACCGACCTCTAATTTCAAACCACTGCTACCAACCTTATGGCAATTACTGCCCTTGAGTCAGTCTTGTCATCACTGTTCCTGTGATCTGTTTAAATTGGCTGAAAAATGTAAGGAAACCGACAAAAACAAAACTGAAGGCTTGAACCTGTACCAGTCAATGTTAGCCATTAGTGACATGCAGCTTTTTAAATTAACCTATAAGTGAATTAATATTAAATACAAGGGAGAATTCAGTTTTTTGTTTGAATTAACCCCATTTCAAATGCAAAATAGACACATGTGAATAGTGGCTACCATGCAAGATAAAACAGATATAGAACATTTCAGTTATCATAGAAAGCACCACTGGATGGCATTGTATTAAACCATTATTTTACATATGGCTTGGTGAACCACAGCACTTTCCAGGCCTTTTCTTATGCGAGTGTGTGCTCTCTTTTGGAGCAAACCTCCGTGTGAATTTGTATGCTTTTGGATCTGTTCATTGGCTAGTTATCCTGGTACTTGCACATTACAAGGTTGCATTACATGTTGATTCAGTTAACGGTGATAATAACACTAGCTGACCTTTACTGAAGGAGTATGGTTATACCAGGTACTTCTAAGCACTTGACTTATATTTTATATTCAAACCTCACAACCCACTTTACAGAAGGGGAAATTAAGATATTGAGAATATAGTACTGTGATCAAAATCGTATTGCAAGTAGGAGGCAAATCAAAGCCCTTTCACTACAGAGCTATAATCTATCAGATTATTGAGTGTCTTAGATGATTCTCAGCTCAAGAAGTAAAAGACAGAGTTTATGTACTTTGAGACCTTATAACGAAATCCAAGAAAGTAATGAAATGAGGTAAATAAAAAAATTATCCAAAAATGTGTAGTCTCTAAGAGATTTTGGCTCCATAGTAAACTGTATATTGCTAGGATGGGGCAGGGTTCTTAAATTACTGGTTTTTCAATGAAGACTTGCTAGTAAAGCCAGAGTAGGTGAAACAAATAACTACCATTCAATAGTCTTGCATATACGTGCTTCCATATGAAGAAATGCCAAAGTCAGAACTCTTATGCTCCAGGAAAAAAAAAAAAACCACTGTGACAGGCTATCGGGATTACAGTCACTTAAATATAAGATAGATTCATAAGCCATCTGAGCAAAAAGACACTAGTTACGAAATCAACACAACCTATATTCCAGTACTGGCTCTGCCACTAATTAGTAAGCACTCCCACCTAAGGGAAGTACCTTTCTCTTTTTTAGACTTTAATTGATCCATCTGTTTGGAGTGTGGTGGTGGGGTACACAAGACCAGAGTTATTCAAATCTAGGTATGAGAATTTCCAGAGGGCGAGTAGCTGGGAATATCCGCCCATCATACGTAGATTTCCTTTGCCACTGCTTTTTCTAATGTCCTTTTCTCCATTTTACAAAAGGGGGATATATCTCTTGACCATCCTAAATTTGAGCATGAAACACTGTCCCAGGGGACTAACTAAATCTTCTCTCTTCAGTACCAAACAACAAAGAAAAGATTCAAGAACATTAAGGCCTCCCGAGGGAGACTGTGTAGGATTTAGGTAAGAAGTGTAACTTCATTAATCCATGTGTCACCATTAGCCAAGCTCTGGGCCTTATCTACCTGTCTTCATGTTTGGAATTCAGGGTTGGCATGCTTGAGCTGAACGGGGACACAATGAAATCAGACTCTTTCACACAGAAAGCTGCACTGAGTTAGTGAAATGGGTTTGACCGAAGGAATTGACTTCACTATGAGGCTACATGGTGGACATAGCCCATAGCCTGAATGAGATCACTGACCAATGCCAAAATCTTAGTGAAAATATACTTAAAGGATATAATAAATATATTAGGATGAAAATTATGCCATTTGTAACATTTAAATTCAAAATTAAGACTATATACATACACAAGTGTTGGGATCCATTGAAGCTGGAAATTGACCAAACATGCAAGGCTGGAGCATGATGACCCCAAGAACAAAGGGTGCCTAGGGTAAGCCACCTGAAGAAGCTGCTTCAGACCAGAGACACCTACTCCCAAGATAATCTGAACAGTGGTTTGCTGGAACAACAGGGTGTCATGTGACTTTAAGTTGCTAAAAAATACAAATAAACACCTCTGCAGTGAGGGACCAGTACCTTTCCTCCCATCAGGAGGATAAGGGCTCCACCCGACCCCAGGTTTGTTTCTTCTTTATTTTCTCATCTTTTCATGATCCTTAACCCCAAGAACCTCAGGAGCCACATGGGTCACAGAACACATGTCTCACTGGGAAGGCATGTGACTAGCAAGTGTTGAAATACCTTATCTTTCAAAGGGAAATATAATCAAAAAACAACACCACCAACAACAACACTGAGGTTTATACCCTTGAAAACTTTTCCCATTTCCATCAATCTGGGCTTCTCCTATGTCTCAAAGCACTGCTTACTTAATCCTTTTATGAACTGAACCAAAGTTTACCTAACTGTATATCATTTATACCATTGTGTGCTGCAATTACTTTTGAAACATGCAACATCATGCCCTTCAAATTCTTAACTAGTAATCAAAAGGAATCTACCACTTCATCTCTCTCCTGGATCATGAATGCTGATCAATAATAATTTCATGTTGTCTTACCATGTGGACTTGATGAGGGATAGAGTGTTTCCTTTAAAAAAAACCCAAATCTTGCATTAGTTACCACTTTGTTCCTGCAATTAGCTAAAATGTGAAACAATTGCTAAAACTCTTCCCATGAAGCATCTGGTTGATAAATGCTAATAATCTCTAGAGAATAGTGATAGCACTACGGATGCTTCCAGAAGCATTTCTTAGCATTAATGGCAGGGAGAGAATCAAATAAATTCATGTTTAAAAAGATCCAGATTGTTTCCTAGATAAGAGAAAATAGGATTTACTTGTTAGTGTCATTCTTTTGGGGACTTTTTGATCTTTGGATACAGATAAACAAAAGAGTCAAACAAGAGTCAAACGGAGCACAAAAGCCAAGTAAAAAGCACTCCATTCATATATCTAGGAAACAGCCATTGAAAGCCTGGTAAGCACTAGGCTTTGGTTTAAGCACCAAAGACAGAAAAAGATGGATAATTTACAGCCTCTGCCTTGCACAAGCTCACATTTCACTATGAGATGACATAGGTTGCATTCTTATGACAATGATGCCTTCAGGTGGAATGTTTTGGGAATACAAAAAGTGATGCCTGGGGTCACCAAGAAAAGCTCTTTGAACAAGGTAATACTTGTGCTGAAACTGGAAAATTGAGCAAGATTTAGAGGGAAATGACATATAAATACGAGGTACAATGGCAAGAGGATATGAAAGGGTGGTCTCAGAAAACCACAGTTTGAACAGAGGCATGGGTTCTTGTATGCATGTGTGTGTGTGTGTATGAACACTTACACACATAAATATTAGGGAGGGGTGTACTATTGTGGTAAGAAACAAGACAGCAGATAACAATATTCTATATGCCGTGCTAAGGAATGGAAGAATGATCTTGAATAAATGACCCTATTTTTATTTGATTAGTTATTGCTGTGCATGAGTTTTCAGATTAATGGATTTCAATATGATAGATTTGTACATGTCCACAGCATAACTTGAATATTTTCTTTCACCCCTCATTATCCCACTTGCCCACCCAGCTGCCCTCCCTCTTTGTCTCATCTTCTTCTGTAATGGTCCCCTTTCTGTTTTCATGTCATTGAGCAACTAGTAAGTATCACCTCTATGCCAATATCCTAAGAGTGAAGGGGAAGACATAATCCTTTGCAGGACCACAGACCAATACTTTATTATTCATCCACACAGGGTTCCAGAGAACATTCAACCAGTCCCTCACTTCATGTTCATGCAATACAGTTCCATAGTCCATTTAGACCACAGTCGACAGAGCGGTGAAAATCGAGGCACGTCCTACTGTATCCAGCTCATGCTCATATTCATTCACAAGCCCAAGACATTGACTCTATGCTCAGAAGCCGTGCTATGAACTCACTCTCAATAATCAGTGCCTTTATTTTTCTTCTCACTTTTTATTTTGCCCTGTCTTCCCACATATCTCCTGATTTATTTAATTCCTTTGGTCTCAGCCCTGTCTTAGATCTGCTTTCCGTAAACAATCAATATTACGTGTTGAGGATCAAGAATCAGACTGAGCATCTCTTCAGAGCCCAGCATATTGGTAAGGCTTGGAAGAAGAGCCAGCGAGCGTGTGTTCAGTATTAGCAGGGTGTGGTCATGGGCAGGAGTGTATTCAGGAGTATAGTACTTGACTAAAGTGGTAGAATGTTCTCAACTAAAGAGGCCCTTTGGGGCTGATGAATTTAACCAGGGTTGAATGACAATCTTTAAGATCAGGAATGCAAGTATGAATAGAGATAGGGTGGAGATAGGTCTTGGAAAATCATCTCACTAGTAGGACATTGTCAGAATTCAGGGATCTAGCTTGAGTTATGGAATATGATTATGCTTGGAATATAGTAAAGGCTGGGAAATGTAATACTATAAAAGACAAAGAGACATTATACTTGCTGGTTCTCTGATTTCAAGCCCCAACCATTTCTTTACTTACCAATATCGATGGCCCTTTACCTAAGGAATGTCTTACTATCTGTGCAGCCCCTCCCCATGGTCTGGAAGCATGTATGTTAAGGTAAACCAAAGTGGACAAAATCTAAATTCAGTTCGTATGTTTTCAAATGGTGTTCAAATTATTGACAGTGGGGCAAAATGACTTCTGTATTTCAATAGGAAACATCATCCTTCATCCAAAGTGCTTGGGACCAAATGCATTTTGATTATAGAATTCTTGGGATATTGGAATATTGCCTACATGTAATGAGTTATATTAGAGATGGAACCCAAGCCTAAACACAAAATTTATTAATGTTTCATATACACACTATGCATATAGAATGAAGGTACTATTATAGAATATGTTTAAATTGTCATTTGTGTTTCTTCCTCTGAAAACTGTGTATTCAACTCAGATGCCCATCTTTGTATTAGGTCTTTGAATTTGGTGGTCTGATTTTTTTTTTTTTCAATTCTTTATATTTTCCAGATAGAAGTACTTTGCCCGAGGGACAACTGCCTATACATTTTTCCCCTCTATGGGTTGTCTTTTCACTCTGTTGGTGATTTCTTTTGTTGCTCAAATTTTTTTAATAAGGTGAGATCCAATTTGTGGATTCTTTGTAACATTTCCCTTGCATTCTGGGTTTTTCTCATCAAGTCTCTGCCTACAACTATGTCTGAGATTTCTACCTATTTTCTATTCAGGTAAATATAGTGTTTTCATTTTAATATTTAGAACTTTAATCCATTTTGACTTCAGATGGTGATAGAGACGGGTCTAAATTTAGTTTTCAGCATGTGGAGAGCCAGTTTTTCCAGCACCACTTACTAAAAACACCAAATTTCTTCTAGTGAGTATGTCTGGTTCCTTTGTCAAAGATAAGGTGACTTAGTGTGTTTGAGGTTGTGTCTGCATTATCTATCCTGTTCCACTGATGATCAAGCCAGCTTTTTGCCAATACTATGCTGATTTTAAGCACAGGAGCTTAGTAGTATAATTTCGGATCTGGGGTCATGATGTTCACTAACTTGCCTTTGTTTGCCCAGAGATGTTTCTACTATTCTAGATCTCTTCTAACTCCAAATGAATTTTAGGAATTTTTTTAGACCTATGAGGTATGCTAACGGTACTTTAATTGTGATTGCATTAAATCTACCTAACAGTTTTAGGAGTGTGGCTATTTTCACTACGTTGGTTCTTCCTATCCAAGAGCAAGAGATATCTTTCCATTTTCTGATATCCTCTTCAATCTCCTTTTTTAGGGTACTGTAACTTTCATTATACAGATCTTTTATATCTTTTGTTAGATTGATCCCTAAGTATTTCACTTTTTAGATGCTATTGTGAAGGGTGTTCTTTCCCTAATTTCTCTTTCTGTGAGGTTGTTGCAATACATGAAAAAATGCTCAACATCACTGGTCATTCGAGAGATGTCAATTAAAACAACACTAGAATTCCATCTTATCCCAGAAAGAAGGGTTACTATAAAAAATCAACTAATAACAAATGCTGGTGGGGCTGTAGGGGAAAAGAAACCCTTCTTAACTATTGGTGGGAGTGTAGATTGGTGCGGCCACTGTGGATATCAGAGTGGAGATTCCTTAAAAAACTAGAATTAGAGGTCCCATTTGATCCAGCTATTCCTCCTCTGGGTACCTTCCCAGAAGACTTAAAAACATTATGCCACAGTGATACATGAGGACCTCTGTGTGTGTGTGTGTGTGTGTGTGTAAAATTTGTAATATCTAAACCTTGGAAACAACCCAAATGCCCATTAACAACAAATGGATAAAAAAGATATGGTTTATTTTTAATGGAATACTACCCAGCCATAAAAGATAAAATGGAGACTTTTATAGGTAAATGGATGCAACTAGAGACCATACTCATAAGTGAAATAAATCGGACTCATATATGTGTAAATATCACATTGTATAACTAGTATTAGAAACTGAATGGATATAAAACCCAAAATATACATTAGCTATTGTGAATTGAGTAGAAACTCTTCAAAAGAAAAAACAAACTGATGAAGGATGAGGAAAGGAAGAAAGGGAAAAAGAAAAAAAAATCTCTATATACAAGGTATTTGAGATAGTTAACTGTTTTATCTTAGTTTATTGAAGAGAAAGGTCTGTGCTAATATTATTTGGACAAGATATCATACCTATACTTTGTAGTCTGAATAACTACTATGAAGAAAACAATATACAATGTATTAATAATTGTAACTCTCCTAATAACCTGTTTTGAAATGCTGCTTTATTGTTATATTTATTTTTTTCTTTAAAATAAAAGAGTATATTTTTAATAGTTTTGTGCATGAAACAGTTTTGTTGTATGGAATCTTACACACGTTGGAACATGTTGATACACAAAAGTTTCAGATTTGGAGAAATTTCAGATTTAGGAGATTTGAATTAGGGATTCTCAACATGTAGCAGACTTCTGTATAGAAACACAAAACATCATTGAAGAAGATGCAAAGGGGAGGCAGATTGAACCTGACTGAATCCATGCTTTCATAGACAGATGGAGGAGAAACTTTAATAAGTAAGATCCAGTATGCCAGCAACAGAACAGCACAAGCTGGAGTGGGAAAATCATGGCCCAGGAATCAACCACCTGAGGTTTTCATCTCAGCTCTGCCATTAGCTAAGGTAGTTAAGGGTCTCTGGAAAATCTGCATTCCTCTCTGTCCTTCAAATTCTCCACCTATAAAATGAGATATTTTAATTTGTATTTCCCTGATGATTGGTGATTCTGAGCATCTTTCCATATATCTTTTGGCTATTTTCTGTATCCTTTTTGAAAAAAATGTCTACTTAAGTATTCAGAATATTTTTGAATTGGAACATTTGTTCTGTCATTAAGTTGCAGGAGATCCTTACATACTTGGGTTATGAATCCCTTATCAGATAGAGAGTTTGCGAGTATTTTCTCCCATCCCATGGATTGCCTTTTCATTCTGTTGACTGATTCCTCCGGTGTGTAGAAGCTTTTCAGTTGGATATAGCCTCCTTGTTCATTTTTGCTCCTGTTCCCTATACTTTTAGTGTAGCATCTAAGAAGTCATTGCCCAGACCAATGTCAACAGGCTTTTTTTCCCTAGTTTTTTTTCTAGGACTTTCACAATTTCAGGTCTCACATTTAAATCTTCAATTCACTTTGAGGTGATTTTTTGTGAATTGTGATAAATAAGGGCTCAATATCATTATTTTGTATGCAGATATCTGGTGTTTCCCAGTATCACTAGCTAAATAAACTGTTGTTTCCCTATTGCATATTCTCAGTATCTTCAGATTGGTTGGTCATATATTACATTTTATCCCCTTCTAAATACTCAGAAGAATTCCCCTCTTTTGAAACACTTATCATTTGTAGAAATTTGTCTTTACTCTATTAAGGGTTTTAAACATCTAAACCTTCACTGCTTTTTTGATTGCTCTTTTAATACATGGGTTTATTTATACAGAAATTAAAACAAAAGCCACTAAGAAATATCAAAAAGACAAAAGATAAACAGTGCAGGTGAGGTATGTGAAAGAATGAGAATCCCCACACATGGCTGGAGAGAATGCAAAATTTCCAGCAGCTATGGAATGCAGTATGGAGATCCTTCTTAAAATTCCAATTAAAACCACTATAGGACCAATAAATGCCACGTCTGTGGATTAACATAAAGGAAATTAAAGAATCATCTTGAAGACACATTTGCACTCTCACATTCATTGCAGCATTACTCACAATAGGCAAGGTAAAGAGTCAGCACAAATGTCAACCATTGGTTGGAAGGATAAGGAAAATGTGGTATGTTTATATAGTATGACAGTATTCAGTGTTTAAAAATATGGAAATGTTATGCATGTTACAAATTGGATGAAGTTTGAGGCATCGTGCTAAGTGAAATAAACCAGTCACAGATATATGCTCCATGATACTTAGACGCATATGTGCACACATATGCACGCGTGCACACACACACACACACACAAGCACACGCACACAAACACACACACATAATAGTCAATGACATAGAAGAAGAGGCTAGAATGATGGTTGCCAAGTGTTGTATCAGGGGTTGTGCAGAGAACAGTTGAAATCAGGACATGGAGTCTATAATATTATTTTTATGATGGTCAACCAGAGTTAACACAAGAAAGTGCAGGAAATCTATCCACATCACTAAAGACATAGACTACTTAGCCAAGGGCCTGAATCCCACAGCAATGTCCCACATGAGTTCAGATGAAGACCTAGAGCTCATGAAAATGCCTCCAAAGGGCCCAACTGGAGGTCTAGAGCCCACAAGAAGGACTCACACCAGTCTCTTTAATGGATCCATTCTGGGAAGGCCCAAAGGTCAGCGGTGGAAGCTAGGAAGTCTATGCCAGCAGGGTGAAGGAGCTGTGCTGGTAGGTTGAGGGTTCTATACTGGAGCCAAGGAATCATGCCAAGGAATAAAGACCAGGGCTGTCCTGAAAAGTATCAGAGCAACATGGAGACACTGAGCTGCTCCGACGACAAGCACAGTTGAGTATATCCCAGGAACCCAGCATGACGAGTTCATCCTGGAGACACATCTTGCAGCACACATCTTCCCCTCCAGAGTCAAGAGGCAATGCTGGATGTGAGGACCAGAGCTTCTCCAGGAGAAACAATGGCTCAAATAGCAACTCATAGGAGAACCCACAATACCTCAATGCACTAACGCTTTAACGCACTAACGTGAATAGCTTCTCCTTCTCCATGTCTCCATTTATGCTGGCAACTTTCCCTCAGTTAAACATCTATGCTCAGCACCATGCTGATGTAATCCAGCTGGCATTAAGTTGACCACCAGTTTTTAATCCATAACACCAACAGCTGGAGTTACAGAGAAATGAGAAGTTGATGTTCCATTCAATTGTCATGAAGTTTCAGTTATGGAAGCAGTACGACATTGTACTCACTGTTAGCAATACGATATCACCCACTGAGAAGATCTTTAAGAAGATTGATCTCATGTTAAGCATTCTTAACAGGATAAAATTAAATGAAGAGTTTTGACTGCTGAGTGATAAAGACCATGAGCTTCTTTTTTGGTTTGGTTCTACAGAAGCAAGGTAACACTGTACTGAGTTTCTCAATTCACTATGTGGCCTTTAAAAATTATTTTTGTTTTTGTTTATGAGCAATGAAGCAATAATTTCATCAGTTTTCATTAAAATGAAAGCACAATTGAAGATGTTTTCCAGCCACACACACAAAAAATCACAGCATGAATAGAATAAACACAGTTTGGGGAAATATTAAAAACATCATTCCTAATCATACTAATGCCTATTAGTTAGATAGAAGTTTCCTCCCAAACAGCTGAAGTGCTATACTCCTGCTTCTAGCACTTTGGTTTCATGATACCCTTGTACAGGTAAAATAGAAAGAATTAGCATCCTTCATTAGACTTCTGTGGAAGAGATAGGGCAGGCTTTTTCTAGATTGGAGCACCATGGTATGGTAAGAAATTATAAGTGTCATAGATTCGCAGATTGGAACTAACATTCTGGTTTTTGCTTATTGTTTGTTTTTGGTCTGTAACTAACCAAGTTGTCAAAATTCAGAGAATCACGGGGTTTTAGGAAAATGCAGAAAAAAGGACAGAGAATAGCGTTGGGAGTGGGATGGGAATTAAGGTGTGTTGTCTCTTCCTCAATGACTTTCCACCAGGCTTCTGGCTGATGAACAGTTCTAGTCAACAGAAGAGCCTCCTGCCACACCTTCCCTCTCATTCTTGGGTATCACAGAGATTAAAAATAAAAGTGATCCTTAACCCAGGTTCTCTACCAGCTCTTTGGGAGTATAATTCAGAAGTTGAGAAATGTAGTGCAACTGGCTAAAATAAACCTTTTAAATGTTTCCAGGGTCTGCCCAATTTTACTCTGGACAACTAAGGGGTATCAAGCAAGACATGTGTGGAGGTACTCACAACCCATATGTATTTCATTCCAGCTGAAAGTTGAGTGAAGGAGAAGCAGACCAGACTCTGGATAAGGGCAATCCAAAAGGTCTTGGGGAAAAAAAGAACCGTGGTTATGACCAAAGTCCAGGAAGATGGTTATTAATGAATAGGTCCACAATTTGCCAAATGCTAACCTTAGTGAAATGGATTAATTACCGCACAAACTATGAGAAAATAAGTAAAACTATAAACTAAATATCATTCATTTTTAACTTTAAGATAATCTTACTGGTTATAGCCTTCTGGTCATAAAATTAAATATGTGTTTTTCTTTCTGTAAGAAGCCCTGAGAGATCTGAAAAGACTACTGGAGTTATGAAATCTATATAGATATTGTATAGCTTGACTACTTGAAAACAATTCAGATTTTTTTGTACCAGGGATTGACCTCACAACCTTGCATTTACCAGGTAAGCGCTTGAGCCAGAGAGCTAAATCCCCAGCCAACAATTCAGGTTTCTACCAACTGAATTTCCCTGTTTATAAGAAAATCTATAATATGAAGGTTTTACATATATTAACTCATTTTTATCCTTATAATCATCAGATAACTAGGCATGGTTATTGCAGCCAATTAATAGAGGAGAAGACTGAGGCACAGGGAAGGTGAGGAAATTACCTAAGGTCATATGGTTCACACATTGAAGATAAGATTTAAAACCAAGCAGACTAGCCTAGCACTCATACCTTTAAACACTAAGTGTCCCTGCCTCTCTTCCTGGAAACTTACTGATGGTGGGGTTACTTTGTTGTTGTTCTTTGGCTATTCATTTCCGTTTGCTCTATAAAAGCAAAGGTGACTACCTCCATAACTAATCATAGTAATTACAAGCAAAGTAGTATTTGAGCTCCTCAAGCCTAATTTCTCTCATTTTACTCATGATTGAGGTGCATGTTGGGTTCAAGACTGCACAATGAATGAATAGAATAACTAGAAATTGAAACTATATGCCATAACCTTACCCAGCCCCCAGGCTGTACTATACACCCAAAGCTGAACACATCCTCTACTGACATAGCGTATATTCTTAATCACTTCAGTAGCAGAAGTGTGTATTACCCCACATGAGATGAGACAAGGGTACATTTCCTCACATAATGGAAACATCACTAATGTGAAGGCTGAAATAACTACGTTGGCTCTAGAGTAAATTTCTACGAAGTATACAATTTTCTTATTCCATCCATTTTCAAAATTAAAATGTGATATACTCTATTCTCTTGTCACATGATATTATGAAAAGTGTACCAAAGTAAATATTTTAAGCAAAGAAATGGAAAAATAACAGAAATAGAACATTTTTAAAAACTCGCTCATTATCCTGCCAACCCTTCAAGCCAAATATTTAAACTGGGAAAATGTTGCTTATGAAATAAACATTTTAAACAAGCAAAACTTCAAAAGTCTGTGAGAAAGAAATCAGTGAGTTCTTTAAATGCTCAGAGGCACATACTGAATTAAATGGTCCAAGTATTTAATATCCGAGATAATTTGATCCTAACACACTTAGGAACTGGAAATACAGGCAGGAGACAGAAAACGCAAACTGAAGTTTCTATGCAGAATGACATAAATACTATGAAAGGCAGCAACTCTTTTGAAAAGAGTGAACATAAGCATTCTTGGGTTTTCTAGGGATCTAATTATCTGAAATACTCAGATCTTTCTCAATCACTGCTTGCTCCGCCCCATCTTTCCCCTCTGTCAGAGATAATCTTGATTGTGAAATTGATTGGCTGCAAAAAAACCCTTAGACATTAATGAAGCACAGTTGTGAGCAAGTCTGGGCAGCTGAAAGGGCATAATATTGGAGACTACACCTCCTTCCTGGCCCTTTCTCTGCCTCTTCCCCTGCACTCAGTTAGCTAGCTACCATGAAGTTTCTGCTGTGAGGCCAGCTTACCAGGACTGAAACCTCTGAAACTGAGGGCTGAAATAAACCATTTCCTCTCTAAATTGTGTACATCAGGTATTTCATCCCAGCAGCAGAAATTTGGCTAATATATTTTCTAATTATGTAAGCACTCTAACACTGAGCTATACCACAAACCCTTCCCCTCCATTTAGAGTGCTAGCTTCTATACTCTGCTCCTAATCTACTCAGCACCCTCTGGCTTATTCTGAATATACTCCGTCTATTACTGGAACTAGAATCAGCAGCAAAGTGGATGGTACATCTTGTGCAATTATCTCCAGATGTGTAACTCCACAGAGAAAATTCATGGCTTAAAGTCCTTTAACTAAATTTTGAAAGTCTAATTAATTAATTAATCAATTCATTAATTGTTTTTAATTCCAAACTGGATTATTTTCAGTTAAACATTTGATAGATGTTCAATTACTTGACTAATCTTAATACTGGACAAAAATACTTCCTATTTGGCTTGGAGAATGAATAAAACACAGGCCCAAATGAGTTATAAAGAATGGGACATCAGCAAATTAGTTCACAATAATAGTTGGAAATATCGAGAAAATGTATTGAATTCTTGAAATTGCATTGATCTTTTCACAGGGGTCCTGGTATATTTAGCATTTGTTTTGTTAACAGCTACTTTTCAGTCTCTGGGTATAAAATACGTGATCAATATCTTGGTGATAATCTAAATGCTTATAAAGATGCTATTCATTTTTTGGTTCATTCAACCTTGATGAGAGTACCAAAACACAATCTGCGAGATGTTATCCATAACCTATAATACCTTTGAAAATAGAAAATACTTTTCTCACAATAATGCAAACTACCTGTTGTTTTATTATTATACATAATAGTTTAATTTCTAAAGCTCGATCAGTGCTATCTCTGACTTTCCTTTGTTCCCTAGTTACCAACAACAAGCAGAATTATTTTCTATCTAACTCAATGTGTTCCTTTGTAGTCTCTTTGGTGAGCTCTTTTACTCATACAGTCTAGCTTAAATCTTGGGTGTTCCAAATGTTGGTTCATTAACCCTTTTTTCTTCTACCTTAGACTCTCTCCTGCTGTGAATATCAACTGTGAATATTATTTTGGTTTTGACCATCCATATGCCAACACATCTCAGATGGCCTTATTTTCTGTAGTAGACTAACTTGGCAATGAAATAAAGCAAATCAAGTTTCTAATTGTCATTATAGGTGAAAAGGAAATGTTGATAAATATTTACTGAATGAAAGAATAAATAATTGAATAGACCTACACTAGAGAAGCATGAACTATTATCATAGGCTCCTCAACTGCGATCTCCAAATATAAAAAATATATTGGAAAGCATGCAGATAAAAACTGTATCAAAATGTGTTCTTATTTTTCTAAAATGCTCCAGGCTTTGAATGCAAATATTATCATTCAAAATAACTCTCCTCTGCTCTGAGCACACAGGAATATGCCTGAAGGAGTTTGTAAACATGAGTATGCAAGAGATAATCAAAAATATATTGCGCTTTTAAATAAAAAATGTATTATGGCAAAGGGCACATTGCTAATAATCCCTCTCATATCCTCCCCTTACTTTGAGCACACTTGTCCTATTATTCTTGCTGCTTTCTGAAGCAGTTCTGGATATCTCTTTCATGTCTTTACAAGGCTTGATAAAAAAAAATATTGGTGAATGGCACTGCCAAGTTCCAGTCCAACAAAAAGGCAGACTCCTAAAACCTTAGTGTCTCCTCACCTACCTTATTCATTGGATCTGGTACTGTGTGACTTCTTGCTCTTTCTTGAGGTCACAATGACCATGATGGATCAATGTTTTGAACTGATTCAGGACAACCTCAACAGGCCAACTGAAGACACACACTTAGAAATCTATGCTAACATCCCATTGATGGGTTAGGAGAATAGAAGTTAATAATGGTTAAGGAAAAGTTTAAGAGATGAGAACTAAGGTTTTTACACTCTTCCCCTTAACATATAGCTTTGGCCATCTGCTCTCACATGGAGGTGAACAAATGTTTTCTTGGTTGCCACAGAATGTTGGAAAATAAGGTTTGTCCTTTATGCTGATGATGTGTTTTTAATATCTTCAACCAGGAACAAGGATTACAGGAAATTAAGAGGTATATGTTACTTATATTAAACTACCAGAAAGGACTCCTTATTAGCTGTGTCAAAATATAAGTTGCCTTCCCTAGAAACCAGTTGGCCAAAACAGTTTCACTGGGCTCTCACAGTTGTGTGGATAGCTGGTGACAGCCACCTACAAAATTTCATAACCCAGATTATTTCTTTAAAAAGGACTTGACACATAGTAGATATTCAATAAACAGTAACTGTTGCTATACATTTTTCATACTGAGAAATTCCTGAGCTAAAGAAACTTCCCAGAATTATCACAAATAGCTGAAGTAGACAGATCCCATATGAAAATAACATTTATAATTAGAGGTCTGGCAGAGATAGAGCTACAAGGGAAATCATCATAGTTATGGGAAATAACACAGACATCTAAGCATAATAGAAGACTGATTAAATTTGAGAGTCCAGCCACACAATGAATGCTATGCAGACATAAAATAATGATGTAAAAAGATAATGACATGAGAAAATATTCATGATTTACTGCTAAGTGGAAAAAAGCAGGTTATTCATCTCAGTAGGGCTAAAGGACATACCCAGTTGCATAACAATTGGGAGGAAGAAACAAGATCATCCAGCTCTAAAACATGCCTCTGTGTTACATTTAAACCCCTATATAAGGTTAGAGGCCCCAAATAAATCACAACACCCACCAGCCTTGAATCATTGAAGACTTTTCATAGATTTCAGAGTAGATATTTTAAAAGAGTTTTCAAAAATAGAGGAATATTGAGTAAATTTTGGCGTGTTAAAATAATTTGCTCTATGCACTTTTAACATGAGCCAGTAAAGACGAAAATGGCAAGGTCCCACAATCAAGGATGCCCCCCTGTGACCTAAGGACCTCTCCTAGGCCACACTTCCTGAAGGTTCCACCACTTTCCAATACCACCACCCTGCAGACCAAGCCTTTATCACAAGGGCTTTAGGAAAGCATGTATTAAAACCACAGAAGACTCTTAGAAATCCTGAACAAAAATAACAAAGATGGATGTCACACAACATCTGACTTCAAAATATTGCAAAGCCTGGAAAAAGGAAACTGCATGGTACTGTCATAAAAACCAACACATATACTAATGGAGTAGAACGGAGAACTTGAGGATTGATTCTTTTGTATGAAATGTAGCCCTAGTGAAACAATTGAAGTAATGTAAAAAATGTATATAATAAGTTAATATATCTGAGTACAAACTGATACAAGTAAATAACTGAATTAAAAAATGAAAAAGGACAGATCTCCCTCACAGTAATGCAAATTAATAAATACAAAAGAAAGGATATATAAAAAAATCACCATAAAGTAAATACTGTAAAAAAAGTTACATTCAACAAATATCAACAATTGATAAAATTAGTATCCAAACATATGAGGAAGTAGCCCATATTTACATAATCGCAACATATTTCCCTGTAAAGTCTAATCATTTCAAAGAACAAACTCATAACAGTTAATGGAATGACTAGATGATATCACATTACCCAACTCATCAAGGTTAACATCACCACTAGTTAGAAGACCTGGTGAAACCACTGAGAGAGACATGATACCACTTCTGTGTTATTCTTGGGAAAAACCATAATTTGAAACTTCAGAAAAATTCATGAGAAAAGCTCTGAAAACTACCCAATGACTGAGGCTTCAAGGTGTGAAAGTCATGAGAAATAAAAGATCAAGAATTGTGGGGGACCAGAAGAAATGGAGGAGATATGGCACCTGAAACCTTGATAAGAGTCAAGCAAGCAAGTTTATATTACCCTGATATAAACTGTAATAAAGATTAAATGATACATTATATTGCTATAATGATAAAGTAAGATAAAAAAGTGCCTTTCACAGTGTCAGTTATTTAACAGAAGCTAAGAAGTCATAACTGTTATGTTTAGGATTTTAAACATCATGACCATTGACCCAACTTTTCTTCTTAGGATCAATACATTTAAGTTTTTATCATAACAACTGACCCAAACTTTTCTCTGGGGATCAAAGCATTTAAAATTCTTGATGCTATTTCCAGTGACTAAAGATACCATGATTTGCCTTTTCTGTCAGACTAGAGACTACTGACTTTCTGAAGGAGGAAGCAGTCCCTCCAAATTTGTTATTGGTATGTGTTGTAATCTGCTCAGGCCGCTATAACAAAATATCAAAGACATGAGAGTTTGAACCACAGACCTTTATTTTTCAAAGCCCAAAATTAAGGATCTGATGACAGCTTGCTTTCTTCCTTTTACAGGGTTATTTTCTTGTTGAGTCCTCACGTGTTGGAAAAGGGACACTCTGGTCTTCCCTTTCTTATTATGACACTACGCCTATTCTCATTACCTCATTTAAACTTAATCAATCCCTAAAGATCCCACAGCCAGAGACCATGATCATAGAGTTTAGGGCCTCAACATAAAAATATTGGGGAGCATGAACTTTAAATCCATAGCAGTGTTGTTGTTACCTTTTAAAATTTCAAATGCTATTTTATTGCCAATTTTGATTTCAAATTAAGGAATAACAACAATTAAAGTACATAATTCCCCTCCTATAAAATTTGGCTTATTATATTTCATCTTACTTTTTCCTAACTTCTTATACATACAACACATATTATACTATTATGAGTTATACTGCATGCATAGTGTGTTTTCCCACTTAGCATGCTCATTGATATCCTTATAGGAAAGACAGGAAATCAGACCATAAATTTTGGTACTAATTAATTCTCTATTATTCAGTATCTTATGAATTGCTTCAATCAGTATCATTCTTACAAACAATAAAATGATATGCTAACAGGAATCTTCACTTTTGAGAGTATTATCCTACTTTAGTAAATACGCTTTCACAACGTTCTTTTTTAACTACTGAGTTGTTTTTCACCATGTCTCATTTGCTTAACTTCCTATTATTACTAATGAGACTGTTTCTAATGTTTTACTATAAGAAATAACCTGCAACAAATTTCCTTGTTTAAAAAATAGAAACCTGCTCTATGCACTTCTTTGTTTCAAATGAATTCCTCAACATAGAATTGCTGCCATAAATAGATTCACAACTTTTCAAGACTTTGCTACCTCCTGCTGGGTTGTACTCATAAAAAAGAATATAATTTTTATACTCCCTAAAAAGTTTTCAAAGTGTCCATTTCTCTGTGCTCTTACCAATATGTGCCATTGTGCATTTTTTTACATCATTGGCATGTAGGTACATGTAGAAAATATTTCACATATGTCATTTTTCTTGTTTCAGTTGAGCTCAATATTTAGTTGAGTTTAAAATGAATAACTGGAGTCTGTGACAGTGTTTACAATACCATGCTTGAAGTTTTATATTATGATGGCGGGCAATATGTGAAAAGGGCAGGGAAAATATCATCTCTATCCCTATTTTTGCAAATATGGAAGTCGATGCTCAGAAAGTGATTTTCAGAAGGTCATTGAAAGATCAGACTTTCTATACTCCTCCTACTTCCTTTCCCACCTGAAGTTGCTAAGTAAACACAGAACTGGAAGGCAATCTAAGCTCTTCCATGTGCAAATAGAAATGTGACATATATAAGTCAGCGATGGAGTTGAGTTGGCTCAGCCCTCTCCTCTTCTCTCTCCTTCCCATTCTAGCTTTATTTTGGCAAAAGAAAGTACAAGAAGAAGGAAAGTGAGGCATCTGGGTTTGGGAGGTCTCCCAAGCATAACCGGAACATATTTTATTTGCTTCAGCATTTGGCTCCAGAACAGTGCTTGAGATGACAGTCTGTGAGGTGCCTCAGGGCCAATCACATGGCCTCCCTACCGATGTCCTATCTAGGTTGCGCTGACCCCCTGGTCCCAGTGTGCCTCTAGTTTGCCTTTTTCATGGAGATCCAAGAAGAAATGGGCCACTCAAAGGACAGTTGCTTTCCCCGTCAACGTACAAATGTGTTCATTTCCCAATTTTAGTTTCAGCGTTTTAAAAGAAAGATGCAAATGCACTAATTCCTTCCAGTCAAAGTCACATTTAAATGTTTGCCTTTCTAAAATATCCGTGTCCTTCCCTCTCAACAAATACTCAAAACAAACCTTTGTGATAGAAAGCAGCATGCTTTCAATTTAACCTTAAATAATTTTCCTCTAAAATGCATATGGATACATACATATCAGCAGGCATAAATATAAGATTAGTATCCATTTGTTTATATGAATGAAAACACTAGCTATGGGTCCAGAGGTAGGGAGAAAGGAACTAGCATTTATTAAAGGATTACTATGTGCCAAGCACTACACTCTATTGTCTCACTTGATCTTCAAAGTAATCCTTATAATGAGACAAGTTGGTGCTAGTCTGGTCTCTTGGACTTACTGGACATATTAACACTTTGGTTTCCCTTATCATATAGAATATCTCCAGTAAATACAAATCAGGTGACTTAACTTGGGGTAGTGTTAATTCAGGATGGCTCATAGTAGAGATAAATAAATGCAACACTTAAAATTTGCAAACCATTGTTTTTATCAGCTTTCATATTCTCCAGTTGGCTCTAAACAACAGAAATAATTCAACATGGGAAAGAGACAGAGCAGCAGGCTTCATATAGAGATTAAAGAATCAAACTTCTTATAAAATTACACTGGAAAAACTGTTGTCTTGACTCCATCAAATGCTGGAATTACTCTCCACGGGATAATTCTAGCTGGTACCAATGAAGATGGGTAGATCTGACTCCCTTACAAAATCAGGCCTGAGGTGTGACATGCGTTTTCATTTTACTAGATCATGTGTAATGGCTCAGTGGAGGGTGACAGGCCAGAATGGCTTACTGTAGAGATGGCTAGAGGTGATGTAATGAGGGCTGAACTCCTTAGACAATGGAGCATAAGAAATGTCCAAGGCTTGTCCTCAACTGTTAGATCTTCCATATTGTATCCAATGTGTCTAACAAGCCTGCCATTGACTTTGGATGATCCTTCTTCCTGGAGATGGGTAATTCAAACTCTTTAAAAGGTATACCCTCAGTTCTATTCAGTTTCTTACTTTGGCATTGGAAACACCAAGATTAACAGGCTAGGATGGTTCCATTGGAAAGAAGAACATCAAACCCTTCAGGAAAACAAATCTGAGCTATGTCTCAACTTTCAGCTGGGGACCATAGAAGGCCACCTGCTCTCAGCTGCCACAAAGCTCAAGTGGTAAATTATTCTTTTTGCATTGTATTTAGCTTTGGCAACTGCAAATAATTCCTAAAATCCATAAAGGATTAGAAATTTCCCTGTTGTGGTTCCCAAAAGGAGGCAGTCTTGCTACAGTTTCCACAGTGGAGGAGACTTTTTCCAGGCTAAAAACCATGTACTAATGGGAGTTTGATTCAATCATGGACCTCAACAGTCAGGCAAAAAAATTATTGTGTTTTCCAAGGCCAAAGGAATTTCACTGTCAGTCATATCAAGTATTTCACCTCCTTTGTTTCTTATAAGTCTTTAATAGGTTTGCAATATGGTATAATTCATACACCATATAACTCACACTTTAAAGCGAACAGTTAAAGGGTTTTTATTTGATTCACAAGTTATCTAATCATTGCCAAAATCATTTCGGAATACTCTGTAGCAGTCAACGTCCTATTTGCCCTACACATATTCTCCATGCATCATTGCACAACCACTGACTTTTCTCTCTCTATAGATCTGCTCACTCTAGAAATGTCATATGAATAGAATCTTAATTTTCTAGATGGTAACTCTTAAATGTAACTATGATGGATTGATAATTGGTGGTCAACTTGTAACACCAGCTGAACTGAATCGGTATGGTGCTGAGTGTGGATGGCCCACCTGAGGATTGTTGCTGAAATAAAAAGGAGAACTGGAGAGGAAAAGGTGAATGTTGTTGGTTCCCCGTGGTGTGTTAGTTCTCCTGTCGCCATTGGTTCTCCTGGAGGAGCTTGGCGAGCTTCTTTCCTGATATGAACTCGGCTTTTCTCATCATCAGAGCTCTGGACCTTTTTGTCACTGAGAATGGCTGCAGTTCACTTCGGGGGAGCTCTGGTCCTTACTTTGAGCATCATTTCCTGGCCCCAGAGGGGAAAATGTATGCTGTTCAGTCTCCTGGAGAAGCTTGTCACGCTGGCTTCCTGACATGAACTCAGCAGTTCTCATCATCGCAGGAGCTCAGGCACTTGTCGCTGAGGATGGCTGTCATACTTTTCAGGGGAGCCCTGGTCCTTACTTTGAGCATTGCTTCCTGGATCCAGGGCAGAACCCTCGACCTACATGCACTTGTCCTTCATCCTGCTGGCATAGACTTACTAGCATCCACCAGAGATTTTTGGGCCTTCTTCCCAGTGCAGATCTGTAAAACAGACTTGCAAGAGTCACTGCCATGGACTCTAGGGCTCCAGTTGGACTGGTGGGGGCATTGTCATGGGCTCTAGGTCTTCAGATGGACTCATGCAGGGCATTGCTATAGGGTCCAGACATTCAGCTGGATTCCTTGGGTCTTAATATGTGGACATGTTTCCTGCAGTTCTTGTATTTAACTCTTTGGGTGACCATTATAAAATAATTCTGTAAATTATGTGTCCTGTTATTGACTTTTCCTCCTTGTAACCTCTGACTACAGCAGTAACTGTTTTCAGTTCTATAAAAACGAAATGAAAGCTGGGAATGTAGCTCAGTGGTAGAGCATTTAACATGTGCAAGTCCCTGAGTTCAATCCCCAAAATCCCCAGAGAAAGAAAGGGAAGGATAAAGGAAGAGTAAGAGAGAGAGAGAAATAAGTTAATAATCTCCCTATGGACACAAAAGTAGAAAATGAGGAAACTAGGGAAACGGTGGGTGTCTCTGGATCTAAAGCCAATGTCACTTTTACCATTCCACCTTATACCTTTAAGAAGACCTGAATACCAGCCTTGACTGAGGCAGTATTTTGCACTGTGAAATACAATGATTCCATACATACTTTGGATGGATGATAGAAAGGACTTAGTGGAGATTTGCCTATTAGGGATTGAAACACAGAGAGCTTCTGCCCTGGGAAAATGTGTAGATGAAGGAGCCATTAATTGAGGTAGGGAAGTGGAAAGGTAGGTCAAAAGAAACACATTCAATAAAGAGTCAAACTAATACTACAGAAAATAAAACCAAATTGACACTGTCTGAAAATCTCCAGAGGCCCAAAGTCAAAAGATAAAGCATGGAAAAAAAAGAGAAACAAAAACAGATTAGAAGGACAGAAGCCAGGCATCACAGGCTTTCCTGAGGAAGAAGCTAAGTGGAAAACAATTACTGAAAAGTATAACTGAAGGTAACTTTTCTGGGCTGAAGAAAGAGCTGAAAATATTCATAAAATAAGCTGCTCAATCTCCAGGCAAAATCAGTGACGTGATTCTATACCTACATAAATATGGTAGGTGTACATCTGTGTACATGTGGAATAAAGTCTAGAAACCATTGTTACCACAATTCAAAACTCACCCTGAGCCCAGGGTGAGTGCACAGTATTGGGAAAAATGGCAAAGAAGCTACCCTACAATCCAGCTAGTGGTGTGGATCATATGACATCACTCAACCTCCCTGAGGTCTGGTTCCTTCTGATTCAGTATCAAGGTAATTGTATGTTCTTATATCTTTGTCAGATGGATAAAAGTAATGATTTATATTTAGAGAGGATTACAAATGCACCCAGGAATCAGTCTGATATTTTTCACTTTTTTTCTTAAAGTAGTTCTATTCTGTCATCTCTTCTCCATAGACAGGTATTGGGGGTGGATACCCCCAACATGACACAAGGAGATAAAAATTCCCCTTTCTTCCTCTCACACTACCATCTCTCAATGTACCAGCAAAACATCTGTAAGCATCTGTATTTCACACAGAGAGCAGAGACTTGCTTACAGTCTTGATCCTTCAGGCTGTGGTCCCAAGCTGTGAGTCCTATGCCTGCTGTCCTCGTGAGTAAAGCTGATGGGTCTTCCTTCATGTTATGGATGCCTGACACACATTCTATCAGCCATGCTGTATTGTGGATCCTGATTCATGCCTACTCTAGTACCTTTGCTAAATGGAGTCAGTTGGCTTAGCATTTACAAAGAGATCAGTTTAGATTCCACATTTGCGATAGTTTACCCTAAGTACTATAAACACTGTTGAAATCCTGTCTTCGATTTTTCTAAACTACAGTACAAACAATATAATTGATGCTCAAGCCACAGTTTAGTCTCTGTAATTGACAATCTGATTCTTCAATATTTCTCTAATTATATTTGACTATATCTAAAAGTTCATTGTACTCTCCTTGGTGGTTAGGGGTAGAGACATATGAGTATTAAAGTGAGTTTGTAATGACATAGACAGCGTTTGTGATATAGTGACAGTGTAAACAAAGCAAGGCATAACGTTGCACTTGATATAAGATACAAAGGGAAAAATGAAAAATTGTATCATTAAAATATTGGTAATTATGACCAACTGATACAATTACAAGTGATTAAAATATGTGCATAGATTCTATATATGAGTGAGATCATATAGTATTTGTCTTTTCAAAAAGACTGGGGAGGGGAGGAAAAAGGAGGTTAAGGGAGAGGTTTGCCGTTGGGTACAGTCATAGTTTGGAAGAGTAAAATTTGGTGTTTTGTTACACAGTATGGTGGCTGTAGATAAAAATAATGCATTATTCACTTCAAAATAAGCATATGACAAGATTTTGAATGTTATCACCATAAAGAAATGATGAATGATTGATTATGATGCATCAATTGCCCTACTTGATCATTATATAATGTATATATGTATTAAAACTGTACATTGTACTCCATAAATGTGTACAATTATATGTCAAAAAGTATAAATGCATGGGGAGATTAAACAAACCAATAATAATTTAAATTTCCACAATGACCATCTCATACTTTTACAAAATGAAAAGCTTAAGATATGAATTTCAGGAGGTAAATATCAGACTCCTGATCCTAAATTATAATACTTCTAAAGGGTATGTACTGGTCTAAAATTTTATCTTGTGTTAATTTAATAAGGAATAAAAATATTCGCTACATGTTATAGTTGATTGATTGTGTCAATTTGAGTATGTAATGCTCAACTAAATTTTCTCAGCCTAGTTCTGGGTGTGGAAGACCCAACCTAGGAAGAATTGTAGCCAGAATGCTATGAAAGAGAAACCAAGAAGGACAGGTTGCTTCTGTCTTCTTTGGAGGAGCTGCAGTCTTTCCTTTCACCTTAGAAGGCCCCTCCTGGCCTCTGGTACAGACGCTTCAGTCTTCCGGCCTCCTGGTATGGACTCTCACAGGACATTACATAGATCTCCAGCCTTCAACTTGGTTCTTTGTTTCACTGGTGCACAGACCGAACTCTGGCACTCTTCCACACCTGACTCTGTGGATCTCCATCATAAGCCAATCTGTAAATATTTATATATTTGTATATCTTGTATTATATCTGTTTCTCTAGTAAACACTGGCTGTTATGCTACATAATGATAAAGTGTAAATTATACTAGCATGGTAACTATATAGCCTAAATATAATTGACATCAAAATGATATACTTGGAAAGAAAAATTTGATAAATCTAAAATTACAGCAAAAGAGTTTTAACATGTGTCTCTCAGAAAGTAACAGATCAATCAACCAAAAGATGAATATAATCACAGGAGGATTGAACTACGTAATCAGCAAGCTTGATCTTACTGAGCTGTACAGAACCCTACACGCAATAATGAAGAGTATACATATCCTTCTCAAGTACACATAAGGCATTTTGAATTACGGTTACTTACTAGCCATAAAGAAACTTCTAAATTCCAAAAACAAATGCTCTAATAAAATGTACAAGCTTTTTCCAGTATCCCAAGATTCAATAACAAATGGTAACAAGGCAGAGAGAGAGAAAGAGAACAGAAAAGAGAGGTCAAAAGACCTAATAGTCTTTGTTTTCATAAGCTAAAAAAGCAATTTTAGGAATTTACAGATTGATCCAAGTGTGGTGGTGCATGCCTGTAACACCAGCACTAGGGAGGCTGAGGCAGTAGAATTATCAAAAATTCCAGGTCATCCTGGGCTACAAAGTGAGCCCAAAGCCAGGCTGAACTGTATAGTGAGACCCTGTCTCCAAAAGAAAAAAATCCTATAAGAATTCATAGATTGAAAAAAAAGCTGTAGTAGATTTTCAAATATTCAGAACAAAGTAAGCATCATGAGTACTAAAAAGGTAAATGCTTCAAATAACCACGTCAACTTTGCATTCCAGCAATCTAGATGACAGAGAATTGACCAAGGAACTGTAAAAATCCAAATTAGACTTTCTCCTTTGTCTTCTGCCAAATACCAAGAAGAAACCGGTGATAAAACTTCCAGAGAAACTACCATTTGGAATGTCTGTGGATTTAGGGAGATAGAAGGAGTAATTAATGCAGCAAAGGAAGAGATTTTCCAGGAGGGATGGGCACAAGTGAACAGAGAAAGAGGGAATGGAATTAATGGATTGGTCTTAGCAGAAATGGAAGGCCTACTGTTTTCTAAGATGGAAGAAAATGAAAAAGCAAGTATCAGAACAAATTATACTGAAAGGGTAATAGCTCCAAACTTTGACTGCATGGCAACCTTTTGTACTCAAGACATATCTATTAGAGTACTTAAAAGTCTATGTTTTCTGTGTTATTCTCAGGCATACAACATACATGGCACATCTACTTTAAGTTATAAAAGCACACATGGCCTGCCAATATCTTCTTTTCTGTTTACCTCTTCTCTGTCAAATCCCTCTTCTCTTTCTTTGGACATTCTTTAGCCAACCCAGTTCTTATGATTTCTTTCACCAAAATAATTGCTTGCATGGGCAATTGTGAGCCATATACTGCTAATAGTAACTTTGCAGAGGAAGTAAAACATACTCAACCACAGCCAACCACTACAAGCACTCAAAAATGAGTAATGAGGGGTATCTCATCCAATTAAAGCTCAATTCTTTTCCCTGTACCCTGGCCTGAATGCTTCCTTGGTGCCTCTGGGACACAGGTCCTCTAAACTCTTCTTATGCCTCAAATCATTCTCTCCTTTTCTCATCAAACTAAAATTACTGTGGAGTCTCTTCATTGTCTTAAATTTTAAAAAAAATACCCCTTTCTTTAAGGATGCCTTCTCTCTAGAAACCACACTCTTCCCCTAGTGAAATCTATGGAGAGACCAGAATATCTACTGTCTTTTCTCTTCCTTCACTTCCTACTTGACACTCACTCATCCTATATATCTGCTTCTTGACCTTTAAATTTTAATATAAGGAGGTCTTCGTAAGGTTAATATTGACCTCCCAAATTCTATAGCTATTTCCAGGTCTAAAAATTGTGGGCCTCTCACTTACATCTGAGAGTGTTGAGCACCTGCTCTATCCTGGAACTTCCTCCCCTTTTGGCACCCTTGACAATGCACACTCCTGGTTCTATTTGCATCAATCTGGGGGTATATGTTATTAGTTTTACACATGAAATTATATTCTAGAATGTGACACAAAGATGATTAAGGGTGCCACCTTTTGAAAAAACTATGTGTAACTGTTAAGATCTTAGTAGGCCTTAAGAGGATCACAGCATGAAGATACAAGAAATGGTCCAGAATTTATTGTTCAAAAAATCAAAACATCAACTTTATTCAAAATATTATGAGAATTTAAATGAGCTAAAAGTGTCAGAGTAACCGGAACACTGCCTGGCATGAAATAAGTCATATTGTAAATGTTTTCTGAATCCAAATAAAATATCATGAGGTCTCCTTTGCCATTAAATAGTCAACTGGAAAAACACAAAATTAGCAAAAGCAAGTAAAGTATTTCAGTCCAAAAAAATGGTCTGGTGTACTCAGATGAAGGCCAAAGATCAGTGCCTCTCTCTGTGTAGGCACCAAGAGATGCAAATGTCACCATGACTGTCCATGTCTTTGGTGGGAGACACAGTGGCTGCTGCCTTGTTCCCCTACCCCATTCCCGCCAGCACCATAGCGAGAACCAGCTGTTTTAAAGAGGTGGAAGACCTGGGACCTGCACTGCCACCATTGACAGACCCAGTTCAGAAGGCAAACGTTTGCTGCTGCTGTAACCAGCAGGCACTCCACATCCTTCTCCCCCAGCTCTAACCTAGCACACTCCAGCACGCTCCTTTATAAAGTCTCCAAACAAGAGCATAAAGAAAACCAGCGGCAGATGGACTGGATCTTGATTTTTGCAAGCAGTAATTCTGGCGTTATACAGCCAGTCTTTGCGTGCTTCTCCTCCCCGAGATTAATGAGGTCACCATGGGAGATTGTGAATAGACACAGGAGGTGAAACTGCCACATTTCTTTAGCTCCTCTTTTTTGGCTGTCAAGGGAAATTACCCAGTGTGGCTTTAGTAGTGCCCAAGGCAATCACGAATTTAGCACACATTACACATATCCATTGCATCTCTTCTACTGTGCCCCTTATTCAAAGTGGCATTTGATTGTTTGGGAAAATATTTGTTCTTATGTAAGCTTCCAGGGACCTTATAAAATGTACTGTCACTTGCAATCTATCTGATGCAGGAATGTTTACATAATATGACACTGATCTTTTAAATTTGGGAGTGGCACTAATGCCTAAACTTTTTCCATAATGGGGCACAACTTCTCCCACCACATTTTCCTAAAACTCTAAATATTTAGAAACTTACCTACATATCTCTAAACTATAAAATGTTTAGAGACCTACCTACATGGCTAATAAACTTTATGATGCAGGAAAATTTTGGTGCAAAGTAATACAACATATCACATATTACCTTGCCTCAGTTTAAAAAGATTTACTTGCAAATGTTTAAATTTCTCAAGCCATTTATCTTCCTAAATGTCTCGTTCATATTTTGTCATTACAGCATGTATTCAGTTTATATCTCAATGTACACACTGATGGTTACATTTAAAATATGCAACATCAATTAACACCTGTGCTTCATTTATTTAAAACAGACTTGTTTAAAGCCAAATTTTCATTCAACATAAATGGAGTATAAATAGAGATATATTTTTAAATATGGAAAGTAAAACGCCAAGGGCCTTTTTTACCCTTTCTTTAATGTCACTATAAAAAAAGATGCATAAAAACGCAAGCAGACAAAAACAAAAGGACAATGTTAGACTCACAGAAGAGGGATTCCAAGGCCAAAATGTATGAATTCTCCCAGGACAGCCACTTCTTAAAATTTTGGCAAACCAGCTCCTTCTACATGGTTTCAAAAGAACAGACAATACTGGAAGATCTATGACAAAATCACCCACATAGAACTTGTTCATCTAGTGATCACTAACAATATTTAAGCACAGGGGCCTCTAACTCTGTCTGTAGGTATGCATGCAAAACTCAGATCACAATGAACATAGAGTTACTTTTATCAACATTATATCACAATTATTTTCTGTCATCACTAAATATCTTTATAAACAAAACATTTTATATATAAAACTCCATCTCTATGAAAGTATCAAGTTAAAAAGAAGTTTGAAGAGAAACCTGAAAAAGTACTAGTCAGATTTTCTTGTGTTTGAGAAGGAAATCTGGAATTTGTGTGTGGATATAATGTAATTATATGACAATTACATGATAATAATCTTTGGATATTTTTTGCATAGTAGAGAAGGCTTTAGAAATCCCTGGCATTGATGCATGCGCACACACACACACACACACACACACAACAATCACGCATCTGCACTGTGGAATAAACATTTAAGACTTAATGAAGATGGCACAAACTTACCATGCACTATTTCACCATTTTCCATAGGTCATGAGAAGGTTTACCCTTTATTGGCTGTTGTGCTCACGTGAGTGTGTGCGTGCGTGTGTGCATGTGGGTATATGCTGAGTTATAAGGAAGAGGGTATAGTCACAGGAACCCTTTGACCCAGGTTTCATTTTAAATGTATTTTATACATATAGGACTCCATAAAGGCATATGTAGATGACTCTATACATCAAGCAGGGCGTAAGATAAAGAATCCAGTACTTACAACCCATGGATTGGGCTCCAGTCCTAGCTCAGTCAATTCAAGAGCTATACAATTTTAAGGATATACTTTTTTCTCTTACAGTCTCAAAATTCCTACTATAAAGACGAGGCAAAAGTATTCCTCACCCAGGATTACTTATAATTAAAACTATGGGAAAAATCACGTATCACATTACATAGTGCATAGGGCATAGACATGTTAGGTAAGACTGAATTTGTCTGGGTCATGGTCCCCAGAGAATATGAGCTTAGAATGCCATGATGAAGTTGAGTTTTAGATTCAATATAAGTATTATACTACACATAACTCAAAAACTTATCCATTCGTTAATTCAATGATTCAGATGGAGATAAGTCAAACTTTTGTAGTAAGGTCAGATAGTAAATATTTTTGGCTTTGTGCATCATACTACCTCTGTCACAATTATTCAACTTAGTGATGATAGTGTAAAACCAGTAATAGTGAACTAGTAATATTTAAACAAACATTATTCCATTAAGAAGTTTACTTACAAAAGCATAGGCTGGCTGCAGCTCTACTCTGCTTGATTTTGATCTTTGCATGGGGTCAGTCTGCCAAGTAATCTGGGGGAAATCATAATATAGAATGTTCTGCACGACTTAGCTTAAGACTAAGAAATCAGGTATGTAATTAGATACCAAGGAGTCCGCCAGGAGAGAAAATAAGCTATATTCTTATTCCAGAGGCCTTAACCCAATAACAACGTGTTTCCTTGATTCAACAGCTAAGCTTTAGCAGCTTCAGTCAATGGCAAGTAATGTGGGTCCTATTACAAGGAAGCCCCATGTCCTTTCGTCCTATGTGATACTTTGCCAGTGCCAGCAAATATTTCACCAGAGTTGTATCTGCATATGGCTGCACTTGTGTATGATTTAGACAGCTGTTTCTGCTATCCTTTGCTCTATAAAAAGAAAAAAACCCTGAAACTAGTGATTCCAAACAACAATCTACTATGTTATTTTACAATTCTGTGGGTTAACTTGGCTAAGCTAAGTGCTTGGCTCTCTCCTGCAACTGTAGTTTGAGGGCAGCTGGCAAGGATTCACTGGGGCCACGTGTCCCCCACATTCTGTTGGCCAAAAGCCAGCCAAGATTCAGACAAAGAGCCTTCATACAGAGAAGTATGGTTCACCAAAAGCACGTCAAAAGGCATTTATCTCAATGTTTTCAAAACAGTATTTGATCAACTTATTTAGAAGCTTAAAGTCAAATCACATTTCAAACTCCAAGATTACCCAGTCTGCTACAAAGATGTATGTCCCTGGACTACTTGGTTACAGAGTCCAATTTGTCAGATGTTTTGGTCAAAGTCCCCTCCCCTTTCAGAGAGCTGTGCAGAGCCACTAAATCACTTTAAAGAAATTTAATATATTTCACAGCATTTTTAAAGCTGACCTATGATGAGAAAGAAAGGCAATCATTGTGTAAAATTTTATCTACGAAACCCTTCTGAAGGTAAAACCAAAGACAACAGTTCTGCATTATTCAGCAAAACATAGCAGAAAGGATAAACCAACAAGGATTCTCAGAATTATAAAAAAAAACTCAAGAGAACATCTAATTCAACTTCCTACACAAGGCAGGTAGGCTTTCTCTAATAAATTTTAGGGTACTGACATTTTATTGAGTATTCTATTCCTTATACCATGCTAAATTATTTGCATAATGTCTCAGTAATTCCTCATAACAAATCTAGCAGCTCATTATAATGTAGGCAATATCATTGTTCCCATTTTTCAAGTCAGGGTCAGAGAAGTGATTGGCTAAAGCACAATCATGTAGGATTTAACCACAATAAGCTCTAAAGCCTGTACTGGCTGATGTCTGTCAACTCCAGTGATTTTTTTTTTCCTATATGCTACTCTGCACCTCTGGCCAAAGAAAATCTGTACACGAAAATCATCAAGGGTTGATTCCGTCATGAAATAGTCCAGTTAAATATTAGAAGTTTCCAGTGATTATGAAAAAAATGCTTCCTTAGTGAATTGTTCCAGTGATTCGTGTGGTCAATCAAATCATCTTTCCTGCAGAGATTCTCCTCCTCAGAGTGATGACTGGGTTTTAGTGGCACTATAGATCCTTGCAAGAATGTGAAATCATGATGTTGACAGGCTTAATATACGCCAATGTGCCTAGAACTGTGGTAAGATTCTCAAAACAGGCAACTGCAAAGAGAACGCAGTTATGCCCAATGGGCAGCAACCAAGCATCTATTCATAAAAATAGTGAAGAGGGACCATGTCATTCAGGAGTTCACATTCCATTTGAGCAGAGACAAAAGGCACCTATGTAACCACCGCAGGGATAAATGAATCTAATTGACAGTGAGCAAGCCCCTAGTCCTCAATGGACATGTAACAGGATTGAGCAGATTATTTCCCCACAATCTCTAAACTAAATCTCACACTAATGAAAAAATCTTAAAGATTAAAATGAAATTCTTGGCAGAAACAAAGATAGGTTCAGTCTTTCTTGGGCACCAATCCACCCATCTATGAACTTCCTCCTTATGAAGCCCTTGAGACTCCCTCAGAGTATACCTCTAGGGCTCTTTGAAGTAGTTTGAAAACCACAACTATATCTGGTGGAATGGTTGCTGAGATCCCATTTATTTCTCTACTTCACTGTAGAACTCTGCTTCTTATTGTACCTAAGTAGAAAATGAGCACATAATTTGTTTTTAGCTAGGCTACACTAAAACATTGTTTGAGGCTGCATGTAAAGGAGAATAGCACACTTGCAAGAAGGCAAGGGAAGAACTCGCAGAGCCATAGGCAAAGGAGGACTTGGCTTAGACATTGAGCTGCACTGGTAGGAAGGCAGGTATCAGCCAAGGCACTGGGTAGCCTGTGGAGTTCTGATATGTTTGCAGAAGCTGGGGGAGCTCAGGTATGCACTTTGGAGCCAACAGCTTTCTGTACTGCTGGGGTCTGAATGACAGAGAAACCATGACAACTGAGATGGATGGATGTTTCTTTACTCAGCTGTCTGCTACTTTCCCTCTGCATGTAATAACCTTGCAGTCTCAGGAGGCATATTGCAAACATTTCAAAGGCACCAAGGAAGACTTCAATGGACTTTCTGTTCTTTGAATTTTCTGGTACCAAGAAAAACTTGGGCTTATTTGCCAACTCTCCTTTCCCGGCCTAGTAAAATAATTAGAAGGGCCAGATTCAGAATTTCTGATAATACTCAAAAAGAAGTATTCAGGGTCTAATTGGAAAGGTTTGTGGGTCTTGTCTTTCTTCTCAGCTCTATGGGGAAACTCTCAGTTTGCCATTGGATTACTTCAAAGTAGAGTCAAATTGGATTTTCTCTGACAGCAATTGCTTTATTAAAACAAAACAATTTTATTTGAAAAGTTAAGTTGTGTTTGACACTTTTCTTTCCACATTTAATTTGCAGAGGGACACTGTTAATAACAACAATAAAAATGACAAAATTCAGTCACAAACTTTAGGAAAGAGAAGAGCCAGAAAATGCACCAGTGGCAATGAGGCTTACACTACCACTCCTATTTTAGACACTAAGAAATCAAGACTGCCTGTGACTGGTCTTCCCAAAGTAACACTGTTAGGAAGATTCCAAGTGCAAAATTATTTCAATGGACCATAGGTTCTGTCTCATAGGGAGAGTAAATATCTCATTAGAAAGAGTTATGTAAATGCATGTAGTATTTCACGACACCCCTCTCTGTACTCCTACCCCAACTGTTATATTTTGGCACACTCTTCTTCCTACCCAAAATGCCTAATAGCAAAGGACAAAGCTCCAGAAGCTCCTTTGAGTTGCTAAAATAAGCAAGTAAATTAGAAGCATTCACACTGTCAACTAATAAGGTATCTTCTTGCATAAAGTAAGCATTAAAAGTAAAAAAAAATATTGGGGTTCATCCATTTTTTCTCTACTGCTACGTATCTTATTCAGAGCTCTAACATACTATCTGGAGAAAAAAAACAGTACCAGGGCCAACCTAATGTTCAGTAACACCTTCTATATGCTGCTGAAGTATTCCTTCTTCCCTAAGTGAGTGACTATGGCTGTCCAACTCCAAAAATGATTTATATCAGCATCATAGACATTTGCAGAGTGCCTTTCAAACAGAAAACATACAATTTGCAAGCACAAGCAAAATCCACTTACTGAATTCTTAGTCTGTGCCAAGTACTGTGCTAGGTGCAGGGAATATGAGTTAGACCATAGTCTAGCAGAGGAAACATGTCCACAGAGTAATCACAATTAATGGGACAAATTGCTGAACAGTAATCAATTCTAACAAGGGAGGGGCTGCAGCAGGAAATGACATTTAAACCAAAGCATAGAAAGGAGAGGCCACAGTGCTGGAAAAAATAATTTGGCAGCTGTTCCTCAGAAAAAAGGACTAATATGAGAATACATAAAGAATTCAAAAACTTCAGATCCCTCCCTTGCAAATTTAAAGACCCAGTCCAAACATGGGCATCTGAAATGAATAGACACCTCTCAGATGAAGAAGTTGAAATGGCAAATAAATAGAGGAAAAAATGTTCAACATCACTGGTTTTTCGAGAGATACAAATTGAAACAATGCCTAAATTCCATCTCACTCCATAAAGAATGGCCATCATCAAAAAGTCAATCAATGACAAATATTTGCTGGGTTGTGGGGGAAAAGGAACCCTGCTTCATGTTTGGGGGGAGTGTCGAAAACCAGTGTGGGGATCCTCAAAAACACTAAAACTAGAGATTGTATTTGACCCAGGTATTCCCCTTCTTGATATCATTCTAAAAGAATTAGACATTGTACTGCAGCAATATACGCATACCCGTGATTACAGCAGCACACTGTGTAACAACTAAATTTTGGAAACAGTCCAAATGCTAATGAATCAATGAATGGATAAAGAAGATGTGTCTTTTTTTATAATGGAGTACTACTCAGGTATAAAGAAGGATAAATTTGGAACATTTCTATGTAAATGGATGCACCCTGAGGCCATACTCTTAAGTGAAACAAGTTGGACACACATGTGTAAATACTACATTGTTTCTCTGACATGATAAATGGAATGTGTAAAGCAAGATCAAAATATATAATAAATATTGTGAAATAGTAAGAAAATGCTTAAATGGGAAGGGGGATTAAGGAGGGAAGGGAGGAAAGGAAATGAAACATGAAAACAAAGCTCTTATAAATAAGTAGGGGAAGAGAAATTGAAAGGAAGGGAGGGTAATGGGGAAAAAAGAATCAAGGTATATCATGTGTGGGTACAAATTCCTTATGATGAATACTATACTCATGTAAATGTAAAATGCACCATTAAACTTAATTTTACAAAACAGAAAGAATGAAGAGGAGTATGCTAAGTGAATGGGGGAAGGAGACAGAGTCTGTGTTCTAGAGAGACAGCACGTATGAAGGTCTGGGAGCATGAGAAATCACGGTCCAACGTAGCTGAAAGCTGTGCGTTGTGACTAGAACTGTATTTATGGGCCAAGAGAGAAGGAGAGGTGGATGGTTTGAAAGCTAAAGAGGCAAACAGAAGCTCATTCTGAGAGGACCTCATAGCCTGTGCTATCTGAGGTTCTGTAGAAATCCACTACAATGAATCACTCGCTTGTCTTCTAAGATTCATAGGTGGCAAATGTAAATTCCAAGTGTCTTGAAGACTGGGCTCATGTTCGTTAAATGTTTTCTTTCTTGATTTTACTCTTGTTCATTTTGCTTAAAAAGAAGTCATCTGAGGAAAAATTAGTGTTAAAAAAATAAAATTTTGTCATGTTGCGAGCTAGAATTAGTGCATTTAAACATCCTTTGTTAAAATATTACCAGTAATTCATTTTTGATTAAGAAATGAAAAAACAGTGATATTTTCATGGCAACATTATAAAGGGTAATGTTTTATATTATTTCTGCAGCAGGACTGCCCAATATCGTGCCATTTTCAGCATGGAAATACCCCACAGCGGTTAACAGACTCATTATTAACTCTATGCTAATGACGTATCATCTCTCCTCCTATCAACCCGTCTTTTGACTAGTTTCAAAAGTCACCTGAAATAGCTACAATAAACACATAATGAAAATTTGATTTAAAAACAGGTAAAGAATGTAGAAGTAAGGGTGATCCATTATATAGCACTATAATCAATTGCAGAACAGAACTGCATTCAGATATACATACTGAAAGTCCTATAATATTGTTAGAAAGCACTGCAAAACTGACCTTAAGGTTTCCAGGAGGCAAATTATAGTCAAATCAGTTCAAACAGTGATCTTCAATTTTGACTGCTTATTAAGAATCACTGGAGGGTAAGAAAAACAAATTTCGAAAAACCATCCTTACTGAAGAAAAAATTTTGAGAGCGAGGTCATGCATTAATACTTCTAATATGCAGCTGTGATTCTGATATTTGGTTGATCTGACCAGTTAATACCAAAAATTCCAAATGTCTGTATGTTTAAAACCACACTAACTATTCAATGAAACACAGCTTTCCTTTGCAATGAGCCTTAAAGAATTCGCTGGCTCCCATGGTTCTTCTAAAAAAGGTAGAACTCGATGTGTAGGACAGAGCGCCCAGTGCCATCCCTGCCATAAATACTACAGAAATTCTCTGAATCAGGTCTTGGAAAGTGTTCCATTGGAAATCGAGCATGCAGTATTGAAACACAATTCAGAGAAGGTGGGTTTAGGAAGGATGAGATATACTTCAGGGACAAGATCTCTGATGTGTTCACTTCATTCAGAATGAGCTTTTTCTAGAGGAATTGACAGAAAAAAAAATAAGTTTTTTTCATCTACCAACCTGCAAAAGAGAACCCCTTTAAAACTCAGGCACATTTCTCAGCATCCAGGCAAAGAACAGATCAATGCGTTATAACTGAAGATGATATTTTTAAGGCATTAGAGATTTGAAATGTCCTTAGTTTTCCAGGGGTGGTAAGTAAACCTTAAAAGTTGTTCTTATGTGGAGTAAATGTGTAAGGATCACAGAGACAGTCACTAGTGATGAATGGAATAATATAACACCTGACCTATGAAATCGGGGATGATTTGAGAATTCTATTGATTTTGACCTTTGCCAACGGAACAGAAACAAATGTGTTTAAGCCTCATAGGTTATGGAGCTCCAATTTTTAAAATCCACTTTAAAAATCAAATAACAGTCCAGACATACAGTGTGCGTGACATCCTCTGCTTCTCAGAGCCACTCTCTGCTTGGAAGCTTGAAATTTAGGCCTCTTGGGGTCTCCAAACCTTCTGCTCTGTCCCCTTCTACTTTCTCTGAGCTACCATCACTGGAGGAGTTGTTCTTACCATCTTATCGTGGGATGATGCAGGATGTCTAGCACTACCAAGCTTCTTTGTAGCCTCAGGACCTTTTCGAAAAAGTATATCTGATTGAGAAGTCAAATATTTATATATATGCACACAGCTTCTCTAATAGAAGGAACACATCCTCTCACATCCACCCCCCGCAAAAGTCCTAGGTCTCTGGGGTTCTCAGACTGATAACCACTACCTTATAGGAAACAGCTTTCAATGAAAGCTCATTCCCTGAAACTGAAGGGAGGTTCGAATTACACACCAGAATGTGTGGGGCCCACCTGATGAAGCTCTTCCAGCATCTTTGGAAAGACTTTCCACCAGCTGCACTGCCAGCTGCTTGTCCCATAATCCCCTGAAACCTGCCTTTCTTCTGCTATTTCTCAATGGCGAAAAGTGTGGTGTTGAGAAAGAAGAACACAGAACTCAAGTCAGTAAAGCTGGATTCCATCTCCAACTACACAAACAGCAAGGCTTCAACTCCCTTACTTTCACTCTCTAAACACTGAAATAAAGAATTTCTCCTGCACAGAGTTGCTGTGCATATTAAAGTAGCAACGTTCATGAACATGCTTTTAGGGCTAGAAAACTGAAGAGGAACACGAAGGTATTTTATCATTCTCCTATTGCTGCTGTAGAAAATTACCACAGATTTTGTGCCTGAAAACAATGTGAATTTATTACATCACAGTTCTGGAAATGGAAACTGCAATCTGGGTCTCACTGGGCTAAGATCAAGGTGTCAGCAGGGCTGTTTTCCTTCTGAAAGTTCTAGAAGACAGTGCATTTCTTGCCTTTTTTAAGTTACTAGAAGTTACACTTCTTGGCTCACACTCCCTGGTCACTTTGACCTCTGCATCAATGATCATGTCTCCTTCTCTTAACTGTCCTGCTTACCCCTTACAAAGACCTTTGTAATCCCTGAGAGTCCTTCAGCTCCTTACAAAGACCTTTATAGTCACATCAGGGCACCCACACTATCCAGAGTATCTCGCTACCTCAAAAGACATAACCACATCTGTGAAGTCTATTTTTCCATGGAAGCTAATACATTTATACATCTAAGGGATAAGAACAGAGGTATCCTTGGGGTTAGGGGCACCAGTCTAGCACAGTTATCCATGAAATAAGATGCTGACTCATCTTGACTTTTCCCAGTGGTTCTGTGTTGTTCCCCACAAGCTCTGTGCTCCATAAGGCTGATTTTCACTGCCTACATCAACCCAACTCCTTTCCACTCTGGCTTCCAGTTAGCTTTGTCTAGTAGATGGCTCTGGCAAGGGAGTGAAGGAAGGCTGTGCTCTATGCACCCACCAAAAGCACCTGCGATAGTGACTACAAGTTGCTAATAGTTGTGTTCCTCTACCAAAGGCCTCTGCCATCAACAGGCCTTCTCTATGCAACTGCTGCCCTCTCCAAATGTGTGGACTCCTTCCCTTAGCTTCATTAGGACCAGGTATCCTCTGTCCCTGCAGTTGCTGGCCCGGGGATGCTTCCTCCTTCCTCACTGGTTTCCTCTCCTTGACATCTAAACCTTGACCATCGTTTTGCAAGTAGCCCATTTAACATATTATATCTAATCACCCTTTTACTTGTACCAGTTTCCTACTGGGACACCCAACAGATAAAAATACTGAAAATAATTTTCAAAAGCTTACCATGCCCACCAAGTTGTCACTTGTTTTTACCCCATTGACCAACTTAGATTATTTGAAAATGTCACCAGTCCTTACTTATTTTCTAAATAAAGGATAGGAATGTTCTTGCAAAATAAGTAGAACACCAGGACTCGTTCATGGCTTTGAAGAAGTCCTGCCAGTTTCATTTACAAACTTTTTGGATACTGTTCACTCAGGCTGAAATGCTCTTCCCATTGCTGGCTCTTTACCATTTCCATCTCTGTTTGGGTGTCAACTCTTACTAAAACCCTGCACTGAACCTCTGATTCAAATTAGACAACCCTAATTTTCTATACCACTGCTTATTTCCCTCCAAACATATTCTCTGTATTTTCATTCATTTTATTAATATGTTTGAATTTCTGCCTTCACAAGGGCCAGGGATCATGTCTATCTTATTCTCTACTGTGCCCCCAGGACTGAGAACAAGGCCTTGTAATATTTGGTAGGCATGTCAGACACAACAATGGAACTACTGTGTTCTGCAGTGTCATTAAATATTTAACATCGTTTCATCCCTAGAAAAATTATGTGGATGAGTGGTTGTTAAATTTCCCTTTACAGAAAAGGAAGCCAATATTCAGTGAAGGTAAGCGGTTTACCAAAAGGTAATCAGTTCATCACCTTGAAACAGAGATCTGAAAGCAGGTGTCTGTTACTCTGTTTCTTGTTTGTTGAATAGTATCTGTGCTAGGCTTATGATAACTGCTTTTTAGACATTCTTTTATTGTAATGTTCTCAACAACCCTACAAATTGCCAATCATTATCTTTATTTACCAGTGAGGGAAGTCAGGCTCAGAGAGGTAAAATGATTTCTTAAGGGTTGCACAGCTAAGAAGTAGTAAAGATGAAATTCAAGTGCAGTAGAATCTGACTCAGAATCCACTTACTTTGCATCAAGAAATGCTAGAGGACTTAGCATCAGAAATACTGAAGCTTAGAATAGGATGCTTTCCTAAAAAGAATGTGTACTATATTTTCAGAAAGAAACCCAAATACAATAAAGTACAAACGCAAAACAAACGATAAGTAATAGGAAGTGTGGAGATCTTTCTCAACAGGGAAGGTGATCAAGAGATGGAGAGAAGGAGAAGGAGGTAAAAAGGAATTAAGGTATGTTATGCTTACTACTTTGTTTTGTTGGAGTTCATTGTGTGTGAAGATATGGGCAACAATTTCGAAGAAAACAAGAGACATAATGGTCACCGCCTCTGCTGATTTCCTGTTGTCTTGGTTAGAAATCCTGTGTTGCTTGCATTGCTTTGTTCTGATCTGCTTTGTTCTGTTTTGTTTTATTCTCTTTAAAAATTAAAAGAATGAAAAAAAGGAAAAAAAAACATTCATTATGTACACGTACGGACTCCACACAAGGAATGGAAATATTATATAATCCAGGAATGTACAAAAAATAGGGAGGGGAACAAGAGATGGATTGGAGAGAGGACAGGAAAGGGGATGCAAAAAGTAGGATGTGTTATGTGCACGCACCAGTTCTCTACAAAGATTGTAAAACATTATGTACTGTAAACATGCACCAATAAACTAGAAAGTGAAAATAAAAAAATTGGTTTTGAAAAGAAAGGATGAAATAGGAAGTACTAGCCTTATTCCTGGGAACAATAGCATGCTGTAACCAGGGGAGATGGAAAAGCAGATATTTTCAACTTCTTTTTTTACATTTATTTAGCATTTAATGTATGCAGGGACTGTATGAGGTGCTTTTTTAGTATTTCCTTTTTTCAGAATTTCATGAAAATATAATAGGAAATTAGCAATAGTTAATATATTGTGTATTGTTCTTTTAAAAGTAGTTGCTCAGATTACAAGATATAGGCATGCAAAATTGAACAAACAATGTAAGAACAAACTTTTCTCTTCAATGAACTGAAAGAAACTGGCAGTATAACTATCTTAGCTATGTGTGTGTGTGTGTGTGTGTGTGTGTGTGTTCTTTTCCCTTCCTGCTTTTCTCCTTTCCCCCATTGAAGTTCTTCTTTCCTTTTGAAGACTTTCTTCCCCTTTCACCTTCACAATATCTATTGTACATTTTGGATCTTATTTACCCTCTCAGTTTCTTACACTAGGGAGATAAAACAATGTTTACACATGTGTATATCTTTGCTTTCACTTAAGAGTATGGTCTCAACTTGCATCCATTTATCTGTAAAAGTCTTAAGGTCATACTTTTTATAGCTGAGTAGTACTCTGTTGTATAAAAATACATCTTTTTTTAATCCATTTCTCAGGTGATGTGCATTTTGGTTGTTTCCAAGCTTTAACTATTGCAAATTCTGTAGCTATAAACATGGGTGCACATATATCATTGTGGTATGATGTTTTGTAATTCTTCTGGGAAAATTCCCAGAAGAGCTATAGCTAGGTTGAATGGAATCTCTAATCCTAGATTTTTGAGGACATGTTCTGTCCCTTTTAATTTTCATCAGACCCTAAAGATTAAGAATTATCTTTATTCTGTTTTTACAGATGAAGAAAGTGAGGCACAGAAAATTTCAGTAACTTGCCCTGGTTTGACTCGAAAGTCTACCAACACCACATGCCCATCTCATCTCTGTAGTGACTAAATGTGACATCAAAAGACAAGAATCCAAGGCCTTAGAGTCAGGGGAAGTTCAAGATATGTCTAAGAAATCGCAAGCTCAAACACTCTTCAGTTGACCAATATGATATATATCTTAATGAAAGGGTTCCTAAATCTCTTATCATGTATGATAAAATTGCCAAATCTGTTTTCTGTTATAACACATTTACATGAATGCGATGGACCTCTCAAGAGGATTAGCTACGATTATTATATGCATTCAAAATCACTGATGCTTCTGTAATCATACTGCTCATGTTAGGCAATTTTGTCACTGTACAAACATTATACAATAAAGTGCCCTTAAACTAAGAAAACTACAATGTCACACAGCGATATAAACTTATGCCATCAGTATTGCACGTGCAGTCTCTCACTGACACAAACACCATCACACAGTACATTAATATATACAATTAGCTAGGCAAAGCTAGAATTTCTGTCTCAAGTCTCTTCTGCAGCATAGATTTCTTCTGCTGACCCCCGAAGTATATTATATTTGAGATGAGTTTTCCTGCTTATTAATTACTAGATGTATTCATCCATTTAATTGACATGTACTGAGTGGTTACTGTATATTTGGAATGGTGACTGGTCACATTTTAGCTATGCACTTCCATGTAAATCCACATACTTCAACAGAGCTATTACTTGCATAAATCTGACTCTTCACCCTAATTGCAATTATAATTCTTTATTATATTCAGGTAACCTTAACAGACATTTCTGAATTGCATTAATCACACCAACTTGAATTTTAATTGAATGTAGAAGAGGACATTTGAATACAACATCTCAACCCTTAATGACTGTGGGTGGAAGAACAAGGAAAATCCATGTTCTTCTAACAGAATTAGGCCACAAAAGCATATACTTTCCTCAAAAGAAAAACATGCCTATCTTTATGCCAAAAACACTCCAAAATTTCTTCCAGTGCTAGCCTGCCTAAAGAAGAAACAGAGTGAACATTCAGCCATGAGAGGAAAAACTGGTGACCTATTAGAATACTCCATCATGATATTTGACCATGCAAGACATTTAGTCACTGGTTAGAAGAATGGGCATGTCTATATCATCTAAGGGTTGAAATGAAATTTACACAGAAATAAAGGTGTTGCTAACAGGTGTCTGTTTCCATTTCCAAAGCCTAATCCATATTCTGTTTGTAGAATAGCACTGTTATTCTTAGCAAGGGATGTGTGTTCTTTTGGGCCCACACTAATGGGGTACCCAACCATGATGAAGATGGTTGCAGGATATGTGGAGGCAGATCCACAAGCAATGAGTCATTTGGACTAGATTTATCTCAGGAAGGGTGTGTGTTGATGGCAAAGCAGCCCAGGCAGTCCCTGACAATGGTTATGTGGAGTAAGTGAAAATACAATAATTTCATTGGTAGTGAGTTGGGACAGTTCTACATATTCCATGATGATGGCAAATTTCCTTAGCTATAAAATGAAACTGACAAATACAATGTCATTACCCTTGCATGCAATGCCTACCTATTAACATCCATTTATGTAAAAATACATTATTTTAATAATAAAGTACAGCTAACGATCCCATTGGTTTCTTAATTTAAATATTATTTTAAAAGACAGATGAACCACTGTAATTTATTCAGTTTCGTGCAATGTTCATCTCAGCTGAATTACGCATAATTTTTTAGACATGGCCCTTTAAATATTTTATGAACTGACATAATGTAAAAGTGAGGTCACTTATCATTGAAAGATAATCACTGTATAATGTCAAATTTTTATTTCAAAGAACTGGATTTTTAAATATATCATGGATTCTGATTAGTGCATTATTGCATTTTAAAAATTGACAGCTTTTAGAGTGTAAGCCTATAAATGAAAGAACTCTTCCTTGTTTTTCTGTATTCATAATAATTCTCACACTCCACACACATTATATAAGTCCTCAGCAATTGGTTCTTCGTCATGCATGGGCATCTGTTGTTCCTCCAAGACCTGTGTCATCTGTTGAGGGTGGCATGCTCTATTTCCATGCCCCAGGCATACATGTGAAGGCTCTGCAGCCCCAGCAACAGTACTGTCTTTTTACCAGCCTGTGACTGTGACTCTTCAAAGAGGAAGAGCATGTTGTCCAGGTGTTGGGACACAACCGCTGGACTGTGCTTCTCAGTTAGAGCTGATGAACATTAAAAGGCCACGAGTTTGGCAAACAGTCTGGTGTTTTCTGCACAGTTAAATGTAGTTATCATGTGACCCAAAGACTGAATTCCAAGACATCTACACAAAAATAATGCAAAGTAGGTATTTGAGCAAATACTTGGGATATAAAAGTTACAAGCATGCTAATCATAATAACCAAAGAGTGGGATGCATAAACAAAATGTGTCATATCCATACACTGGGAATAATACCCAGTTATAAAAAGGAATGAAATCTTAATACATGCTCTAGCATAAGTGAACCATTGAAAACCTTACACTTAGTGAAAAAAGTCAGACACAGCAATATATTGTATGATTCTGTTGATATGAAAGTTTCAGATAGGCTAATCCATGGAGAGAGACAAGATTCGTGGTGGCCAGAGGTTTAAGGAAAAGGACTTAATTTTCCTCCTGGGGTAAGGAAGATGTTTTAGAGCCAGAGACTGGTGTTAATTACACAACATTGCAAATAAATAAGTGACACGGAATTGTTGCCTTTAACAATTAAAAAAAGAAAATTTATGCTTCCTATATTTTACCATGCTTGCTAAAGGCCACAGGTATATAAGATTCACTTTCTGTCCTTTTCTTGCCATGAGTGACAGCATCCTGGGTAAATATAACTGGTTTTCTGGGCTCAACCTTTCCCTTGGTTTGGATGTCCTAGTTTCTGGACTTGGAACAGTCAGGGAAGCAAGGAAAGTGTAGCACTAGGAAGCCCTTTTCACTACAGACCCAAAGCAAAGGTCCCTTGTCAGTCTCATTCATAGTAATGATGACGTTCTGTCTCTAGCTGCCTCTTGAATCTCACTTCTCAATTAACTATGAACTTGGAAAAAAAATAGAACAATATTCATTGGCATCCTCTGCTCCCATCAACAAAACTGAAAAGCCTAACAAGCACGTTTCCTGCAGATTTATTCAATTCTCAAATTTAAAGTTTGAACAGTAAAGTGTTAAAGATATATATAGCAAGACCTGCAGGGCCCCCTCCACTACATCCCAACCTCTGTAGGTCTAGAATATCAGGCTTGAGTATCTGCTTTGAGAATATAACAGTGAAGAAAACAAGTTGTCCGTCCTCAAGATAGAGACACAAGGTAGACACAAAGCCTTTTTCCCCATTCTACTTCTATGTTGAAGCCTCTTGCATAAGGATACATCATGGGATCTGAGAAATGCATATACCTAAGGTATGTCTGTGAGTCAGTGGTCAAGAGACAACCAGTAGATTAAATTACTTGGCTATTAGAAGTCCTCTTTGAACTATAATGCACATGAGCACAATGACTCTACATAAATTTTCTTAATGATTTCAGCTAATTATGCTGCCAACTAACCTACCTACCTAGGTTCTGATAGTGCAGGATTCAACACTGACTTTTTACGAATGATGATATTTATGAATTCTTTGATTCATTTCACTGTGATAACTTTCTTGTCTAAAAAATTCCAAACTCTAGAACCAATATCTATGTTCTTCTAAAATTTATAACAAATTAATTTTAATTAACAAATGTAAAAATACATATTTCTGACATACAACATGTTTTGATATGTGGATACAATGTGGAGTGACTAAGTCAAGCTAATATATCTGTCACCTCATTCAGTTTTTAGTGAGAAGATTTAAAAATCCACTCTCTTAGCAATTGTCAAGTATACGATAGAATGATAACTACAGTCACCACGCGGTACAACAGATCTCCAGAGCAGATGGCAGCTTTGCAACTTGTGAGCTGCCTGGGCCCAGAAACATTATATCAAAGCAACTGAACCTCAACTTCCTCACCTGCAAAATGAAGAAACCAACCTTAAGTATGTGGAAGAATAGTCAGAGGCTTGAATGCATAAATGTAGCCCATGTTGCTGTATCGAACCTGGCATAAATCCATGCTTATTGAGTGTTAATTTACTTGATCTGTTCTGAGATTGCTCCCTTTAGTTCTTGTGTGAGAGTCAGTTGCATCACAAGGCCTTTTTTCATTTCAATAAGAATAAACTAGTCTTTATCTTTTTGGCTCATAGCGATCTTTCTTATGATACAGAAGTTATTCAAGTAAAAGTGCTAGTATTCCCCCTCCTTTATCCAATATCAAACAATTATGCAACTGCCATCAACAGGTATCTTTTTAATTTTTCAATATAAACAAACAAAAACATTTATATCCATATCTGGGCTTGCTTTTTCACAAAATGACGTCCAGGCATATTTGCAATTGTGAAATTTGCTTGTGTAGTTCAACTGAGTATAGTGGATAGATTTTTAATGTTATAGTTACATGCAACTACAATGTTTTTACTAGCTGTGTGTTACTCTAATGAAATCATCACAAGTTGCTCAACCATTTCCCTTTCAATGACCATTCAGATTCCCTCCAGTTTTTAAGTATTCCAAATAAATACAGTAATTCATTCAATTTTTCTGTAAATATGTCTTTTCTGTGGGGTAGTAAAATTCTAAGAATAATAAATTTCTAGAAGTAGAGCTATTGGATCAAAGCAGAATGGCATAGAGAAGCTAATAAGTACTACCATATTAACCATTATAATAATGGCACCCCAACATTCATGTAAGAGAACACTTTTGCTCCATACTCTTTACAAGTCTTATTAGTCTGTTCTATTTCAGCCAGTGTGATGATATTTCATTTTGATCTGCTGCTACTTGATGATTAGTGGAATTTAAAATATTTTCATTGTATTTTCCCTAGAAGTGACCATTTAGGTTGCTTTCATTTTTTTTAATATTGAAAAAATGCCTTAAAAATATGTACTGCCTCCTTTAAACTGCCTGTTCCAATTGTTTTTCATTTATCTACCAGGGAACTATTTTTTCTGCATTTGTAGGAGTATGTTGTATATCGGTATCATCAGCTATTTTCTTTTAGATGTATGCAAATTCTTTTTCCCAATTGATCGATTTTATGGAATTAAATCTATAGTTTTATTCCTTCAAACAGTATAGATCCACATGTTACTTAATAAATAATTAATGTGTAGCTTTTCAAACTCTATGTTTTACTTTTTTCGTAGCTACTGATGATATGACTTTTCTCCTTCAAACCTATCAAACTGAGTGTGACACTGATAAATTACCAATTGTTGAAGCAGTCTTGCATTCCTAGAATAGACCCAAATTTATAATTACATTTTCCTGGTATTCCTCCCATCTAAATCTCCTTTCTTCACTGCCTAGCTGCCAACCAGAGTTTGTGTAGATGAACGAGTTAATGGAAATCAACTTCTTCGGTAATGTCAAAAACCTTGGCTTCTATGCTGCCCCTCATTTTCTGGTCTCCATCCTGGGTAAGACACCTGTGATCTGCAATTCTTGGCTTTTGCAAGCTGAGAACTTGCCATGAGTCACAATGGCAGCTGGGCTTCTGAGAGAAGCTGGTCTGATTTTGCTAAGTTGTCTGACTGTGCAGATGTTGTTTCTATCTTGCTGACTGAACAGCTTTTCATAGTTCAGCCATACCTGGCACAGATGGCAATGGGTTTTGGAATCCCCTGGCATTTCTTCTGATTTCTGGGATGAGAACATTCATATAATGGGCAATCAGGAGAACAATCAGGGCTACCTTGAGGACAAAAGTGGCATAAACACCCAAAAGGAATTTGAATATATTTTTTGCCATAGTTAGAATTCCAGTTAATTAAAATAATCTTCTTGGATGTGAATAGAAGTTTAAAACAATGCATAGTGGCATGTATTCACCATGCTTCATTTTGGAAAACAGTTTCTCATGAGATATAGCTGAGCTCATTGGAGTCATTCATTGATTATATTGCATAGCCAGCTCTGTAGACAGTGTGCTATACACTGAACATTCCATGTGGTCAAACGCATGCTGTCAAGGCACTCATTTAAAGCGGAAGAGATATGTGTTAGAAGATCAACGTGACACAATGAGATAAGGTGTAAAAAAGGAAAGAAGTATAAGACCAAAGACTTTCAAATCTTTCCCCATTCAGCCTCCAACTTCCATATAGTCTTAATCAGAGCCCTCAACCAGAGATACAATGATATAATAAGAAGAGAAGCTCATCATCTCTGTATCCCCAGCAGCACTGAATAGATCCTTATTCTGAATGAGTACATGGCTTGTCTGTGTTTTGAATTACATCAACGAGTGAGTGCAGTCAACTATCCAAATCATTAGCACCTGCAGAGTTTGAGAGCAAAGCAAAAATGGCTGAAAGACTAAGTAAAGAGATAAAGAGGCTGAAAAGTGGAAGAATGCACATAAAAGCACCACCAGAGCCATAAAGTTCTCTCCCACAAGTAAAATGACATTAATAGCACCACTATCTCTTAGAGGGAGGCCACTATCTTTTAAAATGGAATGTATGCCTCCAGTCAGTTTTCTTGGCCATATTGGATATATCCTGACAAAATCGAGATTTTCCTTTCTTGAATATGTTTTTTAACCACTTAGAATCATAATAGTGCAGAAGAACCATTTTCAGTCATAGCTAATTTAGATTGCCTGAAAAATAGCTCCATACCTCAAATCCTGCATTACTCTGTATTTGTGAAAAAACAGCCAATACATTACACACCCTTCTCTTTGGCTCTTTCTCACAATATTCTTTGTATACAACACACTGCCCAAAACCCAAATCCTTAACTGTCTGATTCAACAAAGATCCAATCCCAGCCTATCTTGGAAATGGCATATAAAAAATAATGAAAATTCTGGTCATTAGAAACGCATCAAATATGCGTAAAGCCCCATTAAATAGATTACACAGGAAAGTGCAATAGTAAAACGACAATAAGTTAAATTTCAACTTTTTTCCAAAGGATCAGAAATTGTTGATTTTTACAATCTAGGTACCAGTTGTACCTAGGCAGCATTACCTGACATATCTAGCACCGTGATCAGTACAGCCCTAGAGATGGCTAATGTGATAACATAGGCAGACACATAGAGAATGTAACAGAGATGCTTGCTTTGGCTATTCAGATGTCACATATCCTAAAATCTGAAAAATCCTGAAAATTTGTTACGCTCATGAATTTCTACTTTACTCAGGCCTTAGAACTCATTATTCAGATAAAACCTTGAGAAAGGTCCCTGTACATAAGCCTGTTAAAGATGGAACTACTTGAATTGGAGCTGGGGGTTAAGATCTCAGAGTTCTTTCTTTAGGATGTCTAACACCTGTGTGGATACCTATGACTGTTTTAAAAAAAAAAGCATTAAGCCTTCTTATTGAACTAAGAATTTTCATACAGGGAAAGTTAAGCCCATCAAATCTAATTGATTTGCTCAAGTTGCACTGTGAAACAGTGATTGCTGTAGAACTAAAAGCCACATCTCCTGACTCCCAAAGGGCATCTTCAATCCGTAACATTCTTTAGCCTTTGCAGTTTCTCTTGCTCTAATACTGCCTTAGAAATAAGAGACAGGTGGGGACTTAGCTCAGTGGCTTAAGCGTCTGCCTGGCAAGCATGAGGTTGTGAGTTCGATCCCTGGTACAAAAAAAAAAAAAAAGAAAAGAAAAAGAAAATAAGAGACAGCGCTGGTTTTACAAGAGATCCAACTATGTTAAACACATAATTTTTAGCCATGTTCTGAAAACTCCTCTGTGAAAACTAGATCTCTTTCTTGTTCTACAAAATTAATCGAACAGTAGTTTCCCAGGATCCAGGAATTGGTATAAAGTACAAGTCTCTGATGGTTTGCTTCTGTTTTTCTACAAATATTTCAAATAGTTGAAACAACCATGAGCAAAAAGAACAAAGAAATATATAACATACTTCCTGACTGTATGACATACTACAAAACTGTAATAATCAAAATAAATTGGTAGTGGTACAAAGACTGACACATAGACACGGATAACAGAACAGAGAACCCAGAAATTAACCCATGTACATACAGTTAAATGATTTCCATCAAAGTTTCCAAGAATATAGACTGGAGAAATGCCAGTCTCTTAAATAAACTGTGCTGGAAAAACTGGTAGTGGGAAAAAGAGTTAGACAAAAGTGAATGAAACCAGATCCCTGCATCTCACCATTCATGAAGATCAAATCTAATTCATGAAAGACTTAAACATAAGATATGAAACTCTGAAACTAGTAGAAGAAAATATAGGAGACATAAATCAAGATATCAAGAGAGGCAGTGATTTTTAATAATACCCCAATAAAAAGGTAACTTTGTATAACAGGCAAATGGTATTGCACAAAACTGATACTTTTGCACAGCAAAGGAAATAATAATGAAAAGACAACCTGTAAAGTGAAATAAAATATTCACAAAACATTCTGAAGTTTTATTTCTCTCATTTACATGGATAGCATGACTTGCTTCATCTGTTCATATCTTCGTAAGATATGTGATATATTGGTTATTCATAAGATATGTGATACATTGGTTATTCTATTGAAACATTCTTTTCAACAAAAACATTTGTTTTTGTACAGTTAACCTTAGCATTGGTAATAATGGTTATTTGCAAAATAAGTATGTGATATGCTTAAGTGTGGAAACTTTGTTTTCATAACAAACAAACACACACACACACACACACACAGAGCAGTAACACAAATATAGGGTGAGGAGTCACTTAGTCTTTATTTTTTCAACTCACAAATGAATGAAAACAGTTTAGGATTTGGAGCATGAGGAATCAGCAAAGCCCACCATTTTTTAATTCCCATTATAAAGCCTTCTCCAGCAGAGTATTAAAATAACTACCAAGTAAAGACCTGCTAGAACAAGGTGAAATGCTTGTATGATCATTTCGTTTTACAGTCTGGAAAAGGAAGGCCAGATAGATAATAATTGAAGAACTAAGTGTTTTCCATTTGTGGTAAATTCCCAGGAAACCAGGGGGTTGAAACTTGAAGTCTAGATAGCCATTTTGGGTATTATTGTTTCTATATGAGAAGCAAGAATAACAAGATTGACCTGAGACAGTCACCACATGATGAGGATTAGGAAGTTCATGTTTAGAGCATTTTCTCTAAACTCCTCTGAAAAATACAAACTCCATGAAATTACAGAGTATTGTTGTTATTACAAGGGATTTTGAAAACTGCTGAATGTACTTTCGACTCAGAAGACTGTGCTGGGAATCGTTTTAATTCAGATTCTCATTTGGTATGAAAGCAATAAACATCTTTTTAAAAGATTTCTTTCTTTGCTCTAAGTAGTTATGAGTAATAATGTGGGTGTAAATCTTTTTAATTCTTCCTGAGCTATTTGAAATTCTTAATCATGATCACAGTATAAAACAGAACAAGATATTGTATGAGTGTCTTTAAAAACTGTAATTGTTGACAAGTCACTTTAAGTTTTTTTTTTTTTCTCTGCCTTAAATGATAGTAGTTCTCGGTGACAGAGCATGCAAGCTTTCAATGATAGGATAGTTGCTTCTTTGACTTCCAATTTAAGTCTAGAAAAAGGTTTAACTTCCTGTCAGAGGTCAATTTAAATCTCTGAAAATTATCAGCAGTGAAGAAGTTGTCTAGGAAAAGAGAGAGAACTCTGAAATTAGAGGGAGAATTTGGCACAGGTTGGTCAGTTAAACCCATGTCCCATGCTGAACTCCAACTTTTCCACAGCTCTAATGTTATACATTTGAGTATATACCTCTAAGACCCTCTCAGTGCTTCGATGCAAAGATCCTAGAAGGCTATGGTGTTGTAAGATAGTCTACCGGTAACACACCATTGATCAGTCAAAGTTCTATGGGAACCTACTCTTTTTCAGATCTGTGTAAAGCCAGCCAATGTATAGCAGCTAAAGGAATTTTCAAGAAGGCTTCTCAGGAAAAGGGACATCTGACCTGAGTCTTGAAGGCTTTGTCCATGCCTTAGAAAAGATAGGGAAATACTGTAATTAAGGCCTAGCAATGGGAGTTTCCTCAAATTAGTTAACTGGCAGATGTTAGCTTTGGATTCATTGCTTGAGTATCAAAAGAAAATATAAGAAGCTATAGAGAACGACGACATAAACTTCCCACCAGATTGGCTAAAATTAAAGACAATGACCATACCAAGTATTGTCAAGGATGTGGAGCAAATGAAACTCTTATACACTACTGGTACAAATATAACATGTTCCATCCTCTTTAGAAACCAGTTCCACATGTGGCCAAGCAAATCCACTAACAGGTATATACCCAAGAGAACTGAAAATATATATAAAGTGTGTTCATGAGTGTTTAGAGCACAATTACTCATAATAGATGCAAAGAGAATCAACCTAAGTAATTGTCCATCAATTCATGAATGGATGAATAAATACTTGGTATATTTGTACAATGAAGTATTTGCCAACAAGAATGAATGGGTACTCATACGTGCTACAATACAGACAAAGCTTGAAAATACTATAAGGAAAAGAAGACAGTCACAAACACTGTACGATCCCATTTAAATGAAATGTCCAGAATAGGAAAAACTCCAATCTGTCGTGTGAAAAACTATAGTAGTTTCCCTCCTAGTGAGAAGTAAGATTTGGAAGAGGAGAAGGAGAAGGGCTTCTGGGTGCCAGTAATGTTAACTTTCCTAATTTAAATGACGATTAATTTGTTCAATCTGTAAACATTTAATGAGGTATACACTTAGGATTTGTGCTCTTTTCCGCATGACTGTCAGTCTTCCAAATAACATTACTAAAAACATCTTTAAAAAACTATTTATAATTCAGCTGCTTCTATCTTCTGGGGGAATATTAACTCTGCACAATCAAACACCTGCATCATCTTGAATGCTATGTTTGAACACAAAACCAGAAAGGAGCCATGTAGCTTTGATGTGATTTTCTTCCCTTACTCCCTGGAAGGACTTCAAACATTTTCGAGATCATAAATAGCAAGTATCCTGTGGCTGGCACTCTGGGTATCCAAAGTAAGAGGAGAAACATTTTAAATATAAAAGGCAATTTTCCTGTAAAGTGAAAACCTTCTTCATGAAAGCGTCTTTCAGGCAGATTTCTCCCTTCTGTCTGTTCTTTCCTTCCTTCCTTCTCTCTTTTCATCCATCCATAAATCCATTCATTTAACAAATGGTTACTTTGAAACCTCCACACTCACAGATCTAGTTATATAGATGACTAAATTGCCCCTTTTGAGACAGTGCTCTGGATCCAATTGCCTGTATTAGCTGCTGAACTGACCATTTATTCAATGATACTGAAAGGGTTCATACATGCTGATTCCCAAAACAACTTGAGAAGCATAGCAAAAGAAGGCAGAAATCCATGAATTACAATATTAGAATTGTCTATGGGAGCAAAGCTGACATCAACTAGTTTATATAACTACAAACTTCCAGAGTGAATAGTTCCAAACCAGTATATAGTGAATATGGGTTCTTTCATCAATGCAGAGAAAACTTCAGACCAAACACATAGACCCATGAGCACTACCACGGGAGCCTAGGTGAGTGCAGGAGACGGGGTCCTGATTTGATCTCTGCTAGCCTTCCCTTTCTCTGAAAGTAAGCCTGAGTTCAAAGGGATTCATCAACCAAAAACTTATGCTTCAGAAATATTTTCATCTTTCTTGTTCTGAGATTGAAAGAAAGAGAAGTAGGAGAGACAAAAGAGTTTGAGTATTTCTTCCATTATTTAGTATGAGCAAAAGTCTACATTTTCTGCTGAAGTCTGAGAAATGACTTTCTAATTTTTAACAACAGAAACAAAAAACCAGCTAAAGGAAAAGTGATTAAAAATAACCACTGGGCCTTTTTATGTTGAAAAGTTCTTAGTAGTGTATAAAGTGAAAAGAGAGAAAGAAACCCACAGAATTTAAGTTTTTCTGCTTCAGTCTGTAAATTCAGACTTTTAATCTAAAATTCTGAGTCATTTGACCCCTCTACTGTCCAAGCAGAAAGCCACACATAGAGTACCTGAGTCATAGCCACAATAACAGTGTTTTTCCAGTCTTTTCTTCAAGAATAAGAACAAGTCTATTTTCAACATGAAAAAAAATTCCAAGAAGGTGTCTTTACTTTCCTACTTCAAGGATGTCAGGCATAAGGAGAAGGAACTGAAGTTTTTCCAGTCTCCACAGGGAACTATGTTAGTTTTGTGGCCCAATACACAAAATCCCAGAGTGATCCTCTAGGCATGATCAAATCTTCTGCCCACCTGCACAAATGTACTCTACTCATTAATTTCTAAACTGCTTTTTTTTTTTACACTCAATACTATTTTCTGCATTCATCTTTCATGGAGCATAAGGATACAGTCCATCCATATAAATTGCCATATAATCTTCTACTCTTTAAGTAAACTGCTATTTATCATATGAATCTATTCCCATATTGAAACTCATTAATTTTTAATATGGCAGTCAACATTCTTATTTATGTTACCTGTATATACACCTAAGTATTTCTCCATGAAAAATACCTAGAAGAGTGGCTTAAAGAAAACAGTAAGGTATGCATATCCTTTACTTTCCCACAATGTTCTCCAAAGCAAGTACAAACATTTATACTCTTTCAAAAGTTCTGGTTCCCCACATCTTTCCAGTATATGACAGTGTGGTACTATTACACTTAGTAATGTTTCTAATTTGGTGGTTATGAATTCCTTTGAATTTAATTCACCTTCTTCCCCTCATTACTAGTGAGGTTAAGCACCTTTATTTGATATATTCATAAAAGAATCAGGTTTTGGCTTCTGTAAATTGCCTGGTCACATCTTTTGCATGTTTTTAATGAATTGCTTTCTTTTGTTTTGGTTTCCATAATTATTTTTCAAGTACTGCATATCTTCTGGATAGTAATTCTTCATCATTTATAGTAGATAATATATTCTGCCAGCTTGAGTTTCATTATTCTTAACTTTTTTTTTTTTTGTACCGGGGATCAAACTCATGATCTTGCACTTGCCAGGCAGACGCTTATGCTGCTGAGCTAAATCCCAAGCCCTGAAATTTTCTTATGTAAGAGTTTTTAATTTGAAATGAAGTTAAATTTATAAGTGTTTGATTTTATAGTACCCATCTCATAGTTTTAAGGAATCCTTCCCTAACCTAGAATTATGAAGATATTCGTCAAAAATTCAAGAAGAAAATTTTCACTTTTCATCTGTAAGTCTCTAATCCAACTTGAATTTAATTTTCTGTGTAGCAGAGTGAGAAATGTGACAGTTTCATAAGGATAGCCAGCTATCTCAGGACCACTAATTGACTAATTTATACTTTCCCATTAATTTGTAACGTTCTCTCTGCTGCACACCAAATTCTTATATGCCTATGAATTTGTTTCCAGAACTTCATTTGTGCTCCATTTGTCTACTCCTTTGCTGAAATCAAACTTTCTATTATGTGATTTAATAATAATTTGTAGTTTTTCACAGAAATTATCTACTCATATTACTGATTTTGTCCAAAAAGAGTAAGATTTCTCTTTTCAATTTTCATGTGAATTTTAGAATGAATCTGTCAAGTTCCATGGAAATAATTTGGTTGGTATTACACTGAACTATTAAGTTACTCTAAGGAGAATAGACTTCTCTGTGACAATGAGTCTTCTTTTCATTCTACTTATTTAATTTTATCTCAGAAATAAAATTTCATAACAGTTCCTTCTTGTATTTGAAGTTCTTGTATATGTTTTGTGAAAAATATTTCCAGATTTATTTTGGGTTTTGTTGCTTTCATCAATGGGAAAAAGTTTTTTCCATTCTAATTTGATAATTTAGCTTGCAAATAACCTACTTCTGGTATAACTTCACAAATTAAATGAATAGCTAAGGAAATAGATCTATGCTTTTGAAAGAAGATGACATCAAGAGCTGACCAAATTTAGTCAATTTCATCTTGTCATTAAACAAAGTAGGGCAATTCTTGTTACTTCAAAGTCTGCTTTTCAGCTTTTCTCAATGTATATTTCAGAATCGATATTTTTCTTATAAAAATTCTGTTTCCCTACAAGGAACTTTTGTCCATCCTGATGGCCTGAAATGCAACGTTTTTCTGTTTATTTTTGAAGTAAGTGCTGTTGCTTAATTTTCATTTAATATATATTAATACTTACTCAAGGTCATGATTCTACCTCCTTAGATACTTTCATGTTTAAATAACATATCATTTGTGTATATGCTCACAAACATTCATAACCAAATTTTGGGATTATTCTGTGTTTTTTTTCTGTTAAAAGTGCTTCCTCCTGATATTATTTACCTTGTTTTACATTTACATGCCTTTTTAACTGTTTTCTATTTTAGTCATGTTGATATTATTTTGTTCATTAAGTTTTCTGTCTTTGAATATCTCCTCTTATAATCAATGCATATTTACTGACATTTCCGTTTTAGATATAGTTTAATATTGTTTCATTTAGCACTCAGTATCAAATAATTCTCTTCAGCATTCATCACCTTATTCTGAATAACTGTGTCCTCTGCAATGAACCTTCCAAAATATGAAAAGGACCCTTGTCTAATCATTTATAATTACAATTATCCACAATATTTTTCTATGTCTTCAACAACATGTGTAAGTTTCATGGTTTTCTGAGGTGATATACTTTGGTTTTACAAAATATTTTTAAGCTGGTGTTACAATGAATTGTGCAGAAGTTAAATTTTTCTCTTACAGTAATGGTTTCCTTTCATTTACAAAATCCAATTACAAAAATTTAAACATCTTTTTAGAAATAGTTTTATTATACTGCCCTTGTTGGTCTGGAACTCTTGAGCTTAAGAGATCCTTCTCTCTACCTTAGCCTCCTGAGTAGCTTGGACTCCATGCATAGACCTCCGTGCCTGGATTGGTCATCTGTCTTGATAATACAAATTAAAAATAGCAATTACAAGTCTTTTGTTCAGTTGTCTTTCTATTTTGGAAGATCATCTAATATATCAGTATCAAACAGAATATTTGCTGTAAGTCATTGGTAGATAGTGGTTTGCCAGTGAATGATCTATGTCATGTTATTAGATACAGTATTCTTTGTAATCAAGTATTTTTTAATGATCTATGCACCATTTGTTTTCTCCTTTAATATAGTTTATAGTTGTTGATTTTGCACTGTGTGGCATTTTTGTCAAACAACCTAGTCTATATGATGCTGGCTTTTTGGTTCTAGAAATTTCCCCTTTCCATTTAAATTTTGGCATATGTGCTCTATTAGAAGAAAACTGTGTTCTCTCCTTATTGAATTCAGAGTCCTGTAATTGCCCGTTGAATCTGGTTAAATCATGCTGTTAAAAACTTCTATATTCAAAACAATATGTACTTGCTTGATCTATCAGTTTAGAATGCAGTACATTAAAATCCCCTCCTATGTTTGTATACTTATCAATGTCTCGTAATTCTTTCAATTTCTGCCTCACATATTTGAAGCTATGTTGTTAAATCAATTTCAATATGATTATTTTACATGTGGAATTACTTCATTTATTGTTAATTAATGTCCTTTGTGATTCATGATAGCTTTGTCACTAATGTGCATCTTGTCATTACCAAAGCAGGTTTTTAAACTTAGTGTTTATCTGGTGTTTAATATTCTATTTATTTAATTTTAGTATTTATTGTGTTTTCTCTCTCATGTTTTTGTAGTATCTAATATAAAAAGCATATATCAATATTCCTTGAGAAATGCTATGTGAGACTGTCTGTAATCAGGTAATCTATATTTTTATAATTAATATTATTTTAACATACAATTTTGATTTTTGTATTTAGCATTGTGTTTCTATTTCTCTGCTATCATTTTTGACAGGATTTTCATTTTTTTCTCTATGCTGCCTATTGGTTTTGAAATTTCACATTTCATTGCCATTCATTTAATAATACTCATAAACTTAAATGATACTTGACTTTAAAAAGTGTAAAGTTAATCAAGGTCTCTGTGCTCTTTCTACATAATGCTAGGACTATGACTGTTTTAAATCTTACTACCCTTCTCCATCATCTATATCATTTTGTCTGGTTTTTCAGTTCTACCTTACTTTAACCTTCTGAAAGGTTTATTTTTATGTAACCATGTTTATTTAGCATAACACTGGTTTATTAGTATCACTGGTCCCCATCGCATGTTATATCCCATGTAGTCTTTGATGCTTTCATCATTTTCCATTATGGTATATCTTTAACAGTGCTTTTATCAAGGGCTTGTGAGTCAAAATTCTTCCAGCTTATTCATCTCAAAATGTCTTTATTTTACTCTCCTTCAACAATAATGTTATAAACTCAGTGCTGTTGCTCCAAAACTCTTATGTTAAGACTCTTTTTATTGGTTTTTTGCTGTGGTTGTTTTGTTTTGTTTGGGACTGCTTGCTAGCATTTTTATAGGTCTCATGTTTTTTCCTTTCATTTTTCAGTGAAGTTTGTAACTGAATTTTCTAACTTTTTCTCCAAAAAACTCAGGGATATTTGACCTATGGAGCCCAACACAGTACAAACAATACATGTTCCGGGAGGAGAGAGACCAGGGCACGATTGTGGACAAGTCATTTAAGATTTCTAAGTCTCACTTTAGTCAGTTCAGAAGTAAGCATCTTACAAGAACAATCATGAAGCCCCAAGAGGAAAATAAGGTTAAGGCAGCTGATACATAGGAAGATTTTAATAAATATCCACTTTCTGTCCACTTCTATCCCATTCACTCTTTCTCTTTCTTAAGATATTCATAAGGTATCCTTTCATAAGGTATCCTTATGTTATAGATCCTTTGTTTCTGACTCTATGCTATCTGCTAGACAAAAGGATTCATGCTTAGTCAAATGGAAGAAAAGTGTTTAGGTAACCCCATAAGCACTTTCACTGAAGAAGTCAATCACAAGACTTTGACCAGAAAATATACCACAACAGGCTGAAGTCAAATAGGTTGGAATCATTTGAAAGATGTGGATGTCTACTTGTAATGCTTTTCTCTTCTCCACTGAGAATGTTGTCAGAGCATCCAGAATTCAAATCTTCATGCACAAATCTATTTCTTTCCTATCCTAATTAGACACTGTGCAGAGTTCAATGTGATGAGATGGCAAGAAATACTTGTCACAGTTCAAATGTTTGGGGAACAAGGCTAAAATCCTGAAAGCCATTTTCTTTTAAATTCTTTTTGAAAAACATTGTAATTCTTAGAACAAAATCTAGTCCTTGGCTTGTCTTTACTGTATCAGTTTCCTAAATGAGTGCATTTATATTTAATTACCCTTGAATGCTGGGAAAACTTCTGTTAGTCATCTTGTTCAGTGCTGTAGATGGGAGAAATAGCATGTGCGATATCATATCAATTTTTTTTATTCATTTCAAAGTCAATTTTTTTCACAAAAAATTATAATTCATCCAGACACCAGGCTCGAGCTATCACGCTTAATACCATTCTGAAGATATTCTACAGCTTTCTATTTAGTTTTGTCTTCTCTCCATAAACCACTTGTGGGATCGAATGTTTGTTGAACAGCTGACATCTAAAGAAAGGTTACACATAGCACATAATCTGCACAGCTGCAGTGTGCAGTGTCTCTTTATTAAGGAGTTTCATTAGGCCAAATCAGAAAGAAAATAGGCCTATTCAGTCTTGGAGAGGTGAAGCCACTTGCCCAAGGTCATGGCACATCCACATTGTGTGTAACTCCCTCCCTAAACCAAGTCAACACACATAGTCTAGATCACTGCCAACACGCCACCCTGTTTTACTCTAGTCTCTATCTTCACTTCCACAATCACCTATTTTAAAAATCCCCTCATGTACAGTCCACCAATGGCTTCTCAATGTTCTTTCACTGGTGTTCAAATGCTGTCCCCTGGACAGGTAGACCTGGAGTGCCCCACTTACTCCCTATCTTTTCAGTCCCAGCTTTTGACCCTTGGTCCTTCATTGTTCTGCTACAGACATGGTGGCTTTCATGCAGTACCTTAGACCATATCCTATTCTCTTATGCTTTAGCATTTTTGAGCCTACTCTTCACTCTTTCAGGAACGATCCTCTTACATGCCCTTGCCTAAATCACTCTTTGTTCATATTTCTTCTTCACATTTCAATTCAAGTTTCATTCCCTCAGCATGTAGGTTCTATCAGTGAAGTTCCCTGTTGCCCCAGATTAGACCAATCTCTCATATCATGTTTGATTTTTCTTTCTTCCTGACACCTATCATGCTTGTAATATAGTAAGTCAAAAAGCTATCTGGCAAACACGTGGTTCAGTTAACAGCTCTTTACATGATAAGCTCTATAAAGATAATGAAAGAGCAGCTATAGGATTTGAATCCAAGAATTCAACTTTTCCCTCTTCCCTCCTCTTTCCTAGACTACATTCCTGCTCTGCCTTTCTCTCCTTTTCTTTTCCTCTGTCTCCCATTTGTCTGGCCAGTGTTTTCAAAACAACACTGTCTGATGCCATTGGTGGCATATGGAGAGTTATTCCCACTCCCAACTAGACACACATTGGCAATGGCCATTTGTCCAGGGAGAATTTCTCATAGGCAAAAGAAGCACTTAGATGCAAGTATCTAACATGCAACCATCAGGGTATTATTCCTTCCCATAAGGATGGATATTTCCATGGAGCCCTCTTTCAGAATTTTCCACAAGCCAATTGTGGACATGGTAACAAGTAACGTGTGCCTTAGTAACACGTCCAAATCAGCATTTTTGATTCTGCCCTCTTTACCTGGCTGACAGTGGGAAGGCATACAAACACTTGGTTGAAGAACTGAAGTCAAAAGAAATGGAAGCAAGAGAGAAAGCACTCAATTTCTGCACAGGTAAAAGCTGCTTCCCCTTTCTTACCTATTTTCACATTGGCCATTACTTTGTAATGTGCAGTTTAATTTCCAAACCCATATACACCTGTATATTAAATTATCCGTATCAGAACAATACCAGTAGCAAATTACATGTGTGCACATTTCTCCAAATACCTTCATCTATATAGCTTGCATGTATAACAAGCACGCAACATTTGCCATAAGAAAAAACGCTCTCTGATGATTATGCCAGTGCCATTTGCTGGCCACTTAAAAGAGTCCCATGCATGCAGATAGACTTCCCTATATTTAAAGCTCCCCACTAACCAGAGCATCACATAATGGCTTCTCTGGTCACCTAACACTGAAGAACTCTGTAGGCCATTACTGCATTCTGGATTAGAAAACCCAGAAAGTGTAAAATGGAAATTTGTGACCTGAATGTGGCCTAATTATCACATGGTCAAATACAATTAGGGTAGTCACTGGAATAAATAAACTGGTGCTGGAAATGCAATTTTCACTCATTTGGAAACTGAACTGTTTACTTTAGCAGCATCTGGCTTTGAAGTTCACCAGATCCTAAAGAGAAAAAGCTACAAGAGTGAAACCACAGTATCTTCTGCATGTACAGAAATTATTTTAAGGCAATCAACATTTGTACTGTTTTTTTTTAAATTTTAACAGACCGATGTTTTCTTCTCTACCAATTCATTGATCAGTAGAAAAAGCATATTAAATAGAAACGTGAATAAAATGCAACCCTATATTGGCATAACAGTTCTAGTAAGTTACGATGATGTACAAAGCAACACTAGGAAGGGAAAGACAATAACTTAATTTAGCTTGGAATATAACTCTCACCTGGGAACTGGGGATGGTGAAAGTCCTATTTTTTTCTCAGTTCCTGATCTTATGATTCTTAATATTCTGGGAACTCAGTGTGGGAATTCAAGGCCTTGACAGTGGTAACAACATGTCATGTGAGAAAGCTATTGCTTCTGAGGTTTGCCAGTACCAGAGGTATTTCAATTCTTGACAGTCCGCAGAGAAAGCAGCACCATTATTGATACAGATACTTGATGACACAGAAGACAAAGTATTTTTCTTGAAATGTTCAGATGTGAAGAAGTGGGCTTAGTGAAACTAAAGGACTACTTTTCCTGAACTACTGCCTTTGGGGTCCATTCACTGTTTTGAAAAATCACATGAGAGTGCGAAGCTTACTGGCATGAAGGACACACGTTTAGATTGAGTGTTTTGATTCAACATTGATGTCAATGCTTTCTACTGGGCTCCAGTTGCACACTCACCACACACCTTAGCAGTATTCAATAAATGTTGGTAGTGTCTTAAATTAGGCAGCTCTATTTAACAACCCACTGAACGCAACTAATGATTACCAGTGGAGTAATTTATTACTGATCAGCTTACAAAAATTTGTTTGGCAAAGCTTAGTTTTATTAGAATTAAAACCTATCTTTCAGGGCCACAAGGAAACTTACTTATTGTATATTTTGAAATATGATGCCATCTCATTACAGAGCAGAATATTAGGCAACTTCATTCTAAGGGTCAGAAACTAGATCTCACTGTCCCTGTGTCCCCAGCCTCTAATTGAGTACAGGTATATGATGAACACTCAGTACACACAAACACACACACACACACACACGTGTGTGTGCACACACACTTATTTTTATTTTATGGAAAAAAGGTAAAAAAAATTTCAGAACAAGATAATAGGAAAATCATAAGAGTTAATACCTTGAATATTATTATCTTTAAAGTAGTTACTCAGAGTACAAGATATAGTCATAAAATTTTTCCAATTGGTATTGGCATAAACCTTTTTTTTTATAAGTTAAGACACACTAATAGTATAACTAACTTTAATTTTTCTCCCTTTTCCTTTTCTTCCTTTCCCTTTTCCCCATCCTAGTTCGCTTTTCCTTTTAAACAATTTCTTGGGTATTGTTTCACAACATCCATTGTACATTTTTATGAGATGGCCTTTGAGCATGAAATCTGGGCCAGTCCCTGAATACAGACGTGTGTCAGATGCCAAATGTGGTCATCTTTTGACACAAAGACAAATGCCACAGGTTATCTCTCATACGTAAAAGCTGCAAAAAAAGTTGACATGAATGCAGCACAGTCATTATTAGAGGTTTGAAAGGGTAAGAATGAGGCTGAAGTTTGGGAGGCTGGATAACAGGTACCCAAACAGAGCTAGATGAAAGGAATAAATTCTGACATTCTACAGCACAATGGAGGTAACAATAGTTCAAATTCTATGGAGATCTAGAAAAGAGAAATTCAAAGACAACAAATATAAAATAATCATGGAGAAAGGGAAATGTTAATTACATCGATTGATCAGAATATGCTGTGGGCATGTGCTGAAATATCACACTGGGCCCCATTTATATGTAATAAAAATAAAATTATAAAGGATAATAAGAGCTTTTTAATATTAATGAAAATGAACCTCCAAAAACAGCATACAAACTTCTTAAAATGCAGAAGCCTGATCACCACTTAAGAACTAATCATAAGAAGCACTCAAATATTAAGTATTTGTTGGCTATGTGCAGGCCACTGTGCATTATCTCAATCACTCTGCTACAAAACCCTGTGAAATCAGTGTTTTCCCATTTCACAAACGAAGGAGAGAGGAGACTGGAGATATTAAATGACTTGTCCTTGGACACATGATTGTTAAGTGACGGAATCAGGATTCAGACCAAAGTCCATCTTACCTCTTCTCTTTCCTACCATCTTTCACCTACCTGAGCTACTCAAACAGCTTCTCAGACACCAGGACTTAAGCCCACGGAGGTATTTGTTTGTGCTTGCTTATTTGTTTGTTTAGTTTCCAAGGTGAGACCGATTCAATGTTCCTAGTTAATAATAATCTAGGAAGTAATTAAAATGAGAGAGAAAGACAGCGATACAGAATGCACAAGCAAACTGCTCAGGCCATTAGCAAAGTAAATTAAATGTGAATTTGAAAGAACCTATCCATGTTAGTCAAGCAGGAAAAAAATGGATCTTCATACAGCTGCCAATCATCTTTGTAAGTGTGCCAACATTTTCTGCCTCTGGTTTTTCCCTGAAAACTATAACTTTGTAGCAAGGATGGCCCAGCTATTCCAGAGATAGCACTACTGTACCTGCCATAAATGGGACTCTACTGACAATGACACTATCTAATATCTTTACCTAATATTAAAGAATAGATATTCACAGGTAACATGCTCAACTCCCCGTTGAATGCATAAAGACTTCAGAAACAATAGTCTAAACATCAATGTTGTTGTGGAATCAAGTACCAACTACTGTCCCAGCTCCATAATGAGTGCAAATCAAACCTAATGGAATTGGAAAAGTAAATTTAATTTGCAGCTTTCTGTCTACATGTTCTGCTTCCATTTACTTTGCTAAGATTAGTGAACAAAGTTCATAGGACTTTTTCAGTTCAAACGTTTTTCTACAATGGCAAGTCAATCTGTTCAGGCAAACAGAACATCAAAATGGAAACAATAAGGAATTATCACTGGAAGTTGATCAGATTTACCCACAAATATACCCAATAAAGTTGAAGTGAAACTTTATAGAGGAACAAAATTGGCTGAAAGATATTTTTGGTTTTTCTAATGCAGCAACTACATTAATAACTGCAGAAGTATGCACAAATTGTGCCAACTCTAATCAATCTTGTGTATTTCTTCCACACTGCTTCAAAATAAGTTTCACAGAATGGTACAGCAAACTCACAGCAGGCAAAAATGTGGTGGCTGAAGTCAAGCATAGCTAATTTGCTTCTTAGGACAATCATAATCTACAGAATTCACCAATCCATCCTGATCAGCTTTTATATGGAGGGTCAATTCCCAGCATGCATTGCTTCTATGGGTTTTATGCTGATAAAATAGGCCTATTGGATCAGGATGAATATAGTAGATAGTGGAAGGATATGGGCAGAAATCATACCCTATTTTACCCATGGGCATTACATGTGATAAAAAGGCAATCTGTCATGCAAAGCCTGATGAAGTGGGAGTCATTGAGTTGAAAGCTCATAGAAAGGAATAAAAATGCATCAGGATAACATGGAGGAGAACAAGATGGTAGATTACCATTGATGGATCCAGAAAAACTAGAAGATATAACCAGGTCTCAGAGATGAAGGAGGTAGAGTGATAGTCCAACAGGCAGAATCATCAAATATACACTATGAAGCCAAAACACCAATCTCCAGAACAGCTTGCCAGGACAAAGACCAGTGTCTCTCTAGACTCGTTCAGAATGTCTGTGCACAAAAGGAGTGAAACATTTGGAGCTGAATGCACTCACACTTTGACACCAACCAGCAACCAACATGTTGACTTAGCTCAGTGTGGCAATGGAGGAGTTCCAGTGAGTGGACAGAGAGATGGATGGATGTATCAACTTTAATGTGCAAAGTCTTGAGAACTTAAAGGCAGGGCAGAAGTAGATAAGGACATGGATAATGCAACATATAATTCTGGATTTAAAACCTCGCTGTATGGTTTGTTAGTTATATCATATTGGACAAATTACCTCACTACAAAGAAGGGCAACAGTACAGAATTCATTTGATAGTCATGAAGATTAAGTGAGTGAATGCACTGGAAGCACTTACTGAAGTACCTTTAATATGGTAACTACTTATTACATGTTAGTTGGTCCTATTATCATCATCACCATCAACGTCAAATCACCAGAAAGCTTCTTCCATTAGGTGAAATAGAGATGGTGCAACTGCAAAAAATTATACAACAGTGGAATCTTACTGAATGTTGTCCCCCAAAAGTGTTAAGTTTCTAAAAATTATTCCACAAGATCAGTGTCAACCCTCTTGCTAGCATACACATGCTTCTTGTGGGTTTTGGCACCCCTCACTCTTTCCCACATACATGTTTGTAGCTAAGGAGAACATACTCTACCTGTAGAAGTGTTACCTGCCAAGTTATACAATGAGAGGGCAGGAAAACTAAGAAAGAAATGCTAAATCCTAGTGGAGGTTTGCACATAACCCCAATTCTATGCTCCTCTCTTCCTTTTATGTATGCTTGGTAAAACCCCAACTTGTGTTAAATGAATAGTCATTACTCCATGCCTACTCCCAATCAGTTTACTGGAGTTGGAAAACTCAATCATCCTTTTTGTGCTCATTTAAACTTCTGGCCCCAAGCCTCAGGTGGAAGCTTTCAGTGCTGTCTGCCATCCACCTTCTTAGAGAACTAGTTCATAGCATCTCTTCTTTACTCACACTTCTCACTCTCCTTTTCTTTCCCTTCCCTCATTCTCGGATGATGTCCAAGCTTCTAATTTCAATGAAAACATGGAACACATTGGAAGAGAAGCTCCACATCCACCCACCTACCACATCTACCCACCCACCAGCATCTGAACAATACACTGGCTCCTATTCTTTCTTGACTACTAAAAGATGTTATTCCTATAATTACTCCTACTCATGTCTATTCCACTATATCATCTTCATCATAGCATAATAACTCCCATCTGCAAAACAATAAAGCTATTCTTGCATTTCTAATCCTCCAGATGCCACCCTACCTTTTGTTTCCATGTTCAAAGATGTCTCCTCAAAATAGTTATCCATCATATTTACTATTCCAATTCATCTCTACCCCATCTCTTTTGAAGTACCCACTACATTCCACAAAGCAGCCGTTAATCCCAACTAATTCATTACAAATATTTTAATCAACTGTTAACACTGTTGTCATATCTAGCAGAAAATTTTTCTATATTTGTTTTGTTTTTGATGCACATTTGCATTATATAATGCTTACATTCATTGTATGGTGTTGCTACATACACATCCTTTTCTCAGGAATTCAACTCATGACCTCACACCTGCCAGGCAGGCACTTATGCCACTGAGCTAAATCTCCAGCCACTCTCCTGTAAGTCTTTACACTACACTTCAAGGTGCTGATGCTTTTGTTCTTCCATTAGCACACCAGAAATGCTTCAGCCTCATAGCCAGGGCAATTAGCCTCCTCTCTGTATAGAATGTTCTTCCTCCAGAGGTCTTCAAGGCTGTCTCTCTCCCTTCCCTTAATTCTCTCCTTAAATGTTCCCTCGTCAAAGAGGCCTATATGGACCAGTCTATCTAAAAGAGCAGTCTTAATTGTTTCTCTTTCCTTGGGTGTTGAATATCACTCCTCAACCCAAAGTATATGTCCACCTAGAATTTCAGAATGTGATCTTATTTTAAAAATAGAGAATCTTTGCAGATATGGTCAAATTAAAGGAAGCCATCCTGGAGAAGAGTGGGCCCTAAATCCAGTGTGTGGTGTCCTAGTAAGATAATACACAGATACACAGAGGCAGACACTGGAGTGATCTACAGATAAGCATAGGAACCTGCAGGACTGCTGCTCGCCACCAGAAGATCAAAGAATCAAAGAAGGCATCCCTATAGCCTTGAGAGGAAACTTCCCTACAGACACCTTGGTTTCAGAGTTTTAGCCTGCAGAAGTGTGAAAGAACAAATTCCATCGTTTTAAGCTACTCAGTTTGTGGTAGTTTGCATGGCAACCCTAGAAAATTAATATAGCTGTCTTCACAGCATCATGACAGAACAATTATCTGATAATATAATAGAAGTCTATTTGTTTTGTTGCTGCCTGTCTCTCTCATTAGGACACAAACCCTTTCAGAATTATGTTGCATCCTGGAGCCTAAAGTAGTGCTACATACTTTTAAGGCACTCAATGAATATCAGCAAAATGAATGAAAATAAAAAGAATGAAGGGAAGAAAAAAATCTCTCATCACATATGAAATTCTCATTTATGTGCTTATAACTTCCTGCTTCTCCCTTTCTTTTTCATCTTTTGGAAAGAAACCAAACATACGTGCCAAAAGACCACAGTATTAAAAGGAGATGCTTGCTTTCCAGGGAGGCATTCCCAGGGTATCTATGAGTGTTGATTCTTGCAAAGAACCTGAGCCTGGCTAAAGAATGCCACTGATAGAGGTCTCACCCAGAGATCTGGGCCGGCCAGGAAGTATGGCTAGTATGCTTATGAAGCAAAAATCTATTTAAGATCTGGATCCAATGACAGGAAAGTTTCTTGACTTCCTTCCTTTCTAACCGTGGAGCCTGAGTGTGTGCCAACGAAAGTCCCAACCTTCAAACACCTACAGAAAGATGACAGGGAGCAAGTCCAAAGCTCATATACACCATCTACACAGTGCTCCAGAAGCAGGTCAACCTCAATGACAGGGGGCCACTGGTTAGTACTTTCTGTTTGAGGGTAAGGGTCAGTTCCTGGGCACTGTAGCCAGGATGAGTGGTCAAATGAGATCACTGATGTAATAATAGCTTGTTAATAAGGCAGCACACATGTTCCACATCAGACAAGTTATTATGAATATGAAATTGGAGGAGAGGAAAATAAAAGAGTAGGAGTAGGAAGACGATGGAAACACAAGGTCAAGGGAGGATTGGTGGGGAAGGCAGAAGAGGTGGATGAGAAGAGAAAATGAGGAGTAGAAATAATTTAGTTCTACACTGCAAAAAATGACTGTAACTTACACTGGAGATTGTGAGTGTGATCACTAGACTCCTGATAGTTTCTTAGTCCCCAGGTTGAGCATTTGGACACGTCTCTTTCCTTAGATGGATCTTGGTTTCTCCATCAGTCAAAGAAAGCTACTGGTACCTTATGTGGTCTCCTGGTGCCTCTGCAGCTCTGACTTCTGTCATATAATCTTTGCAGTCGCCAGGTTAACTCAGATCTGGAGTGTTACAGCTGTAATGTGTTTAACACTACAAGGGATTCATTTAGCCATTAAGAAGTGACATGCATGGAAAACAACTTGAGAAATGGGCAAATGGTCTTCTCCTCCATCATGACAATGCTCCATGTTACACATCACTTCCTGTGTGGCAGTTCTGTCAAATAAAAATATTATGGTGTGTCTCATCCACATTTTTCACTGGCATTTTGTGACTTCTGGCTCTTCCCCAAAGTCCAAATGACTATGAAAGGTAAATGTTTTGAATGGACCCAGGACATCAACGGAAGCAGGAGACAGTGTAAGTAATGATGCAAAAGATGACTTCCACAACTGCTTCTAAAGGTGACAAGAACCATAGAACAGAGTGTTAAAGTAAGGAAAAGTATTCTGAGAGGGATTAACAGCAATGTGTCTCAGTATAATATTTATTTAACTTAAATATTCACCATACTGCTTGAACATGGCTTGTCTGTCTCATTATACAGATTCTTTTTTCCTTAAAAAGTAAAAAAAAAGCAAGGCCAGGCACAGTGGCTCACCCCTGTAGTCCCAGCACTCGGGAGGCTGAGGCAGGAGAATTGTTGTAACTTTCAGACCAGCCTAAGCTACAAAGTGAGCTCACGGCCAGCCTGAACTGCATAGAGAGACCCTGTCTCAAAAAAAAAAAAATAAAGACTAAATAAATAAATAAATACATAAAAAAGCACTATCATTTTTTCCTCAGAAACAGTACAATGAAGTTCAGGCAATCTGTCCTTTAATACAATTTTTGGCACTTTAATGATTAATTCATTTGAGAACTTAGCCCAAGAACTTAATTCACAGTGACTTTTAATGTGTAGGAGACTTCTCTCTACCTCCCCTCCTGGCCTCTTAGAAATTTCATAAATCTTACCTGGCTGCATAGGGTACAGTCACTCTAGTCCTACTTTGGGAAAAAGTCTACAGGAATTAGTCACTGGTGGACATTTCCACAGGGAGCCAGACTGGACTGGGAAAGGAGGGGGAACAGTTTACTTGGCTTTATCATTGTTAAATCTCCCCAAGATTACTTTTGTGGAGTCTCAATCTCATTTCCATATTTAACAATGGAATATCTTGTAATTCAAAGAGAATTTGTGGGATACTGGAAAGCATAATGCATCTTGAACTCAACAGACAAATAAAATTTGTCTCATTTACTGATTACACCTTAAGCGATGTACATAAACTCTCTCAGCCTCCTGATTACCCCATCACTAAAATAACGATAATAATAGCCCATAATAATTAAGTTACTTGCATAAGATAATTTCATTTAAAGCACTGCACAATGCATGGTACACAGATGTATAATAAATACTATTAGCCACTGTTAGTATCAAATTAACTTTACACTATGCTGTGCAAAATAAAAAATGCCAAAGAGTTTTTGAAAAATACCTCACTGAGAAGACAAGATGGCCAATCAGTGAGCAACAGAATACAAAGCTTCCCAGGAGAAATAACTCCTGTGCCAAAATAAAACACCCTGGAGAGACTCAGACAAAGGGAGACAGATCTTCATGACACAGGAAGAAATTAAAACTTAAAAAAGCTCATCAAATACTTCAGGATTACAACTGAAACAGTTAAAAATTACAGGACAAAGCGTTTTCGCTGTGACTCTCCAAGTTTGCACCAGCTTGAATCCGTGCGGCAGACAGAGCCTACCAAACTCTTTCCTGCCACCACTCACAGGAAGCACAGCAGCTGAAGTCGGGGGTTGGTGAGCCCAACAGAGAGCAGAGCCATTAATCCATTAATCCATGGTCAGTGCTGGGAATGGCTCCTTAAAAGAAACCTCCACGGGAAGGGCGCGACCAAATGGGTGACACGCTGGAATCAGGCAGGAGGAGCCTGAACTGGGAGCAACAGTGACTTCAGTTGGTTGCTCCCTCCCCAGAGCAGATTCCTGGGATTTGTGTGGACTGGGCCGCTGCTGGCCGGAACCCAATGAGTGGTCCCAAATCGATTCCCTGCGCCTAGCAGGCACTAACCGGGTGATGGCACCGGAAGTTTGGTTGGTCCGGTGAGGAGGGGCAGGCAAACACAGCCGCTGCTTGCACCTCAGTGATAAGAACAGTCAGGAGATGGCGGAGTTCCCTCACCAGCATGCTTTGGAGGAAACGTGGCCAACAGGGAAGGGGGCTGGGACCTGCACTGTAAACCGTGTGGAGGAAGCCAGGGCCATGGCAGGAGAGAGAGGTAAGAGGAGGCCCCCAGCCCAGAACCCTGAGAGCCCTGATCCAGGAGAAGGAAAAACAAGGGAGACTGAGGGCGGCAAACGCGCAACATCAGACATGGCTTCAATGGATATTAAGAGATATCTTCGGGACCTTGTAGATGAGCTCAAAACTGAAATATTAAATCAGGTAAAGCAGGATATGAGTAGAGTAATAAAAGAAATGCTCTCAAGAAGCATCTCTCAGGAAGATACAGCTGGAAAAAGGGAGGAACACAAAAAAGGAGAGAAACATTCAATGAAGAATATAAAGAAAATATAAAATACATGAAGTAGATTCAAAGAGACTACCAGGAAATTAAAGACTCCATTGAAAGCTTGCAAAACTCCTTAAAAGAAACTAAGGATAGACTATCAAAACTTGAAGACAAGTTTGCAGAGTGTGATCATGAAAGGAAAGATCTCTTAAAAATAACAACGAAACAGGCAAGTAACAATACAAAGGCTAGAAGATGACAAGAGAATCTACAATTTAAGAATAAGACACAGGAATGAAGAAGCAGGAAAACATACAGGGGAATTACAAAGGCTATTCACGGAAATAATTAAGGAAAACTTTCCAAGCATGGGAAAAGAAAATGACATTCAGTTGTGTGAGGCATACAGAACTCCAGCCACCTACAACCAAAACAGATCTACACCTAGACATATAATAAAGATACCAGAAATTCAATATAAAAAGAGAATATTAAAAGCTGTCAGAGAAAAGAAACAGATTACCTATAAAGGTAAGCCCATCAGAATCATGGCTGACTTCTCAACACAGACCATCAGATCAAGAAGAGGTTGGAGTGAAGTCTTCCAAGTCCTGAAGGAAGGTGGCCTTCAGCCCAGATTGATGTACACTGCAAAGCTGTCACTAGAAATTAATGGAGAAACAAGATGCTTCCATGACAAAGAGGAACTGGTCAAGTTTGTGACCACCAATCCAACACTGCAGAGAATGCTGAAGGACATTCTAGAGAGAGAGAAAAAAAAAATACCAGGATTTTAGGAACAGTGGCAGAAAGGCCTCAATGAGTGGGGCAGGCAGTAGAATGAAGGAGAAAACTAAGCAAAAGCAGAAAAATAGCATAGCAGAAATGAGGCAGAGAAGGATAACTAGAATCTCTAACATAGATGGCCTTGATACACTATATTGTTAATAGTGCACCAGGATTTAAAACCCACATTACTAACAATACTCTGCTTAGATGTATAATATTCTGTTCCAGTCATTCTACCTGTACTAGATTTGAGGGCACAGACAGTAATCCCGAAAATAACAGGATATAGTACAGTAATCATCCTTAATTTCCTATTAACTTAATCTAAAGCTCTATAAAACCTACACTGTTTTACCATGACTGATCATAATCGAATCTGGTTTGTTGGATCGCAGTTTTGTATTGATAGATTTTATTCAAAGCTGTTATGATTGATAGTATAAAGTCTGAGAGTATAGGCAACTGCACTTAAGATGACAAGATCCACTAGAACATCCACTCTGGTTTGATTATTACCTGCCTTTGAAGTTTTATACTGTTTACAATGTTTTATTTTTACTAATATTGTTATTTACTGCTATACTCAATTATACTGCTATAGTCAATTATGCCTGATGATATAGACATTCTACTGAAGATAATAAGGAACAACACAGTAATCATTGTAGATCACCTTGTAGTGTGGTTTTATACGACTTTTTGGTTTTATGTTTTTATAGGAATTTGTTTTGTTTTGTCTTGCTAAGTTTGTTTTTCCCTCTAATACAGAAAGTATAAAAGTACTTGCAGAGATTCATGCATGTGTAGCTGTCTACACTCTCACACACTGTTTGACTATCTACTTTGTATGCTTTAATTTTGTAACTTGAGCAACTATTTCTAAGAGGACAATATGTAATTTATTAACTAGTGATTTCTTATTGTTTATCTTTTTTTGGAATTCTGTATTACCTCTACCCTTTACATGCTTTTGTTTCTCTTTAAATAAATAAATAATTAAATAAATGCCTCACTGTAGTGTAATTTTATTTTTACCTAAGTTCCACCACACAGTATCATTATAATCATAAGCCAGGGGAATATTCAAATTTGTCCAGAGGAATGAATTAGTTATGGTCACAGATTTAGGCACACACTGCAGAACTATTTCAGCAGACCACAGTTAAAACCACCTGAATGTCCAAAATAGAAGCCTGGTTTAGGAAACTGAAACATAATTGTACGACAGACTCATAGGCAAGAATTCAAATGAGACTCTGAAGTTAAATTTATTGACACAGAAATAGATTCAAAACATACTGTTCAATGAAAAAAGATTTGGCAAGAAGTACTGTATTTTATACTTTATAAATCTGTCTTATGCTAATTTTATCAGACATGTTTTACAAGCACATGCCACATAATACCACTTTTGAAGCAATATTGTATATATGCTAATATGCAAAGAAAAAAATCCAAAGCATGTTACACTAAGTGGTAATTCTCTCTGAATAATGGGAATATAGATTATTTTTACATTTTCTTTGGGACTTTCTGGATTTTGGTTTTAACAACTTATTTTAAACAATAAATTTACATTTGTTCAATGCTGTAATATAGAGTTCCTAGCCCTGAGTCCCTAGGTCTACCAAAATAGCCAAAAACTGAAGCTGATATGATAGCTTCAGGCAGCACTGAGTCTCCCAGAAAACAGAGACAGTCACCTGCCTGCTACCTCCAAAATTTACTTTGCAATACAGATAAAGGCAAAAATTATATTTTAAAAATTGTATCACTGGGGCGGGGTAAGGAGTGACTGCATAAATGGGTATGGGATTTTCTTCTGGAAAATCAAAGTATTTTGGAACTTGATAAAATTGATATTTGCACAGAATTCTGAACATTCTAAATATAATGAATGTCACATTAAAGCGGTTAATTGCATGTTGTGTGAATGTCATACCAGTGAAAAAATTAAAATTAAGCCATGACCATTGAGTGCAGGTTATTTCACTCTGTGTGCCAAGCATATAAAACCTCTTCACACCAAGACTAAAATATTAAAAGAACCTGTTTCATTTGTATTTGTTCTTAAGCTTGGTGTTTTATTACTGCATTTTTATAGCATTCATCGTGTAGAGATGGTACATGCACATGACGCACTTTAATTCTTTTTTCAACTTCTTCCCCTTCCCCCTTTTTTCCCTGAATCTCTTGGTTCCCTTTCCTTTTGCACAATATCTATCTGCCTTTTTCCTACTATTTACCTTTTTTACATTGTGCCTGTTTTCTTGCTCTTATATTTTGGATTTCTCATATAAGAGAAATTGTAAGATACGGTATTTAAGTTTGTGTGCCTAATTTAATTTGCCTAAATCATGGTGTCCAAGTACTTCCATTTTCCTACAGATGACTCAAATTTATGCTTCTTTATGGACTTTCTGGATTTCCGTTGCACATAAATAGCATATTTTCTTTTTTTTCTTTAATTAAGTTTATTAGTATATTTTAGATATATATAATAATCATAGGGAATTTGTACTCGTACATGACAGATTTTCTCCACATTTGTTTGTAAACATGTAGACCACTTTCAAGACTTTGTTATGACAAACTGAGCTGTTATAAACATGAGCATGTGTGTATCATTGTGATATGCCTTTTACGCTTTGAAGAAGTTATCTAGAAGCTGGGTCAAGTTGAATTTCTAGTTTTAGTTTTCTGAGAAATTGTCATCCTAATTTTCATAATGGTTTTATTGGTTTACACTCCTACCAACAATGTAGAAGCGTTCCTTTTTCTAAGGAGCCTTGACAGCTTTTGTTATTATTTGATCGCTTGATGACACCCATTCTTTCTAGAGTAAGATGGAACCTCACTATTGTTTTAATTTGCATTTCTCTAATGGTGATAGATGTCAAACTTTTTTCATGTATCTATTAGCCATTTATACCTTTTCTGAGAAGTGTGTGTTCATTTTAAATGCCCATTTTTATTGGGCTATTGATTTTGCGTGTGTGTGTGTGTGTGTGTGTGTGTGTGTTGCTGAGGAAGCTAGAGAACAGTGGAATAGCTAAACACAAACAGCTGTAGTGCCGAAGGGAAGTCCCGCCCTGTATGGCAGCAGTTGGGTCACGGGCAGTGGTAATTCATTCTAATTGATTTCAAAAGGTAAAGCAAGTTTGAAAAGTCCTGGACTACATTAATACCAAGATCCTTTGAGTTCTTTAAAATAACTGAATTGAGTCAAAAATAGTAACACTGCTGTAAGACATTTAAATATAAGGACTTCCTTTGACAAGTCTATGAAATACCTTATTAAACTCTTGCGAGGGCATGAAAACAGTGCTTAGATGCCATACGCATTGCATGTAAACCTCTATATCATTATTCCCATTCCCATGTGATGGTTGTGGGCTGATAGAACTTATGGATAGAAACCAAAAAACCTTGATTCCAACTTTTGCCTTTGCTACTAACTAGTTTTGTACAAGTCAGTTTCTTCACACTGACTCAAAACCAGGATCACCATTCTATAATTCCTCAGGTTCTCTATAGTTTGCTCTCCACATTTGTAAACTGAGGATAATAATAATGTTTATCCCCTAGGCTTGTTGTTAATGACTTCATGAAATGATACTTGTAGAGCTCTTCAAGTTTCCTACAGCAGAGAAAGTGCTCAAAAATGTTAGTGATAGCAAATAGAAACATCACCTTTTTTACTGTTATTAAGATGCTTTTATAGCTTTCAAGTGCAGTAAGTACTTTAAATTGGTGTCTGAAGGACTATTTAACTTTCTATATTATAATAATATACTTAATACTGCTACTAATAACCACAGTAGCTACACTGTTGAATTATGAAATATCAAGCACCATGATCATAGTAGGCACCCTAGCATGAAATAACTGATATAATATTAACAATGTATCTGTACATGGTGGTGCATGTGTGTAATTCCAGAACTCCAAAGACTGAAGCAGAAGCATTCACCGTGAGTTTGAGACCATCCTGGGCTATATAGTGAGTCCAAGACCAGCCTAAACTACATACTGATACCCTGTATCAGAAAAAAATGCAACTGTAAGAGAAGTCTCCAATCAAGGTTTACATAAAAGGAAAACTGACATCACTACTCACACAGTAGTAAGTGACAAAACTAGCATTTGAACTCAGGTTTGCCTTACTTAAAAGGGATTATTAATAATAATATCAAAAATAGTCAAGCTTCATTAAATTATTATGTACCAGGCATTGTACCCAATGTTAAACCTGCATCACAATTGTGTCAAGAAGTTTCTACATGACTATAAAACTCTGCTTTGTTTCCCAGGATCATGAATCAAGGGATACTAGAAAACTGGGAGTACTGGTGTCAGAGTTAGAGGTTATACCTTGGTCTGTGTCCTTGTCTGCAATCAAAGCAAAATCCCATGCTGTGGAGAAAGAAAACTGGACTCTAAGCAGCTATCACGATCACATAATTCTTTCTTGGAAAGTCAGATCATAGAATCCCATAGCTAGCCAGGAGCTAAACAAGCAAACTGCAACTCTCCACTTCCTTATTACTCAAGCAAAAACCTTATATTCTACAAAGAACATCAATGCATTTTCATTTGCTTCTATAGAATCTCAGAGATTTTGCAACTTTTTATCCACTCTGGTAGGTAAGGGCATGCCAACATTTTCCATGGGCACTGTTATGGTTTGTTTGTATCTGGATGTTCCCCCAAAGCCTCATGCTGTCATGGAGGACAGGCTTTTCAGATGCAGCTGAATCCTGAGTTTGTGATCAGCTCATTGTGTAGTGCTGAGACTGAGTGTGTGAGTGCTATACCCAGCATAGGTGGGTAGTCTGCATTCAATATAAGAGAGGAAAAGGGCTTGCTACTAACTCCTTCTCCAGTTGCCTTTGCTATCTTACACTGCCACAAATCATTGCCCCTCTGCCTCACCACCCTGCCTTGGAACCAGCCGACTATGGACTGAAACCTCTTGAAATTGTGAGATAATTAAACTTTTACCCCTTTAACTTTGGCTGTCAGGTATTTTTCTTCAGCAGCAAGAGAAAAGTAACTAAAACAGGCACTGATAGGGTTCCAATGAAGAATATGACGATGAATCTGGCACAGGTCCTGGTCCACATGAAGCTCACTGTCTGCTAAAAGAGACAGACAAGTCACAAACAGTTGGATTGAAGCCAAAAAGAAAGTTCAATAATGCAGCTGCATGAGTTCCAAGGAAGAATAGCTTTTCCAATCAGGGGTAAGGTGTTAAGGAAAGTTTAATAAAGTAGATGATTGAAAAATAACATAAAGTTATAATTATTGGAAATTGTGGTGAACTATTGCAGCAGAAGCAGAAAACTTCAGGGTACATTCAGCATGTTTGGTTGGAATTGAGCCCAGATCAAGTAGAACAGAGGGACAATAGGCTGTTTGGTGTTGAAAAGCCCATGGACAAGAAGCTGAGGATGGGAGACTGCTCCTTTGCTACTAGAGCCCAAGCACCAGACTAAGATGTTGGAACAGGGCCTTAGAAAGATGTGCCTTCAATTGCTTTATGGTAAATGGTGGAAAGAAAACAGGTCAGAAAACGGAGGTGTAGGAAGGTAGAGAATAGTCAGGAGGCTATTTGTTACAACCCACAGACAAAAGGTGTGGAAAGCCTGCCTGAAAGACAGCAATGGCCTCAGAAGTGAAGAGGAGGTATGGCTATTAGATACATTTTTCTTTTCCTTCCACCAAGTCTGTATTTAATCACTGAATGGTACCCAGGCGGTAAATAGTTCCAGCTCACATTTCCCCTACTCTTTAGAAGTTTCTGCTCCCTGAAAGGGTATGACTAAATAAAACGCTTCTGATTACTCAGCTCCCTGAGCTGCACTTGGTCAAAGTCTGGTGTACATGAGCCTCTTTACATTCGACATCTTTCTCCTGATTGTTTTTTTTGGGTGGAAGGAGTATGAGAGTGGGATGTGCAGGCAGAAGCCAGGTAGTTTGAACAATAATCATTACAGGGTCACAGTTGCATTTCTTTGTCTGTGACCACTGTTTCTCTGGATCTTGGTTTCTAGCTGTAGCTTTTCACTGTACCAATGATCATAAAACAAAGGCACCAGCCTCCCAGGATTGGAGCTAACAACAACATCAAAAAAAAAAAACCTGTATGACAATGATATAGTGCCATTTAGAAGCTATTACTTAGCCACTGAAACTCATCAAAAGTGGCTGGGAGGCATAGAGCAAAGGGTGATAACTAGTTAATTCTCCACCATGTTTGAAAACGTCCCATGAAACCCAAAAGTTGCACCAGAAAAACCAATCTTTAGTATGGCATGTTTATTATGCTTAACCTACTCATAGCATTTAGCACAGTTTTCCCAATATTTAGGGAAAATATGTGCTGAACATTAATGTACTAGATTTGGATTTGTCCCCCAAGATGAAATACTGATCTCAGGATAATGCGTGATAAAGCCGAATCCAAACCAGTACAATACATCTCAAATATCCCTATAACAAAATCTGTTGCATGGTTTTCATAAAAGTTAAAAATGAAACAACCACAAACATGGACTGATCAGTAGGGACAAGAATAATAAAGAACGCAGCATCAGTCTTCCAAGGCTGAGCACTATGGCAGGCTGTGACACCCATGGAGAACTATTTACCAGAACCAACTGCACGCAGTCATCTCTATGAAAGGAGATGTGAAATGAATGGGCCAGTAAGTCTTCTGAAACATACTAGTTAGAAAGCTTGGGTCCAGTGGACTCGGGATAGCTATTAGACAATTACACCTCAGCCTTTATGTCTGTCGGATTTCTCACCTTCCAAGTTATCCCTTAATAACTGTAACTTACTACGCCACCTATCCACACAGATTTCATATAGATTCTCCTTGGAAGCTGCCCTCAAAGCTGCTCATATGAGCTATTAAACACCTGCTATTGCTAGAGCAACCAGGGCACACCAAAGATGCAAGTGGCAGCTGGAAATGACTCAAGAAAAAGAGATGAGTCCCCAATCTTTCCCTGGGGAGTTAAGGTCTTTCAGAAAGATTGAAGAGCTTTTGGGTTTACTGCAGTACCTGCTGAGCTACTGTTTTACCTATTAAATGAAGACATGGTCGTGAATCCACACTGGAGGCGTTAAAGTTTCCTTCACAAATTGCTATCCTAGGACAGGACAACTAATTCCCTCAGACTGCTGAGATGCCAATGGCCCCAGCCTGCTGACTTTCTGTGGAGCCAAGATGCACCTGCTGGGCAGCAGGCAGGGCAGTGGGCTTAGGGGACATACACTAAGGCACACTAGTACCTCTGCTCTAACACCCTGCACACAAAGGCACTGTATTATTCACTGAGCTTTCCAATAATGAATTATCACACTGCTACTGTTCACAGAACAAAATACACTATGTCCCTGTGTGGTAATTGACTAATATCTGTCTTTGCTGGGTTATTCCAGCAGATTATGGTGAAGGTTTTAATTTGCATCAATAGTGAATGAGACTAAGAAAGATGAAATGACTTGACCAAGCTCATTTTCTTTGATAGAGGATGCTAGGGGTAGCATCTCAGCCTAACACAGATGTAAATGAAGAAAACAGTAGCAAACCTGACATACCTTTCAGATAGCATTTGTCCTTCATATAGGTCTTCTCTCATGTCTGCTGCTTGGTTACAGTTTATGTCTCAAAGATTACTTCCATACTTCAAGCTGATATACAGCTTAGAAAATCAAGATTCATAACTGATTTCTCTGCATCTTGCAGATATGATACACCTAGCAATAGACCTACCATTATCATTATTATTATTATTTGCGGTGCTGGGGAATGAAACCAGTACCTTTGCACTAAACTACATCCCTGACCCTTTTTATGTTTTATTTTGAGTCAGATTCTCACTAAATTGTTGAACTTTCCCAGGCTGGTTTCCAACTGATGGCCCTCCTACCTCAGTCTGTCAGAGTGCTGGGATTACAGGGATGCAAAACCATGCCTGGATTTTTCGTAATGGCACTACACAATCAATTAGTTACCTTGTACCTTTAAAATCAAGCTAGAAAACACTCGAGACCATGTGCATGTGATATACAACCATTACTAAAAACTCGTATGACTTAGAGACAGTTTGAAATGGATTTCAAAGAAGTACAACTAGTGACGAGACCGCCTGTGGAAGCCGAGGTTCCAGAGCACTTTAGGACCATCTCCAGGTTAGAGGAATTACATACTGTGGTTGGTGGCATACATCAAGGGCAAGGCCATACAGAGTCACTAAAGGTTCTGCTGACTAAGAATCAAAAGAGAGTGCTCATCTAACTAAGCCAACCCACGCTCAATGAGGGTCAATTACATGCAGTGCATGGCTAGGAACCCAAAATTAATTATAAAATGTGCTTTCAGTCTTCAAGGAACTACTCTAGCTGAAAATAAAGAACAAGTTCCCTAGGAAAGGTAAGTGATAGAAAGTATAGTCTTCATTGAGGACCAAACAAAGTTTCCAATCTGGGACATTCCATTAAAGTCTTAATTCAGGTTTGACCACTATCTGCCATGTGACCCTGGGTGACAATTTCTGGATTGCCAATTCCTTATCAACACAATGAGGTGTTCGCCCCAGATGACCTCTCTATCTACCTGGTGGCCCTAAAGCAGCTCTGTGGATTGGTAGGGTGAGAAGAAAACTGTCCATTTCCTATGGACCAACAGAATATTGTCTAGGAAACAGCCACAAATTACCCGTAAACATATGCAATCTCCAAACACTCATGCTTTCTGGTTGGCCCTCTGAGTTGCTTCCTGAGAGCACCTTATTTTCAGCTTCCTTGGAGACAACAATGTTCCTTCCCTTTAATCAAAGAAGCTACTATTTTCAAAAGCTAGATGTTGATGTGATCAGGTCTCAGGGACAATCTTTAAACGGGGATGAAATATTATTGCAAAGTGAGTCTTCTGTTTTTGTAGAGTTTCCAAGAACCTTCCAAACCCCAGAAGCCTTTACTCAGAGAGTACACAGAAATGTTGTGGGGAACAGAAGTAGCTTAGGAACTTGCATATATTCTTGTCCCATTCCAACAGCTTCCAAGATCAATCAGCAAATAAGGTCACTTTTAGCCATGAAAGTAAAACTGACCATAGCATACTGTGGAGCCAGACAAAAGCTACTTGAAAAATAGATCTTGGGACAAATTGAGATAAGGTAATAAAGAAGAGACAGCTTAAGTAGTAGAAAATTAGTCCACCACAAGACCTTGCTTTGCATTTCAATTATGCCATGAATGACAGCTAAACTGCCTAACCCCTTTGAATATGTTTTCTTACATATAAAATTGAAGGTGATAATAGTACCCAACTCTTTGCATTCTTAAGAAGATTATATGCAACTTGGTATCATACTTTGAGTATAGTAGATATTAAATGAAGACTAGTGACTATGAGTAAAGCCAGCTATCAATGTCAGAATCGTTTCTCCCCTCATCTCCCCAAGGATGCTCCTTGTTTTGTTTCATCAGTATATCTGTTCTCAAAAAACATTTAGCAAATTCACTTACATGTTAATTACAGGGCAGGGAATTTTGTGTGGAGTTGTGTGGCAATGCAAACGATGGACTTCCAGACGTCAGCCAGTTGTTTAAGAAAGATTTGTGAGGTAAGTACATCTTCACAGTACTCCAGAATGAATGCCTGATAAATATTAGTTAAACTCAATTTCACTGACAATTGCGGACTCCCTGCTACATGATTAGACTGTAGGCATGGACAAGCCAGAGTCTTGCCTTCCCCAAGCTTATAGCCCGTAGGAGTTTGCAGGCATACAAGCAACTCATTCAGCAGGAGTTTGCAGGCATACAAGCAACTCATTCAGTATAAAACAACACAATACTCGCTACAGAGAAGTTTTAGGGAAATGCACTGGAAAGAGAAAAATTTCTATTCTGTGTGAGAGAAAAAGAGAAATTTGTGGAACAGCTAGAATTTGAGAAGAGTCTTAAAAAACAATGAGTATTTCAATGGCCTTCAGAGAAAGGGCGGTCAAAATGGTAAGAAGGACAATAAAGGTAGTGGGTTATGAAAGTTAAAGTACCAGGAAAAGTACATTGGTTTAATGTGGCTGGAACTCAAAGTAATGAGTAGGAAGATCATTTTGGAAAAAAAAAATAAAGGTGGGTAGAAATAGATTATAAAAGGCCTTATTGAAAGTTCTCTGATAATTTATCAGTGTGGAAAGTAATTATATGATTAATTCTGTGTTTTAACAGCACTGTTTTGACAATTATGTGGATTTTGAAATAAGGGAGTATTACCAAGAAGAGAGGCACAAACAACAATGTTAATAGATGCAGTGGAGAATAAAAATGATCGGATAACACTGTATTTGGTATGGAATAGGGAAATTTCATTTAAATATCCAAATTACTAGAAAAATATAAATTTCAAAATTGGTTCAAGAATAGTCCCATAACGATTTCGTTTGTAAAAATTTCCATTCTGCAACTATGAGGCAAATTCTAAGAAATATCATAGAAACAGATCATTTCAATCTTACCTAAGCTCTTCTAGAGGAAAAAAAGGAAGAATATTTTCCAGATCATGTATTAATGAGGATAGTCTCACCCTGGCACCAAAATAGATGAGAATGGTATTACAAACAAAGACATACTAATGTAATTCATGAACGTAAATGCAAAAATGATTAACAAACTATCACCAAGTGAAATCCAGCCATGTATAAAAGAGAATACAAATAATGACCAAGTTGGGTTCAGTACAAGAATTTTGTTTGTTTGTTTGTTTGTTTGTTTGTTTTGAGGCAGGGTCTTACTATGTAGCTCAGGCTGGGCTCGAGCTCACAGTGATCCTCCTGCCTCTGCTTCCCAATTGTTGGGGTTACAGGCATGAACCACTGCTCCCTGCTTCAATCCAAGAATTTAAATTTGCTTTAGCATTAAAATTCTGTGAGGCTGAAGCACTACACTGGTTTAAAAGACTTTTCAAGAAGGAAAAATACAGAAACTGTGCCAAATGGTCACATTAAAAGATACAGAAAATGCATTCAATAAACCTTAACATACATTCACAGTAAAATGATTACCTAACTATGGGTCATAATTGCCCCAACCTGAAAAAAGTCTATCCATACAAAATAGTTGGAGACCATCATAACTCAACACCAAAATATTGTAAGTATTCCATTTGAAAATCAAGATTAAATGAAGACTGCCTACTAAAACCACTGAGATTCAGCACTGCACTACAGCTATTAACTAGTGCAATAAAATGAAACTGTGGAAGTATTGGCAAAGAAGAAGCAAGTGTCATTATTTGACGATAGTATGATTGGCTACATAGAATAAAAGAATCTCAGAAACTATTGGAATTTAATTACGACAATGTCTCAAGGTTCCCAGACATAGGCTTCTAAATACAGTAAACACTGTATTTCTCAAACTATATGCTGTGTGGAAGTTCAATTTTTTATTTATTGATATCTGTTTTTAATCTCCATGCATATGTTATAAGCACCCACTTTATGCATATTTCACTGCAAAAATTTAAAACAAACAAACAGAAAATGTGGAGGCCAAAAGATTAATGCCACATCATCCTAACATCCAAGTTTAAAGACAGGAGGGCTTGACACTGGGCAGTGACACTGGGGTGGGGCAGCTGATGGCTTTCAGAGCAAGCCCATTCCCACTGCCTCAGGGCTCTCCAGGGATGGGGAGAGGAAGAGAATCTCAGTAGGGTACCCCAAGACATCTCTCACCTCTCAGACTAGGACTCCTCTCCCTTGGCAACCTTTGGTTCATCCCTTTCCTGGAAACCCCCCAGGCTAGGTTGGCAATTTCATCTCCACTCCTAGATTGCTTTCTCTGGCACTTCCAGGCTGCATGCAGGGATCACCTAAGCTCTGGCCTTGGAATGACTTGGCCAAACAGATGAAGCAAATAGGATTTGCTGGGTCTGACTGACCTAGCTTCATGTTTTAGAATAAAAATTGGAAAATAACAACCTCATTATATGATAAGAACAGGTCTTACTCACTTAAATAATCTCGATTAAAGGCATCATAACCTGTCAAGCTGCTCTCTAACACTGGTTCTGCCTGGGGCTTTTAACTGAAGGGGCCAATAGTGGAAAGGATCTCTTCTTTCTTAGAAACAAGGATTTTAAATCGGGAAGACTCTTATGGGTCAGACAGCTGTTAGAACACCGACAGAAATGTAGAACCTAGGGTTGTTCTTTTAGTTCTGCCAGGACCTATCACTGGGCTCCTGGCCACAAAGTGCTCCACTTTGTGCCATTGAGCCTTTCTGTTCAGGTCTTCTCCCTGCCCCTGACTCTGGTTCTCATCTACGAGTCAAAAGGGAAGAGAATGAGCCCAGGAAGCAGAGCTGAGGCTGAGGTTGAGGTTGGGGAGAGCATGGAAAACATGATTCTTCCTCCTATGTTTCAAGTACAACACCGGAAATTGACCTGGTTGAAATATTGGACTTTGTATAAGAGTTCAGATAGGATTAAAAAACACGTACAAAGGGCTGTGGATATAGTTCAGAAGTGGTACAGTTGCCTGATGAGTGTGAGTCTCTGGGTTTATTAGCCAGCAAAAGCAACAGAGAGGAACAGAGACAGGCAGACAGACAGACAGACAGAGAGCACTATGGAGACAAAATGGTTTCTTTGGGGCTGGAGCCCATCACAGCATGACATTACAGAGACTGGCTGAGAGCTGGAGCTTGCAAAGCAGGTAGCCCCAATTTAGGAGACGGCTCTCCCAGGGGCAACAGACCACACATTAAGGTTAAGTTAGTGGTTAAGTAGGGAGGAAAGGCTTCCCAATAGCACATTCAGGAAGAACACGCTAACACCACTTAGAAATGACAGAAATGGAGAGATAGCAGGAAGAAGGCAGAGGGAGAAACAAAAGGAAAGAGAGAAAAAAAAGGGGTGGAAGACAGGGAAGAAGGGGAAAGGGAGGATAACAGGCAGGTAGAGGTATGGACCATACTGGGAGGTCCAGAGCAGCACCAACAATAAACAACACCATGAACCTGATTCAGGGGCCCACTCTAGGGCCCACTCAGGGGAAGACACGTTATCACCTCAAAACTCGGTGCCTAACGTCCAAGCGCAGGATTCTTTGCTAGAGCTATAATGCAAGTAAGAGAAACAGAAGCTTATGCTTTATGAAAAGAATATGAATAGTCAAGAATAACAAGATTCCTCTATTAGGCAGGAAATTTGAAGAGCTTCATAAGTACCACTTTTTTGAAACACACAAGCTCAGAGGTCAAGTAGTCAAGAACTACACTCCAGAACACATCACAGCATTCCTTGGGGCTAGGTTCAGGAATGTGACCTCTCATATGCTGACAGAAAATGAGAGACTACTAACTTTACATGTGGACCATGTTCCTCGGCCCACATGAAAGCCACCATCCATCCCCTGCTCTCTTCCAACAATATCTTGAGTGGTGGTTGCTATACCTTAGCATGTAGGCTGGACACTTGGAAAGCATCAAGCAAGATGAGCAATTGCTTATAAATTTAAGATGCTGAATTTGTTCAGTCTGCAAACATGGTTCATATTGTTCAAACTGAAAAAGTACATCAAGCCTGGAGACACTTTGCTGCTAAATCTTACATGTCCTGGGCTCAGAGCCCCACATCTCACCAGAACAGCTGCTTTCTATACCAAAGACTACACTCTCCTCAAATCCATTGTGGCAAAAATCCAATAATCCACTGTAGCGCTAGAGATTATTAATATTGAGGTTTGGTTAGAAATCAATAAATGTACTTTTTAATCACCCTTCAGACCAAAAACTATCGAATACTCTGCTTCAAATCCCTAAAAACCTGTGTAATTTACTTTACTGCTACCCACACTCTAGCATTTGTTTGGAACACATGCTATTATCTGTGGTTTATAGTCAGACATGACATCATGTAGTCAAGTAAGAAACAGTTTTACAACTTCAGAAAAGAATGTTCTATGGATTGGGTATTATTTTCCCTTTCAAGAAAAGTGAAAGAGCCTGAGGAATAAAAAAAATAGAATGTGATGAAATAAAAACTCTTCAGAATGTGTAAGAAATATGTCTGCAATAAAACAGAAATAAATTAAGGTTCTAACCTTTTGTAGTAAGTGAAACTAAATGGCAGATTATAAAATCAAGTTTAATACCTCAGGAGACCTCCAAATGTGCCACTTCACATGACTCTGTTACAATACACTAAAGAACATTTTCAAGGGTGAGGAAGAGAAGGAGCTCTGAAAACTTAAGAGTAAATGGCTGATTCCTTAGAATTTCAAGATAGAATTTTCAACCAGATCAGTCTGCAGAAAGACAAAGTCTACTGAGAGAAACTGAAGGGAGAGCCGGAAGCAGTGCTAAACTGCCCATCCAGTCCGGCTCAAGGTAGAGCTAGCTCTAGGCTGTCTTCCTCCTTGTTTGCTGTTGCCTTGGAGGGCTTCCTGGGAGAAAGCTGCCAACTCCTGCTATAGGATTTTGGCTTTCTTATCACACTGGGTTTTTCTAAACTCAAGTTCATTCAGAAGCTCAGGCTTGTGCTGCCTACTTTCATATTTCACAGCCAGATCGAAAACGGAGAGAGAAGAAAACGTCACAGGCAGCAGCCTCGCTTAGGGTTCCTGCCCCGGTAAGGGCTGACTCGCTACAGCCACGAGCAGGCTGCAGCTACATCTGTGCATGATTCATACTCTATGCAGAGATGATCACTCACTCTCCTGGATTCTCTCACAAATTGCATTCTTTGACAAGGGAGATATAATCACCAAAACACATTTATTTAAAATAGAACTTATAGGGAGAAATAATTCTGCTAGACATCATCCAATTGTATAATGTTCTAACCTGTACATTTGAGAAAAAGAAGCCTATTATAAAGCCACATACTCACTTCTATATTATGCAACTGTTTGTTTCTTTCTAACTGTTGTCCCGGTGGTGGTAAGACCAATGCCAAGGATCTTAAGAGAATCTAGGTCAGTGTGGAGGACAGGACTGGGAGAATCGTTGCGCAGGAAGATTTGAAGCTCTTTATCTTATCGCCTTTCTTTGCCACACTCCCCCCAACCCTGCTTTGACAAACTCTCCTCACTTCAGAACCAGGTTTCCCTCATCTATGAAGCTGTCACGACTTTCCCCAAAGTTTCTGACATGTAAAATCTTTACCACCATATAATGTCTTATAGCTGCTGTAGCTGTTTATATATGTGCACCTCCTCCTCCTCCCTGTTTCATAACATGATAATTATCATAATCAAACAGCATGCTGAGGCCCCAACATACACTAATGCCATGGTACAGAGAGGAAAATGAAAGTGTGCTTAGAGAGTGACGTTCTAATTTTAAAGTCCAGGCTTTATAACTTACTAAGCACGTGACTATGAAAAAGAAACTTGAGTGATCCTTAATTTCTCCATCTGTAAAGTGGGAATGGTGGTGAACTCTGATGTCAGATAGACCTGAGTTTTATCACTTAACCTACTGGGACACTAACTGTAAGTTACATAAACCCAGATGTGAAATTGAGACAATATTTTCTTCTCTGATTTCTTGCTACTAATGAAGGGACTTAGTATGAGGTCTGACATAACTAACAATGCCTGACGCAAATAAGAGAGATTATTATTATGATCAAGATCCCAATTATGAGTCATATTTGATCTCTTACCTCAAGGGGTTACCAGCCCAGGGAAGGAAATGAAATAGATTAGCATATTGCTACCCATGGGCAGCAGAACATGCTGAGGGCCAAATGGGCAGCCCAGAGGATGAGAGGGAAAAGAGAGTCTGTGAAAGGCTGCAGTGAAGCAGGGCTGCTCTCTGTACAAGCAAAACTTCAAAAGATCTGAGTTAGCGAGCCAGACAGCCAGACAGTAGGGGGAAAAAGAGAGACAGAATAAAGGCCAGACAACGTTACACAGAAATGAGGAACAATGCCTAGTTCTACATAAAAGTGAGTGAGAGTGGGTGTTGAGAATGTGGGAGAGACTAAGGCAGGGTAAGGACAAGGGATTAAGAAAGCACAGTCCTTTAGCCACCCCTACCCAAATAGAAATGCCACTCCATGACTTGCAATTTCCTGCAAAAAAACCCCAGAAAACTCAAGAATTTAATGTTATTCAACTATCAAAGAATAAAGTATGATACATCCCACATTCAAACCAGAAAGAAAATATCATGTAGTTTCTCTTATATGAGAAATACAAAATATATATACATATACTAATAAAGAGCAAAATAGAAAAGAAACAAATAGGCAGTAGAGAGCTCAAATATTCCCCTAAATTACATATTTCATGGTTTCATATGTATCCTAATTTCTTTCATTTATGCTACTAATTTACCTAATAGTATAAGGTAAATATCATAGAAAAGATTGTTGATTTTTTGTTCTCAGTACTGGGGATTGAACTCATGACCTTGTGCTTGCCAGGCAGGCGCTTGTGCCGCTGAGCTAAATTCCCAGCCCTAGAGTTTGATTTTTCCTTTTCTTTTTCTTTTTTTTCTTTTCTTTCTTTCTTTCTTTCTTTCTTTCTTTCTTTCTTTTTTTTGGAAAAATGCCATTATATTTTTCATTTTGAATATTTTTTCTTGTACCAGGGATTGAATTCATGAGCTCACACGTGTCAGGCAGGTTCTTATGCCACTGAGCTAAAGCCCCAGCAGAAAAGATAGTTGAAAAGAAAATCTGGTGCTTTTTCTGTTTTTTTTTAATTTTTTTGTTTATGTTTTGTCCTCAGAGTAGCTACTTTGAACATAATGATACACAAGATATAAACTATTGTTATTCTCTTTTTATTTTGTTATGAATTTTTTTCATCAAATAAAAACATGAGCAAAGAATCCAAAAAAGAAAAGGAAAAAAGAAACTAAGCTAAGTGAAAGAAGGCAGACATCAAAAGCTACATATCATATTGTCCACTTACATAAAAATCCACAGTAGACAAATCTGTACAAACACAAACCAGATCATAGCTCCTTGGAAATGGGAGGAAAAACACAGCAAACAGGACAGTGCCCTAGCATTCAGAACTTCTTTTCAAGACCACGAAACCATTCTAAAATTGATGGTAATGATAACTGCAGAAATAGGAATATACTAATACTCACCAAATTGTTCACCAGTTGGGTGAATTGGATGGAGTGTGCATGCAGAAGTATTAAAGGCGGGGCAGTTGGAAGATACTGAAGAAGGGGAGTATGCAGTTCCCCAAGTTTGAGCCCAACAATCCAGGAGAGACAGGAGAGGAAGAAGGAAGAGCACAGTCCCAGATCTCTCCTGCAATCCCTGTACCCTCCTGAACTCCGAATGGAGACGGAAGTGTGGAAAAATGCTAATGGGCTCAGGCTCTATCGCCACATGGCCAGGCTTTAGAACTGCTTCAGCCATTTACTGGCAATTTGACATCAACTCCTCTGAGGCTCAATTTCCTCATCAGTAAAATGGAAAAAGACAGTAGTATCTGTTGTGAAGTATCTTTGTTCAGGATCCATGATGAAATGGTATTAATATTGGGTAAATTTCCTAGCGCATAGAATGTCCTTGAGAAATACTGGCCTCTGTGATCATCATTATCACTATTCATAAATAGTTTTGACTAAAAAGCAGAAACAATGAGGAGCAGGGTTAAATTCAGAGGAGCAGTCTGTAGTTTACTTGACTGCATTGCCTAAAAGTGGGTTTCCCAAAAGAAAACTCAATAGCCATTCTAGCAGCAAGGAGTGACCTCAGAGAAACGTGGCATTTGGCACATCTATCGGTAAGCAGGGATACTGGGCAGCCTGGGACCACTGTGCCCTAAATTGGGCTTAGCCATTTCCTGCCTGTCTGACAAAAGGATAACATACAATCCCAAGTAGTCATAAACCCGCTGTCTTAGTCCCTCTGGGGTGCTATAACAAAGTAGCACAGATCATGTGGCTTGTAAACAAGAGATCTTTCTCCCAGTTCTGGAGGCTGGAGAACTGAATCAGGGTGACTGCCTGGTTAGGTTCTGCTGAGGACCCTCTTCCGGGTTGCAGACTGCCAACTCTTCCTTGTATCTTCACACTGAGAAGAGACGGAGCTAGATCTCTGGACACTTGTAAGAGCACTAGTCTCATCCATGAAGGCTCCTCTTTCATGACCAAACCATGAAACCATTTGGAGGCCCCACCTCCAAATGCCACCAAATTAGGGGCTAGATTGAAACATGGATTTGGAGAGAGCACAGGCCATGTCACACACTAACTCATACTCCGCTGTCGGATCAGGGTTAAGTCAGAAGTTGGCAGCTACTGCTTGCACCTGTTTTTGTACATATAGTGCCACTGGATGACAACCAGAGTCATCTGTTTGCACATGGCTTTTGATTTCTTTGTACTATAAAAGCAGAGTTGAATAGTGACAACAGGGACTCAATGACTGGAAAAGTCCCAAATATTCACTATTTGATCATTTAGAGACAAACCTTGCCAAACACTAATTTCAATTCTTTTGAGATCACTACCATGCCTTTTATAACTCTTTTTTTAGATAGGTTGTCACAGCATTGCCTCAGCTGGTACAGAACTTCTTCAGTCAAGTAATCCTCTGCCTTATCCTCCGAGGTAGCTGAGGCTGTAGACACATGCCAGCTCACCCAGGACTTCTATAACCTTCTAGTTCTTTCATTTGTGTTCATTTTACACACTTTAGTTCTTTAGTTCTTTTTACTATATAGTTCAGGACTGTTATTAGTATCAGCATTGTTTTTCAGTAAAACATATTATTCATTATCTAGCTAACACTCACTATACTTAAAAGGCCTTACACACAAAAGGCAATAGAACAGAATAGAAATCATATTTACTTGAGGGAAGTTTGCTCCCATTCCCATTTGAAAATTTTGTTCCTGTTTCACAATATGTATTGTATATTATGGTCTTTATTTATCCTTTTGGTGTCTCACACAAATAAACAATGCAAAATTTAAATGTGTGTTTGATTTATTTCACTTAAGAGTATAGTCTCAGGGTGCATCCATTTACCTAGAAATTTCTCAAGTTTATCCTTCTTTATGGTAGAGTAGTATTCCATTTTAATAGGTTATTTAAAAGTTTTATTTTTTGGTACTGGGGATTGAACCCAGGGATGTACTTCCACTAAGCCACATCCCAGACCTTTTTTATTTTTATTTTGAGGCAAAATCTCAAGATACCTAGGCTGGCCTTAAGGGAGCAATCCTCTTGCCTAACCCCCCAAGTAGCTGGGATTATAGGCATGCACCATCATGTCCAGCCTGGCTTTATTTTTAAAGTGCCCCAAAAGCCAATTCTATTCTGTTCTATTGACAGTGTCCTCCAGCGGACAGGACAGATTTCACATTCAGAGCTCCCTTCAGCTCCTGGGAACTTTACAGAAACTGTTAAGATCAACTGTCCTCAACTGTCACATGACTCAACAGAGCCACAGAGAACCCTGGTGACTCACCTAAGACCACCCAGCTAGCCAGCCACAGAGGTGATGTTCTATGTCCAGTGCTACTTTTCCCTACACCTGTCATGGCTTTGTCAAATTCCCTTGCTGCACACTAGGAGGAAGATTGGGCTTTGACTGAAGGAGCACAGAGTTTTGTGATTTCCTACTGACTATGATCTTATCGATCCTGCACTTAGGAACTTTCAAGGCTCCATAGAAAACCAGTCTTCCTTGGTGGGATTGGGAGCATGAAATAATCAATTTGGGCCTCTGAGATATTTATCCACCTTATTGCTTCTGGTAGCTGATTTAAAGTTTTCATGAATCACTTCACTGGGCTTAGGCACAGAGTATGTAAACAGCAAAGTGTCTTCTAAGATCCAGTTAGGATTTTACTGATGAAACATGTACAAGATACGACATAAGGTTCAAACAGGGCTTCCACATTCTTCACAGATGGGTTTTAAACTCTTCACTGCCAGGTGCAAAGGGGGTCAAAGTTGCTGATATAATCAATGCCACAAAGGCCAAGGAGAAGACCAAAAAATCTCTAAGAAACACCAAAGGGGAGGGAAGCAAGAGTTCCTGACCAACAATTTTGTAAGGTTATTATATCTGCTGAGCACAGGAAGAAAACAATCTTTAGGACAGTGATGGCGAACCTTTTGGAGCATTCCGTGATACAAACAGTTCACCACAACTGCCTTATGACATTTCCAGAAGGCTTCAGAACCTTGTAAATTAGCCTTTGTGTAGAGGCCCCGCTATTCTTCATTGTTATTTCACTTTTAATACGCATCAGACTCTGAGCATATGTATAAAGGCAATTAAGACCACAGTCCTACCCATAAGAAGTACACAGTAAAATGAGGAGTAGGGATGTGGACACAGAATCTGACAAGCACATTAAATTCTGATGAACAGAGGCACATGCTAGGCGGTACCACAGGGGCACTTGGCCCCTTAGAGTAATGATTATAGAACAAGCTAACATGTAAAATCACAGTTGGAAAGGGAGAAGCATAAGCAACTGGTTATTTATCAAGAATATACTACACACAAGAAACCTCTTAAAAAGCCAAGAAACGGAATAAACTGGGCCCCACAGATGGAAAGTAACCAAAAACCTTAGGTCACTGACAAAATATGCTGATCTTGAAATATTTATCCTTGACTACTGCAAAGAGAAGGATCAGGTTATGAAAGCTGGCCTCTCAGGCCATCTGCCAGGGCTAGGTCTGAATCTCCAGCGAATCTTTGGAAGGAGAGTTTAAAATAAATGATTATAGAAGAGACTAAAGAAAGAGAGGAAGGAAGAGGTGGAACAGGAGAAGGCAGAAAGTAGAAGGGAGAAGGCAATGTGTCGGGGATGATTCTGTGCCTCTGATGTCCCTCCTCAGCTCTTGGGTGTTCTAGCACATGAGAGTGATGAGAACACATTCATGAGCAGGTATTTAGCCCACAAAAACATAGTCTATTAACTGATAATAAGGATACCGAATAGAAAGAGAAGCGGAAGAAAATGACAACAGCATTTATGAGAAGGAAGGAGAGGAGGTGAGGAAGAGGAGGTAGTGGCAGCCATTTTGTGGAATAGCTAGTATTGTCTTATTTAGTTAATGAAAACCCTGTGGTGAAGTAGTAAGACTTGAGGAACCTGCATTCAGTTCCTGGCTTTGCCATTTCCTAGCTGGCCACATTAAATTTCAGTTTTCTCATCTGTGCAATGAAATAATAATGCTTATCCTAACCATCAGAAAGACTGTTAACATCAAATGAGACAACAGAAGTAAATAGACCACGTTAACTCTTAAATGTGCTGTACAAATGTTACCACTTTCCATATTCTGATTTCCCATGGTGGAACAGTGTTTGACTCTACCACGAAATAATACACAAAGTCCTTTGTGCGCAATGGATCTGAGCAATGCATACTTTATTGTTTTCACGTCAGATGAGTCAAAAGAACTCTATATAAAAAATATATTCTGGAGGTCAAGTGTCACAGACCTACAGTCTTGATCACTAAAAGATATAAGCTATGAACAGTGCTCTAGTTAGGGATCTGATAAGACTCTAATGTCGCATAACCCCTGCTCTGCCTAGGCAGCTGTCACAGGAGTGTGCTGTATCTAACTGACTGGGAGGTAGGGGTACAAGGAAAGACACGTGGTGGACTCAGGTTTTCTGGTGAATACCAATTCAGGCCATGGACACCATTTCGCTTTGTCATTCTTTCGCTGTTAATAAAAGCCTCACAAACTCATTATAGAAACAAAAGAGAATCAATGAAAAAAAAGTGTCATAATTTCACTGACAGAGTCAGCCATGGCTCACGTCCATTATTGTGCATTTGAAGATCTAGTTTTATGCACATGTAGAAACATTTTTAAAACAACAATGACACACGGGGATCTTTTTGTTAAAAAGGATGTTTCTTAAAATCTAAGTTAGTCCTATAAAAAAAGAAAAAATAATAAATAATGAATGCAAGAAAGAAATGGGACAATATGGTATGAGAACCATGGTAACATTTTCTACTCTTTATTCTCTTGATAGTTATTAGATCCTGGTCCTGAGGTATCTGTCCCTGCTCTGGGAAATGGAACCTGCTCATTAATGTTGATTTAACAGCTAACCCAGCAATGTAACACACTCCCAGCTGTCAACATATGACACCTGTGAAACTCTTCAATATGAACAAGGCTGAGAATCACAAGATATAGACCAGGGTACATGCAGCATATATTTAGATGAAGATGAAAGACGAAAAAGAATACATGGACAAGAGAATGAAAAGGAAACAACAAACCCATGCCCTAGATGTCATTCCTTATGAGAACACCGAGAGGCCTTCTCAGTGACTAAGAGCGTGAGCTTCGAAATTAGACAGACATAATTTGGCTTTTAAGCTCTGCCACTCACTAGCAGTGTGACCAGGGACCAGATGCTGCCTTCTGAACACTGATTTCCTCACTGAGTGGCCAGGAGTAAGTAATGACCAAAACCTCCTCATGGAGCTATTTTGGGAGGCTCAGCGAAACAATGTGTGGTAAGAGATTAGGACAGAAAGCATGCGTAGTTAGAGAAGAGGCTGTCCCATGTGAATTCCACCAAAAGGGCCCTCTAGTACTTAAGCTGAAAGAAGCTTGGAGATCATTGCTTCCAGGCCTTCCTTCCTAGAGGAAGGCCGCTAAGACTCCAGGAGGGGTGACAGTTTACCAATGACACACAGCTATTTTTAATTAAGTCTATACTTATTTATTGAACATTTGGGCAAAACAGTGTCCTAGGAGGAAATAAAATGTATCTCAAAATGGAAGAGGTCCATAATTTGTGAAAGCCCTTAATCTCTGTGCCTTAGTTTCTGCTCCTAAAAAATAAGCTCAATAAGTGTTCGTAGCTCATGAAGTGAATGTATCTAAAGAGTTTAGGACATTACTTAAACAGATTAAGCTGTGCATGTTTGTATTTTTATATACATTGGAGACATATATTTATATTTGGTGTATTTACATATTTGGAATAGATGTCTGCATACATTATATGCATCACCACATTTTTGTATTATATACTTACATATTTGAAGAACAGAGCAAGGTAAAACATCTCCAGCTAGCTGGATTTTCATCATGGCAAGCAAATCTACAGGGATAGTATTTGGCTGTCAACAGGCCATTCACCAGCTTTATGGGCACTAAGAACCAATGACAGTGATACTTGGTACCTTCCTCCCCCAGGAACTGCAGCATTAGCTGTGAGTCCTGAAATCCAGCTTCCAAGCTGAGGTCTCCCATTTCCCACTGCTCTGTATGGGAAAGCCACAGCAGCTCCCTTTGGTGGAGCCAAATCTGTGGTGGTGGCCTCGAAGTCTCTCCTGGAGACACAGACTAGTGCTCTGCCTCCACACACCACCGCGGATTTCTGAGGACCTAATTAACAGCATTAAAATACCTGTCTTCTGTTCTGCTGCCTACAGAGGAACATTGACTGCTACAGCTAGATGAGATCTCAGAGGCAGAGGTGGAGTGGTGAGAGAGCAAATGTACCCCAGCTGCTGGGAGCAGTCTGTGCAAAGGTGCAGAGCAGTAGTAAGACTCAGTATAGATTCCGAAGACTGTGAAGGAGGGATCCTCCTGCCAAAGAGGACAATCACAGAAAGCCTGGCAAAAGTTTGCTATGGGAACAGAAGCACCACAATGTACCCCGGGATCAAGTTATTGGGCATCAGAGAGGACTTGAAAATCATTGCAAGCTGCCCCAGTGAGACAAGACTGGGAGATCCTGGCACCATTAGAGGCCTCCAGAGCTCTCTTTAGAACTAGAGAAGGAAAATCTGGAGTTATAAAGTTATGGCATCAGACTCCAAAGACGAAAGATGTTTTTAGTAAGAAGAATAAGGACAGAACTGAATCTGCCTAACACTGAATGACTTTATTGCTTCTAAACAGAAATTTTGATTAAAGTATATCAATATTAACTATTTTATAGAATTCCAGTATTTCCGCCAAGGCAGTTCTGTTGCAATGCTACAGAAAATGTCCCCAGTGCAACTGTTTCGGTTTATGAATGCTATCTATTTCTAGAAAAAACACACACTGCTGCTTGTCATAAATGGGAAAAGTTTACATAAGAGAAACAAAACAGAACACCCAAAATGAACAGTACATTTAAAATAAAACGCTTCAGTACTGCCAAAAATGAGCACAACAAATAGCTCATACATTTTCCCCATTCTAAATTCTTTACACATGAAGCATATTCAACCTCCAATTTTTACCTGACGTATCAAAATTTAATCATTAAATTATTAGATGAACAACCCCTTCCCCTTAGTTTCACGCAGAAAAATAAAACACATGAGGATGATGTGGCAGAAACACTGCAAAGATTTATTCTGTGACTATTCAGTAGTAGAAACTATCATAAATTCTAAGGCCAATAAAAATAGAGACCATATTTGTTTTCTTTTCTTACCAAAGAGAGAACCAATTACTTCCTCATTTTAGGAAGATGTAAAAAACACAAGCTTTAGAATTAAACAGATGTGGGGTTGAGTCCTGGCTCTATTGCCTTGTACATGTTTCTCAATATTTTTGAGCCTCAATTTCTCCTTCTGTAAAATGGGAATTATAATACACTTACTTCACAGGGCTGGAGTGAGATTAACTAAAATAATATTTATATAGTTAAGTGCAATATACATCATAGAGTAAGCTCTCAAGCTACACTACCTTTGTGTCATACTGGCTTTAGATATAATTCACATTCCCTTGCAATTTACCAACTTAAAATGTGTTTTAAATTTAGTTTGCAACCATCCCCATAGTCATCTCTTAAAATGTTCTTGTCACCTCAAAAAGAAACCTCATACCCACTGGCAAGTCAATTAAAATGTTGCTAAATCCTTAGTCTCTGGAGCCAGTCATGACTGAATTCAAATCCAAGCCCTGCTAACTACTGCGTGTGTGACCCTCAACACATCATCTCTCCTCACGGGCCTCAGTCATTTGTACACTGTAAGCAGGAGGTGATAATGGTACCTACCTATAAGCAGACAGGAAAGATGCAGTGAGATGCATAGTACCTGGTCACAGCTGGCCCACAGTGAGTGCCAGACCAATGGCCATCGTTGTCATTGCGATCTTCTTCCTTTTCAGTCTGCTTATTTATCTTCTTCACCTGGTTTTCACATTATTACCCTAGAATTCATGCCCACAACCTACAGCAGTGCTTCAGGCACAGTGAGCAAAATATGCATCTTATGCATTAACTATGTGGACATATGTACTAAGGTCTGCATTTCTTTTCATTTACATCAGGTCTTATTCCAGAAAATTAAATTATAGTGGTTTCTTACATAGTGATGAGAAATTTTGGAGACAGAATGGCAAATGTTCACATGTAATGCCAAACAGAAGCAATTTTATCTAAGGGCTGTGTCTGTTAACATTAGCCCAAAATATCAAAATCACAATCTAGATGTATCAGCAGAGATCTAGAAGAATTCATTCATGTTCCAGAGTGTCACATAAGGCTGCTGCCTCACTCTCTACCAGCTCTTCTCTGTTCCTTCCAGTGTGTGAACTTGCATCTTCCAGGTTCTCCTGGAGCTCTGAGAAGGATGCTACCAAAGACTGTGAAGCCATGATTTAGAAAAACAAACCAACTGACACCAAAGCCCATGCACTTAGTTCCATCACATTCCCAACTTGTTAAAATCATTAATTTTTTTTCAGGAATTGGAACGAAAATTCTGCTGCCTTTGTTGTGCATGCTCCGATGTTACGGGGAAATGCAGAGGTGGAGAATCGATACATGCAATATCCAATAGCAGATGTTTCTATCTCAAACCAGGCTGGGAGTTGATTGTGTTTGGTCTATTATTTGAAGTAGAAGGGTAAATTTTAACTAATTTCTTCTTTACTCTGCAGTAAAGGTCCACTCACAATTCCATGTACTTCATGAAAAAATGCCTTCTTCTTGTCGAATAAGTGATTATTCATGATAGAGTGGAAAGAGCACTGGAGTGGGAGGCTGGTGACAGGGTCACTAACTACTTGACTTAACCAAATTCCTTTGTTGCTCTGGATCTCCATTTCCTCTTCTGGTAATTTAGGAGGGATGAACTGGGAATGATTAAGAGCCCTTCCAGTTCTCATTTTTCAGATTCTCTGGAGTCTCCAAGCAAAGCAAAACTGACTTTAGATTCTCTTAACACCCACTAAATTTAAATAATTAATGCCCTTACAGCCTTCAATGGCAAGTCATCAAGTGACTTAATCACAAGCTACTCCGAGAAGAGCAGAGAGCTCAGGTCTCTTTCTAAAGCCTCAGGGCCTGCTTAACTGCTTAGTAAAGGGGATGCAGGAAAATTCCTGCTCACGAAAAAAAATTATGCATATATAGATGGTTTGTGGTAGAGTTTCTGTGTTGTTTTTCCTTGAAGTAGGCAAAGTCCAGATAGAGAAAGAGAGAGAGAGAAAAAGAGACAGAGACAGTGACATAGAGTGACAAAGACAGTCAAAGACAGAGATAGAGAGATCTTAGATGAAAAAAATAGATGAATTGGGGGCAGCTGTTCAGAGTACAAAGGATGAGTGTGTAATCCAAGAGACCTGGATGAATTCACACCCTGGCTCTGACAATTAAATGCTAGGCGTGAGAACTAGCTGGATATTTACTGGGTAGTGATGCAGTCCCAGGTACTGAGTCCAGGGATAGTGCAATTGGCCTCAACACCTTCAGTCCTGACCTAGAAGGATCTCATTGTCTCACATGTAGGACAGACACTTAAATAGGAAGCTTTTGTGGGGAAGGTGACACCTAAGTAAGGATTTGAACTTATTTGTCCAATCTCTGTGGCTCTCTGTTTCCTCATCTGTTCAGTGGTGAAAATGAAATCTGCTTTACAGGACTCACATGAGAGTTCAATGAAGTCATCAATGGAGAATGTGAACTCTGAAAAATCCACACTGACAGTAACTATGATGTTTTCTCAATTTTACATAAAACACGACATAATTATTTTTCTATCTCAATTATTATTTATCAGTCTATGCCCAGTAAAATGTCCTACATGAAGATACAGACTTTATCTACATAACTTCATAACTTACAGCAGTGGTCTATTTACGCTTAGTGCTCTATAGGCAATTCTAGAATGTAGAAGGGAGGGAGGAAATAAGAGATTAGTCTAGAATACTTGACTATTCTTACTTATTCATAACATACAATCTAAACCAGATGTGGTGGTACATGTCTACAATCCCAATACTCCAGGAGGCCAAGGTAGGAAGACCACAAGTTCAAGCTCAGCCTAGGCAACTTAGCAACTTAGTGAGACTCTGCCACAAAATTTAATCAAAAGTCCTTAGTTCAATCTCCAGTATGTCAACAATAAAACAATCTAAATTAAAAGTATATGTAAGATACAAAATGGCCAATTGAAATGTAGCACTATAGGGAGCCTCTCTGAGAAAAACAACTCAAATGCTGGAATCTGACACCATGGAGAGAACTGGACAAAAGGAGAGGAATTCTCAGGACCCAGGAAGAAACTGAAGAGAAAGAAAAAAAGAAGAAGAAGTGTGGACGGAAGGCTGGAGCTGGGTACACTCAGGTAGTGATAGCTGTGCTGGGCACATCTTGGAGTCCAGTGACTCATGATCAAGCTGGGGTCACGGCCCTGCCGCGAGCGGAGATTGCTGAGATAGAGACCCTTGGTGGGAGGAGGCGATGCAATGGGGAGTGGAGATTGCAAGCAGAGCTGCATAGACTTTGGTGAGTCCTGGGAATTGGATTATCCAGAGCGAGATCACCAGCAGGACAACATATTGGATTTTGGCAAGTCAGGCTTGAATCAATGGCTGAGGGAGCTTCAGTCAGCGGCTCCTGGCCCAAAGTGGATTGGTGAAATCTGCTTGGGCTAGGCCATGCACCTGATCGAGACCCCATAGCCAGGGACGAGGCTGTCCCGAACCAATGACATCTGCAGGGCACAATCTAATGTGCTGAAGTCACTCACTGGTTGACAAGGGAGGGGCCGGCCCACACCACCGCACCTGCGTGCACCTCACAGATCAATAGCAGACAGGAAAGGGCAGCACTGCCCTAGCTAGTAAGCTGTAGAGGGACTTAAGGCAGTAAGTAAAGGTCCGGACACCTCCACCATTCACCTGTCTGAGGGAAACCAGAAACATGACAAGACAGAAAAGCAGCAAAAGGCCTTCAACCACTGACCCAGGGAAAATAAGCCCAGGAGGGGTGAGTACAGAGGAGACCGAGGGCAGCGGACATGCAGTATCAGACGTGGTCTCATCAGAAATAAAGAAATATTCCGTGACCTCATCGACGAGTTTAAATCTGAAATTCTAACTCAGGTGAAGCAAGATATAAGAAGATTAATAAAAGAAACACTGGGTATTACTGAAGGAGACACAAATGGAAGAATGGAGGAACCTGGAGAAAGGAGAGAAGCCTTTGATGAAGAATATAAACAAAATCTAGAATACATGAAACAGATCCAAAGAGAATGTCAGGCAGTTAAAAACTTCATTGAAAGCTGGCAAAATTTCTTAAAAGAAACTAAAGACAGACTTTTAAAACTTGAAGATAGGTTTGCAATGTATGGTAGTGAAAGGAAGGATCTCTTAAAAATAACAAGGAACCAGGAAGTAACGATACAAAGGCTAAAAGATGACAAGAGGATTTATAACTTAAGAATAAAAAATGTGAACAAAGAAGCAGGGACAAATACAAATGAAATAAAAAGTCTATTCACAGAAATAATTAAGGAAAACTTCCAAAGCATAGGAAGTGATGTTCAGATATATGAGGCATACAGAACTCTAGCCAGCTACAACCAAAACAGATCTACACCAAGACATATAATAGTCAGGATCCCAGAAATCCATCACAAGAACAGAATATTAAATGCGGTCAGAGAAAAGAAACAGATTACCTATAAATAAAAACTCATCAAAATCACAGCAGACTTCTCAATACAAACCATCAAATCAAGAAGAGTTTGGAGCGAAATATTCCAAGCCCTGAAAGAAAATAATCTCCAACCCAGATTGATGTACCCTGAAAAACTGTCTCTCAAAATTAATGGAGAGACAAGATATTTCCATGACAAAGAAGAACTGGGGGAGTCCATGACCACCAATCCAACCCTGCAAAGAATACTGAAGGACATTCTAGAGAGAAGAAAATCACCAGGATTTCAGGAACAATGGCAGAAAGGCCTCAATGAAAGGGGCAAACAGTGGAACGAAGGAGAAAATAAACAAAAATGAAAGAAAAATAGCATAGCAGAGATGAGGCAGAGAAGATTGGCTATACTGTTGTTTTGTCTTGACTGATTTTATTTGAAACTGGTATGCTTGAGAGTGTCAAATCTGGGAGTAGGGGCAACTACTCTGGGGATGGCAGGATTCAATAGGATACCCATTGTGGTTTGATTATTAACTGCGTTTGAAGTCCTATAATGTCTCCAATGTTTGGTTTTTATTAATAGTGCTATGTACCACTAAGTTTAACTGTACTATGCCTGACGATATAGACAATTTTATTGAAAATAACAGGAGACATCATGGTGACAACTGTAGATCACCTAGTATTGTGGTTTTATATGTCCTTCTCATTTTGTGTTTCTCTAGGAATTTGTATTGTTGACTTGTGTTGGTTTGTTTTTCTCTCTAGTTGTGGAAAGGCTAGGTATGCATGTAGAGACTTATATGTGTGTAGAATTTCTAAACAGTTTACGAACCTGTACCACACCTACTTCGTTTCATTAAACGCTATCATTCATTCTTACTCCTCACATCTTTCCAGTCTGTTTCAAATCTTCTATTCAACTACCTGGCATGTGTTCTTGGCTTCTTTATTATTAACAAGCTTCCATGTTCCTCAGGGTTGTCATGTGTCCAGCAAAAGGACAGCAAGTTCCAGCCTTTGTACCTAGAATATAAATGACAGTCACTGGGTGAAACTTTAGAGGACTGCTCTTCAACTGTACTGACTTAGCTGGAAGATGCATGGGTCTTTAGCCACTTCCATCCCTTTCTTCCCTTTTCCTGATGGAAGGTCAGCAAGCATCTTGGACCAAGAACCAAATTTAAGGATGGAAGGTGGCCAGGTATGGTGGGCATACACCTGTAACCCCAGCTTCATGGGAGGCTGAGGCAGAAAAATCACAAAAGATTGATGGATAGATGATAGACAGACGGATTGATGGATGGATAGATAGATACATAGATAAATAGACAGACAAATAGACAGATGCAAGCAAGGGAAGTATCTCAGTGATATCATACTTGCCTTGCATGTTTGTGAGCCACTGGGTTCAATTCCTAGTATTGAAAGAAGAAGAAGAAGAAGAAGAAGAAGAAGAAGAAGAAGAAGAAGAAGAAGAAGAAGAGGAGGAGGAGGAGGAGGAGGAGGAGGAGAAGAAGAAGTAGAAGAAGAAGAAGAACAAAACAACAACAACAACAACAACAACTGGAAGAAGAAAGAAGAGGAGGAAGAAGAAAAAGATGAAATCTCATTCTAACTTTGGAGGAGCCAGAGGAGCAGAAAGCTTGTAGGTACCTGTGTCTTAGTGTCATCATGGAACCAAAGATTTCTGTTATTTTGAGCTGAATGATTTTTCTGATATAAGTTTTCAGCTCAAATATTCATCACCTTCATTGAGTTTAATAGCTACTATTAAGTTCCTTTGTGATTTTGCTGTTTTGTCTCAACTAGAACTATCAAATCCATGACTCCAGAGACTGTGTCTTCTCAGTTCACCATCATAGAGCATGTGCTTAGCATATAACAGGAGCTTAATATTTTTCAAAAGAATGTGTATGCTTCAATATGGTATTATATATACTGAGCACACTAGGTACTCTCATATTTAAAAAGTAACATGAGAGTACTTTGACTCAATGAGTAAATGTACAGCTTTCCTAGACCAGTTCTGTTAAAACAATTCATCAGAATGTTTTAACTAGGTGAGAAGCACTGTGTTTGGAGATGAAAGTGGTCTCAAATGTTCATTTCATAGCACTTCACATTGAAACCCTCTTTATATCACTTGCAAATTAGCAAAAGCAACCAGGCTATGATCACGGGCTACTTTGAAATCTCAGTATGGAACACAGAAAGAGTGATCATTACTAATTTTCATTAAAAATGTACAAGTTCTAAAATAGTGGGATGCTCACATTATGGCATTTGAATTAATATCCTTAATTTATTTTGTTCATTCTTAGCATACTTTTCTTCCACCAGTATTTTTCCTCCTAGATCAAGAAAATGCAGAAACAAGTACTTCTAAATTGTCCCCAAAGACCAACTTGTTTTGGATAATTAATATATGCCAGACTATAATAACTGGATTGTAGCTTTGTCTATTCTGGTAGTTGAATTCCTCACATGAAAATTGTTTTGGCATTTTTCTGAGTCTTGAAAAAGAATATGAATATTTATATGCAAACAGCAAATGTCTCTTCTCCCTGCAAACCTAAAAGTTGATTTTTGAGAAAGTAACCTAAGATAATACTGGAAGTTTTTCTGGAGGTCGAATCCTGTATCTTCAAGTTGGTGAAGAAAGGAAAAGAGGAAATGGGGAAAACATCAGTTTTGCACTGTGTCTCATTAACCAGGAAGAAAGGAAAAAAACACTAGGGGGAATGTTATTGAGAGAAGGAAAGGTCAAATTAAAGAACTACAGCAGGAGGGATAACAGAACAGAATGAGCATGTTCCTGTCTCTGCAGTGACAACCACCTGATTACCGATGGCTAGAATTTCCCAGGGACCACTAACGAGAACGCTAAGAAAACACTTTTGCTTACCAAGATGAGTTATTCTACAAACACGGATATTAAAGTATTAGCCACAGTGCTAGATGATGAATAGCCAAACTATAAGGACATTTAAAGGGAAACAGTAATAACACTAACAGCTACCATTAAATGAAAACTTAAGATGTACCTGACACTGCTAAAGACCTCTTAGGACTCAGCGGGAAAAAGCACCAGAGATCATTTAGCCCAGTGGTTCTCAAATGGGAGTAATTTTGGCCTTTCTCTAGTGACATCTGGGGAAATGTTTGATTGTTATAATATGGGAAGAGATGCAACTAGCATATAGTTTAGAGGCCAGGGACGTGGCTAACCATCTTAAAATGCATAAGATAGTCCTAAACTGCACAGAATTATCCAGTCCAAAATGTCAGTGTTTGAGAAGTTCTAATTCAGCTCCATGCCTTGTGACATAGAGGAGATCAAGGTGCAGAAGGAACATGTATTGTCCAGAGTTAATCCTGTCCATCTATCTGTCCTCTACATACCTATATTTCCACCCACTCATTCATGCATGTATCTTCTGAAGCAGGTGATTCTTTCCTTTTCCAAGGACCCTATTACAATTAAGAAAGACAAACAGCCCTGTCAGTTAAGTCCTGTCATCATCATTAATTTTTAAATAAGAAGCGCGGGTTGATCAGCAAGAGGGCAGACCACCTTCTTCCATAACTAGTGCATCCCACTCATGCCGGTGGTGATATTGCCCTGCTGTTCAGTGGCAGACAATGAGCTTGCAGCCCTTTGTAATCTCATACTCCTTCACTCAATCCTGCCTCACTTATCTGATCTTCTTCACAGCACATGCATGCTACACGGCACTGAACTAGGCACAGAGTAGGAGATAAGGAGGTCTAGAGAAAAACAAAGTTCTGTCTAGGTCCTCTAGGTTGTCCCTAGGCTGGCAGTAGATGAAGAAGGCAAGTAATGATCTTCCACCAGATGAGCTAGGATAAGACTTGGGGGTAACAGGGTCCTTCAGGGGCACAGGAAGACAGATATACATGTGACAGCTGGGAGTAGGGGGAGGCACTGTGGAGGACGGAAAAAACACCCTGAATGGCCAGAGGCAGGCATCAGACTATCTCTTTAGAGAAATGTATATACTGGGACATTGAGAGAATTCACAAAGGAACAACTTCGACTCACTCTATTTTCCTATAGATTTTGGCACTGACCGCTTTGACCTGCTCCCCAACTCAATGATTTGCATCCTTTATGACCAGCCAAGTAAAAATCAAATTCCTCACTGTGGCATTCAGTGCCCTTGACTCTCTCCATTTAAAGCACATAGCCTCTACAGGAGTCTGTGGAGGGATCCACACTGCTGTGTCCATCTCCACCAGAGCTCCCTGGGAGTCTCGCTTTCCTGTCTTTGCTAGTATCCAAACCACCCCCTCTCAGACATCCAAATCCTCACCTACCTTCACACTGGCACCCCATGACCCCACTCTCAGTGTTAAGATGAGTTAGTCCTGACATTCACTGCCATAACTAAGATAAGCAGAAACTGGTAAACAGTATCTTCACACATTGGGTGCTGAGTACTTCCAGGCACTATTCCTGGTACTTCATGCATGTCCCTTATTTCTCCTGAGGATACATTATCATTCCCATTTTGCAGTTGGAGAAACTGAGGCACAGAAAAGTGAGATAAGTTTCCCCAAACCACTCAGCTAGCAAGCAGTTAAGCGGGAATTCAGACTTAGTTCCAGGCGGCCCACAGCTGAGTTATTTTTCATAGTGTCCCAGGGGCTACCTGTTCTGGGATGTTTTTGGAGTCCCCAGCTCTCATGCACTTCCTGCATGAATGTGGAAGCATGCAGTGCCTGCCATTCCCGCACTCCATGTTGCTTTTAACTACTGATACCAATTAGCAATAGGAATAATCTCCAACATTTTAGTAACCCTCCCTTGTGGCGGGTTAGTAAATTATTAAACATAAGTTCACTCATTTAATATTGGCAACAAGCCTATCAATGCTGTCATTATCGCCCCCATATTACAGATAAAATAAATGAAGCACAAAGGTACAAAGGCACTTGCTAAAGTCAAGCCAAGCCAGGTTTAGGCAGTGTCACTCACCAGCTTCTTTGTAATTCATTGTATTTTGCTACCTCTTGTATACTAATTCACTTTATCTGTACGGCAACCCTAGGAGGCAGGTACCATCACCTCTATTTTTATGGATGAAAAAACTGAGATTCAAAGAGGTCAAATAACTTGCCCAACGTCCCATGGGCAATAAAGAAGTAACTCTGGGATTGGAATCTAGTCTGACTCTAGAGCTGAAGCTTTTGACCCCTACACTATGGCCCTCCAGAACTATGAGCTCCCGTAGGTCTCTCTAGTTACCTGTATTAAACTACAAGCAGAAACAATAGGATCTAGCTAAAGAAAAAGCATTTTCAACTACATTGCCAGCAGGCCCTAAGAGGACTCCCCACAGGAGGTCTCCTGGGCCCTGAGCTCAGTTAGTTTGGGATACACCCACAGGCAGCTGCAAGTCCCAGCGAGCTGGGGGCCAGCCGGAAGAGCGGAATGCCTGCCGCCCTGGCCCTAGACTAAAGTCAGGTCTCAACTGACAGCCAGACTCTCTGCTGAAGTGCAGATAACTAATGAAAGCAGAGGAGGCAGAGGAAAATGACAAGTGTATGACTCATTTTTAAACCACAAACGTGCAATTATAATCTTACTCACTAATAATTTCAGGTGGCACTCTCCTGACAAGTAAGGCTGACTCTCTGCGTGCAATAGGAACATTTTATAGTAACTAGTGGTATGGGAAGAAGCATATAATCATTTATTGTTGTTTTTATTTCCCTTAAAGGCTTCTGATGGTATGATTCTGACATCACTATAATTTATTGTATTTCCTTGTATTTCTTGTCAATAGAGGCTGTCAAAGAACGAATTACAAACTCTCATCCTCTGTGAAAAGATCAAATAGGATTTAACTGTTTGTCCACTCACAATCTATAAAATGAGGAAGAATACAAAGTAAAAGAAAGACCTCCTATCCAGATTTGGGAAATTTGGATCCCAGAAGTGACTGACACTCTCTGTGTGATCATGCAGCAAGCAAGACAATAGCCATATTTCAAGCATATTTTAATGATATCTTGGATTTGTTGTAATAAGCTATGGCAAGACATAAAATAATGGAATGGCTATCATTAAGGAATGAATTTCTTACACTTCTCACAGAACCCTAGAAGCAGGAGACACTCCACACCATGCTGGGCCACATGGGACAGCAGAAGAAATGAGGAGAAAACGTCAGGGTTGTATTGTGGTTTCCATGGAGAGAAAGAAGTGAAGTGGTGTGAGCATCTTATGATTGACTAGTTTCTCTAGTTTCAGCTTGCTCTTAGGTACAAGGGTCGGACATCCCTAGTTGTCTGATACCTAACCCTGGATTGACCAAAGAAGGGGTGATCAGAGAAGAGGGTGGTAGCTAGCTAGAGTGTAAGACCCTGATAAGGGAAGTGGTTGAGGGAGTAAGCAGTTGATGGCATGACTTGTTTACTACCTCTAGCAAGAGGCTAACACTAGGGGACACCATCACCTAGGATCATCAAAGCCCCCAAATTCCAAAGCATCAGAAAAAATACAGAGCTACTGTGTATAATAGGAAATAGCGGTGACGATATGGGATTGTTGGAGGAGTAGCCACCATATCTGCAAGGGGAAGTCTCTATGATCTTCCATAGCCACAGAGAAATGAAGGTGTTAGTTAAAAATCACAGGGAGGCAGATTTAGATTCAAGAATCATCTCCAAGCAGGTTTGCATTCCTACCACCCTACTGGCACTGTGTAGGTCTTGGTTACCAGAGACCTCCCCATTGTCAAATCCAACATGCAATTCTCCATCCCCATGCCATTTAACCATTCTGTGGCAACTGACACTTGAAATGCTTTCTGGACATGATTTATATGATTGGTACTCTCTTGATTGCCATTCTTGCTCTTTGGTCACTTTTTGGTCTCTTCTAAAGAATTACTAGCTATATCACAGGCTTCTCAGAATTTTCATGCTAAAGGCTGAATTGTTAATTACTTCCCTCTCAAACTTTCCCTTCATATTTTCCTACCTTAATAATGGAGACTGTCATTCCCTCAGTCCTTCAGAATCCTTGGAAAACCCTTGGCATCATCCCACAATTGCATCTCTCTGCCTCCCTCTTTCTCCCCCCCCCCACTACATCCAACACCTCTGTAAATCTTTTCAGCTCGATCTTTAAAAATAAATCTCTAGGGCAGGGTTTTCCAATCTTGCCTCTGTTAAAATTTTGAGCCACATAATTCTTGGGGGGGTGTTGATTCTTTTGTACACTATAGGATGTTTAGTAGCATCCCTGGTTTCTATGCACTAAATGCCAATAACAATCCCCTCTATCCCAGCCCAAGTTATAGAAATAAAAATGGTCTCCAGACATTGCCAAATGCTCTGGGAAGGGGAGACATTAGTCCTGGCTGAGAACCCCTACCATAATCTAAACTCACTTCTTACCACCTCCAGACAAGTCTTAGCCACCATCAGCCTTTCCAAGGAGGAGAGGAGTAACAGCCTTGCTCCCACCTCCACCTTCCTAAAGTTAATTCTAGATATCTACTGACTCTTTCAAAAGTCAAAATTATGTCACTTTCTTGCTCAAAACCTTCTAAAGGCTTCTTAATGCATTTCTTAAAAATCCAAGTATTCTTTTTATTGCTTAGAGGACCCTACATGACCTGATGATCCCTGTCTGTCTCTGCAACTTTATCCCCTACCACTTTCCCCTCACTCTCCCCACGATGCCTCCTCACTGCTCCTCATGCAGGTCCTCAGCACAGACCCTTCAATACAACTGTACTCTTTGCAGGGAATGCTCTTACTCACTGGTCCACTATCATATATTGAGGTCTCAGTTTGAATACCATCTCCTTGTAGAGGCCTTTCCTAGCTACACCAGGACCCAAGGCACTAGTCCTCTTCTTCGGTGTTTCTTCCAAGGTGCTTTTCACAATCTCATCCACTGCACACTTGATTTCCATCTGTGTTCGCTAGAACATCACTTCCATGAGGGGAGAGATTGTCTTCTTTACCACTGCAATGCCAGCACCGAAAACAGTACAAACACATGACGGGTGTTCAGTAAATATGGGTTGAGTATGTGTGCTCTAAGGCCTGAAATAAATCCCAACATTATGCACTAAGTAGGTAGTAAAATCAGGGTGGGTTCTTCAATGCCCTAATCATAAATTCCCCTCCCCATTCTGATCCTGCAGATAAAGGTCCTTAGACAAACAGTCCTCCAAGGGACAAGGCACATTTCTTAATTGCACCAGAGAAGTCAGTTCCCTACCAGCTTGCTCAATTGTTCAAACAAGTCAATCACAGTCCCCTAGGGAACCAGGGTATCCCACCCTCTTGCTACAACAAAGCCTGCCTCTTGCACCCCTGCTTGTTCCCTTTGTTCACACGTGCCACTCCCATTTGTCTCTGCCTGGCATGTGATACCTTGATCCCTGGGCTATGAGTATATGTGACTGAGAAATTGCTGTCAATCTCATCTGCCCTGTGTCACCTACCATTCTGGGCCATCCTCTTAACCCTGTGACACAACTCTTTCTCTCCACAATGGAATGAATAGGAGGCAGGTAAAATCATACATAAATAGAAATCTTTTCATATTTAAAGCCCATGAGTTACAGCAATAGCTATTATTTCCCTCTGGTCTTTTCTTCTCCAGGATAAACATCACTCAGTCTCTTTGACACTTTCACAGGCCTCAGTGCCCCCAACTGTCAATCCTACTATACTACTCTCCAGGTCTAGGTCCTACCTGCCTTGCAACACTGAGCCCAGGAGTGAGCCCAGGAACCTGTCGAAGTGGGCTGACTACTCAGATGAAAACAGTACAGGCTACAGAGCTGGCCAACCCTTGCATCCTGCTAGAGCTCTACAGTTTCCCTTGAGTCACCCTAGCCAGGTTACCTCCCCTTTTGGAATCAGCTTCCTCATCTGGAAAGTAACAGTAAGTTCCTCAGAAGGTTTTCCTGAGGCTCAGTCAAAAGTACATCTCTATGGAGACAAGTGAAGAACTGATACTCAGCAAGCAGTTGCTATTATTTATTTTTCTGACAATCAAGTCAGAAAAAGAAATTGTATCCAGGAGTAAAACTGGGCCGGGGGCAAGTTGAGAGTACATAGCAGTGGAGCACAACCAGTTTAAGGTGTTTTTTTTTTCTGAGCTAAATCCCCATCAACCAGCTTAAGTTTCTAAAGGGTAACTCTCTTATATACTTCCTCTGGAAACAGAGTGATACTGCTAAGTCCCATCCCAGCTACATGGACAGCAAATGTGTTTGCAATCTCTAAAAATTGATCTAATTACCAAGATCACGTCACAAGTTTTATGCTCACATCCCTAAGACACACACAAAAATATTTTAATATTTTTTAATTATGAGGATAAAATGGTCATGGCATGGAACAAGGGCCCAATCAACTAAAATTCATCATGGAAACAGTGGGAGAAGTCACTAAACTAGAAATTGCTACCAGGCATGGTGGGACATGCCTATAATCCCAGAATTCTGGGAGGCTGAGGTAGGAGGAGCTCACATTTGAGCCTAGCATGTGTAAGTTAGCAAAATCCTGTGCCAAACTGTTTAAAGCAGCTTAAGAGGTTGGTAATGTAGCTCAATGTGAAGGTCCTGATTTAAATCTCCAGCACTGAAAAGAGAAAGAAAGAAAGCAAGCAAGCAAGCGAGCGAGAGAGAGAGAGAGAGAGAGAGAGAGAGAGAGAGAAAGAGAGAGAGAGAAACAGAGAGAAACAGAGAAAATGAAAGATTGTTACACTTCTGACTTCAGGAGGTACATTTAAATCTCCCTAGAAACAGTAATCCTTATGGGAATATTCAATGTTAGGACTGATTATTTCATAAATGTCTTTAATCTGATTCAGAAAAAAAAATAACTGTTGCTCCTAACACCAGCAATTTTTCTTGGCAATAAAAAAGATGTTCCGCTCTTTTTATAGCTTGCAAAATTATGGATTTTGTAGTGTCCCGGTTACCACTCATTTAAAAAATAATTAGTAAAGGATGAAAACTATGTTCTCCCTTTGAGGAAGTGCCAGTGTAAGTTGGAATAGTTCCTATGTTTATGATGCGGCTCCATGGCCTTTCACTGAATGCTAGGTAAATTGATTAAGCAAATGTGGGCCAGGCTCTGTCTAAAAGGAAGAGGGACAAACGAAAATGCATGACTGACAGGCCCAGCTGCAGGGCCAAGACCTTGGAATTGTGTAGGCTGTTAGCAAGAAAAGACAGGATAGAGTGATCACAGGTTCACAATGCTAAGAGCAGTCCTGGTTCTCATGGCCCAGTTCATGCCCAACTCTTCCAGATCAACCATATGGCATATGCTACATGTATCTCTGGCCCTTGCTCCTAATGTTTGGATCCCTGTGTGCCTGGGATTTCTTATCTCTTCACCTGAGGCTCTTTATACACAGGTAATTAACTGACTTTGAGCAAGTCATTTAACCCCTAAGAGCCTCTACTTTCTCCCAGTCAAATGGGCATGAGAAGTATGTCTATACTTCATATGGAAGGACACACTTCAGCCACGTGTCATGGCTGGAATGAAGTCAAGTTCATTTGCTTACATGTAGTCTATGGTGGCTTTTGGGCTGCAAGGTTGTCTTGGCTACTTTTCCCTTGTTGCTGGGATAAAATACCCAACACTCAAAATGAAGGAAGGAATGGTTTATTTAGCTAACTGCTTGTGGAAGGTTTCGGCCCATAGCCTTTATCCTGCTGAAGAAATACTTCAAAATAATCTTAAATTTCCTCTTATATGCCCCTAACAAAGCTTTAATCACATTAGGTTAAAAGTATTGGTCTGAAATCCAAGAAAGTGACTTCTCTGAGAGAAGGCATATTTATCTATGAATCTTGAACATCCATCATACAAAGCTTGGTCTGGAAATGATACTAAATAAGTCTGGCTTGAATGAATGGGTTTGGCTGGCCTATATTTTTAGTGTCATATAAAACTATACAAGATTTGCCTTGGCACTGGCTTGAAGTTACAGTCATGGCCCTTCAGCAAGAATAATGATCTGTGGAGAGAGGTGTTCTCCAGTAGACAGGTGAGCCTACAGAGATATCATCAAGACAGTCCAACCTAGCTCTGCCACTTCCTGGTCAGGTTCACTCACCAGGTCTTGAACCCTAAAAGCTATTTCTGAATCTTTCTCCACTCAAACATCAGCTTTGAGTAGCGTGTAGCCAGAGGTCTGCTGGCTGAGTCACAACCCATGCTATTAGTTTTGTACCTTTTTGCCAGATCACCACACCCATGCCCACCATACCACATACCACCGTGCTGTAAGCACTGCTACACTCATGTCCACAGGCCTGATTATTGACTTGATCACTTTGCTTGTAGGTACTCATCTAAGGATCAGGAGTGCGGCACAGTGCCACAAAAAAAAAAAAGCACAGGACTTGGAGTCAGAAGACCCAGGTGTTACTACTAGCTCTTGTGCTCTCTAACTATGAGAACTTTGAGAAGCTCAGACCACAGCTTCCTTCTTTATAATTTGAGGATGTCACTGCCACCTCATCAGAGAAAACAAGCAGTTAACAGGAATGAAAGCACTCCCTACCCAGAAGCAGTAATGCCAAAGAGATAGAAGTAAGGCCCTCTCCCTGAGGAAGACCTTTCAACATCACCTTGAGTGCTTTTTCAAACTATATACTACCCAGGTAAGACCTGAAACTCAGCCCTTGCCTCCCGAGGATCAGTGCTGGATGAAACACCTTTACCCATGGCACTATATGTTGTCTCTCAAAGCTCTGGGGCAAGAAGAGAGTTGAAACTATCACTCTGGAGGATATATGGTACAGTGCTGAAGGAGGAGACACTGTACAGTGCTGAAGAAGGGGTAGAAAGATGTTCCCCAGCCTTTCCCAACAATGTGCCAAACACACCTTAACTCAGTTTGCAGTATATCACTGGGAAGTTGTACTCTATCAGGAGCTGGAAATTTCAAGACCTGTAACCAACTTTCAGGAGCAAAGGAGGCATCTAGAGCCATCTTCTGTGTAATGTGTGCTGGGACCATACCTACAATCATGATGCCACCAAATCCCAGAACACTAGGAGTCAAAACCACTTTTCAAAGATTCTTAGTTCTATAATCTTTTTCACTTTCGCATAGTGTTTAATGCCACCTAAAGGCCTCATCTTGCTTTAAAAGAGCTTCTTGGTTCTCTACACTTTCTACCTCTCTATCCATCTCTGAAGTTCCTTAGCCTGGACTCATAGCCTAGGTCCAATCCTATTCTAAATAAGGTATCACCATTTGCCCATGAGCATAGAAAACTCAGCTTCAGGACCAGGGATATTGATGGTGTCTGTATCTTGGGCTCCAGCTATCATTGGTGTGGTTATTCTCCTTCCTAGAGTTAGACTTCACCTCATCCCCCAAACCCAGTAACTTGTTTCTTGTCTTGCTTCCTCTGTGCTTAAATCTAAGAATGTTCTCCAATTTTTTCCAGGACTATGTTCCTGCATTATTGTTTCCTGAACTGTTAGGGTCTGAAATGCATTACTTCCCACCATCACTTACATCCCTAAATTACTTATATACTATCCCAATTTACTGTCACCAACGCCAGGACCTACCTTGCTCTCCAGATTCTCTACTTTGAATTTTCTCTAAGACTTTGATGCCAAATATTATCCCCACAATTTATGCAATCCTGCTTGGGCATCTACTATCCATATTTTTGCTCTTTACAACCCAGCCTGTCCCTAGACCATGGGGTAGAAAGGTTCTCTCTTCTGGGTGGCCTGATAGACCCTTGAGCTTTAGCATTGCAAAGGCATGGAGTAAAACAGTAGCTCAACTATGCACTAGCTACATGACCATGAACAACTCAGTTTACTGTAATTACTATATTTATGAAAAGATGTTAAGAGTGAGCATCTTCTGGCGTCATTGATAGAATTAAATATTGCATAAATTCATTAAATAAATGGACAAGTGAGTAATGATATGAGTCAGTCACTGGGTGATGCAGAGGTACCATTTTGTTGCTAACATTCTAGTGGCATTTACTAAATGGTCTATAACAGTAAACTATAATGATGATGATGATGATGACCCAGAGGAGACCATTTGTTATGGATGATACATTGTGTCAACTCAGAAATCTAGAAGCTTAACTAAGTAACTCAGCAGTTATATAGGTTGGGTTTAGAGAACTAGCCATTAGCACACTAAGATGTTTCTCACTGTGTCAATTTGAGAAGGTCAGAAGTGATTCAGCAGTGGAACAGGGTCCTTACTTTGTGAATATCCTCAGCCTATGAAAGAGGAAAACTCTGAGATGGTGTGAGTGCTATACCCACCCAAGGGGTGTAGCCTGCTTACAATATAAAAGAGGAAGAAGGAGACTTGCTCTTCCTCTCCTTTTACTCTTGCTGCTTTTGCTGTCTTTTGCAGCACTGAAGTGTTGCTACTGTGCAATGCCACCCTTCTTCAGAGTCATCTGATTATGAACTGAAACCTCCACCAACTATAAACTAAAAAAAGCATTCCCTCTTTAATTTGGGGTGTCAGGTATTTTGTCCCAGCAACAAGAGAAAAATAACCAAGACACTATTTCACTTGAAGTGTGAACTAGAATCTCTGATATTTATTCTCACACTTGCATCAGTTGTGCAGGCATGGCAAAGTTATGATCAGTCTGAATATTATACTTAATTTTATCGCTTTATTCAATAAGACCTTAGCAGGGGCCTCCTCTGGGCAGACACTCTGACATTATGGGGCCATTCTTCCCAAATCTAGTTTTTCAGAAAAATAGGTAAATAGGTAAATACATATAATTAAATATTTAACATAATGTAATAAGCAATATCATGTAATATATTCTACATATATTCACCTCCATATCCACTGAATCTAAATGACTGAAGTCAAAGGTATCTGCCTTTTTAAAGGCACCTCTGTTCTCATACACAGCCCAGGTTGACAACTGATTCTGTGAGAAATGGGGAGAAGGGGATCTAAGCCCCTCAAGGATTCTGGTGGGCCAGACAAACCTGAAGAAGAGTTAGCATGACTACTTGAGCTCCTTAATAGAAAAAGTAAATTATTGCATAAATGCAGTGCAGGCAGAGGCATTTTGTTTTTAGCACTTCGAATTTACCCCATAAATTGACCCAAAAACATAAAGCAGGGTAGCTAGCTTCTGAAGAGTGGGAAGGTCCAGACTCAAAGACAAAACATGAAGCACGTAGACAGCAGACTTTTACCTTTTTTATATTTTTCACACTTATTTGAAAAGATGGTGATTAGTGAGCAGTCTTGTGTGCCGTTGATGGTGGCACTATCCAAATCTTTCATATGCCAAGGAAAAGGCCAGACAGATTCCTCTGTTGCTTGAAAATGTGAGAGATCAGATTCCTACACCCATGAAATCTCCTCTTTACTATGTTCATTGCTGCCTTGCTTGTTTTAAAATAAGGATAGATGTCTAATGTTCCATCTCAATTGTCCAGTACTCTCAAGAAAATGACTACTTGGTCTCTAGGCCATTTTGAAGCTTTTTAATAAGCATCTTTGTCTTTCCAACCAAATATGAGGTAGGCTCAATACTGGACTAATCTAGAAACAACCCACTAACTCAAGGTGGAGTCAACATATGACCAAAAGTATGATTTCCAATGACCAATTTAAAAACTGGTGTTTCTGACTGCTTACCTTTCTTGATGAATTTTGCTGCAAATTCATCACAACTTATAAAGGATCTCACTGGGTCTTTAATTTTCATGCACTAACACTATACAATAACTCGGGAAATAGGATAATCTTTCCCATATTGCATCTTTGTGTATTTTCCCCTTCATTTATTTAATAACTTTTACTCATCTTATAAGATCTGTATTATTTTATTTAAATATTCTCACATCGCCAATGAAATTAATGTTCAGCTATTCAATGTATTCTGCCTCCATTGCAAATAAATTATCTTCCTCATTATATTCTTCAATTGTTAGCAACTAGGAACCTGTATTAATTTTCCTTGGATCTCATGCTTTTGCTAAATTCATTTATACTCACTAGCATATGATGATCTCATATGCCTTGGATATATGCAATCCTTCTATGGTATATTCCTAGTACCTTTCACAGTGCCTCACCTACAAATGATGCTAGGGCTGTTGAAGAAAGATTTAGCTTCTTTTTCAGTGGCATACACCTAATTTCTTTTTCTTTACTAATGACTATGACTTGCATTTCTAGTAAAATATGTGTCTTTGTAGACCCACCTTTGTTATTTGTAATTTTTTCTTATTTTTTATGGAGATTTTCTTCTTGAAACAATGCTGAATATTATATTTAAATATCTAGGTTTTGGGGTGTGTGTGTGTGTGTGTGTGTGTGTTGAGGGGGAGGTATACCGAGGCCATTCTATTGAACTCAGGACCTCGAGCTTGCCAAGCAGGCACTGTGCCTCTGAGCTTCATTCCCAGTCCTTTAAATATTTATAAACCGTACTCATTTTCAAGTTTTTCCAAAAATGCCCAGGAGTGAGAGTTCCACTTACTGGATCCTGTTTAAATATCTATTGAGGCAAATACTACTTCAACAATATTTTCCTATTAACATGATTGACTATCATAATCATTATCATTTTGTCATCTTATCCTGTATTCCTAGATTAAATTCAGTTAGAGATAAAAATTTTAAATGGACTTAAATTATTTATAGCAGTTTAGTAAATAATGAGAATCTATAAGTAAATTTGGTCTATAATTTTCTTTATTTGCACTTTTTCCCAATGTGAAGACTGATATATTTCTTCAAAATATACATTAGTAATTAGGTAAAGTGGTGTCAACTCAGCTTGTAAAAACTATTTATTTGTAAGAGAATCTTTTACTCTGGTAGAAAGTATTGCACAGGGAAAGATTCTGAACTTTGTAACCAGAGAGATCTGCATTCAAATCCCAGCTCTATCATTTATTTGCTCTGTGATTCAGGCAAGTCTTCCAGCTTTTATGAGTCCATTATATCAGCTGTTAACTGATTTTATTAATAGTTCCAATCTATGCCTGAGGAATGGTTTAGAATTTAAAGACACAGCCGTGTGTATTTGTTTATGTGGGTTCATGCATGTGTGTGTGTGTGTGCACTTCTAGAATAGATAGTGAAAATTACTATCGTACCCTAAAATTCTGGGGTCTTTCTATCAATCTATGGGGGCTAAAGACTCATGGTTTGTGTAGATAGCATAGTAAGACTTTAATGACTTTTCTATTTCTTACTCTGATATGGGTCTATTCATGTTTCCTATTTAATCTTGCATGAGTTTTTTGTATTTTGTAATTTTGCAGGGAGTCATTAATTCCTACTATGATTTATCTGATTTATTCGTACTCAGTGGAGAGTACTGCTTCTCATCGAATTTCTAAATCTTTTACATTTTTTTGTCAGATTTCCTGGCTCATTCCTAATTTAATGAATCTATGTTTCTCTTTCTTTTTTGTTTAGACAAACAGTTGCAAATTTTTTGAGAAATCAGCTGTAGAGTTTACTCAGCTTTTTCTCCAGGGTTTAATTTCTGCTTCTAGGTTTATTATCTTCTCCCCACCGTTTCTGCTTTTTTATATTGCTCTTATTTGAAGCTATATAGATGATGCAAGGTCCATTCATTATGGCTTACCTTTTCCTTCTAACCAGTGCAAACACCTAGTGTAATGCAACTTTCTACAAGTACCATTTTAGCATCATCCCACATTATTCTGTTTGTATTTATGTTTGTTTTCCTGGTTAAAAATTTTCCTATTGGAAAGACTAGACTATTAGATTATGCACATTTTTTAGAATCAAAGTGCTATTTAAGAAAGTATGCTGTTAATTTTCCTTATTTTTTCTCATTTCATTATGACTTCATAAAATGTATTCCTATTACTTTTGTCTGTTTATATTCACAAAATATGTACCTAAGTCCAGGCATATCATTAATTCTTATGAATGATGTAAATATATTTGAAAATAAATTTTATACTAGCTGAAGAATAAATAATGTGATTTAGTTTGAAATTTATGCTGTCATTTTTAATTATAACAAGAGCAAAAGGACTCTGAAAATGTGTGTTTTCATTTCAAGATTCTAATCCTCATTATGGAAATTATTTCAACAGAAAATGAAATGCTGTTAATTTTTTAATGTTGTCACTTAACGTAAAAATGACAGTCCAAACAAAATATTTTAATCTGCTAACTCTAACCAAAATGTACTAATTCATTATTCAATATGGGGAAGATAATGGGATCTTGTTTTAGTAGAATTAAAATATGTAGGTGTTGCAAGATGGATCTCTTCTAGATAAATGACCATTGGTCAAGGGAAAATATCTACACACTTCTTAGATGAAAAAAGTTCCAGTGGTGAAAGACATTTGGAAAATGCTAGGTTACACAAAGATTTTCTTACTGTAAAAATTCTTGGATTCTTTATATACTGATATAGGCTATGAATCTCTAAAAGAGCTATAAGGTTTGACTATTAGACCAAGGATCACTTCATTTTTCAACATACTGAAAAATAAGTATTTTCTTGGAAGACACAGTGGGAAATACTACTGGAAAATAACCAAAGCAGCTCTCCAAAGGTAAGACTGTCTGAACTTTGGTAGCAGATTCCCTAGACAAGAATATTCCTTCCCTAGCAGGAGGCTTGGGAAAGTCAAGCTGGGGTTAATTTTTGTAGGATTCTGAGAAAAAAAGAATCTTCTCCCCAGGAGGCGAGGGCAGAGCAAATGTAGAGGATGGGGCCACGTGGTGAAAGGAATGCCCTAGTGGCAGTTGAACAGATTTCAAAGGGTATCCATCCCTTACGAGCCAAATCAAACACTATTGTAGATCAAACACCCTTCAATAACAGAAGAAAAACATTGTCATATCATATGAAAAGTATCCCACTTCCTTTGAGGTTCATAACCATGCAACCACAGTGCTCTCTCCCTCTTCTATCACCTCAGGCCTCATGGGCACTTTTCCACATCCACTGGGAGCTTAAGCATGTGGCTACTCAGAGTTTTCCCCACTGCAAGCCCCCCCCCACACACACACTCACACCTCATGGTTTCAATGTACATATGGGGAACATATTCAGCATCTGGCCTTTAGATTTTTTTGCTTCCTCCAACTCCAAATGCATTTACCTTCACATACAGGCACTCTTACAATTTATACTCATCTGAAATGGTTCAATACTAAAATCTTAAATTCAGTCAACCTACTTTATGATTCTTAATTTGTACAGTCTTTTATTCTCACCCTTTCAGGATTTGGACAGAAAGTAGAAGGGTAGGGGGCTATGACGTCTCCATGAAGTCTATCATAGTATTCTTATATTTCATGTGAAAAGCCTCCATTCCCAGATCGCCATTGCAGAACATACAAGATGTGATGGAAATATGTGATGAATGTTCAAATTTTTTAAAGTTAGGAAAGTAAAAGACACATTGCCATTAATGTCCCTCAAAATACTCCCTCCTCCTTTCAAACACACTTATCCCATCTTTCTTTCCACTTTCTGAAGCAATTCTGGAAGTCCTCTTTCACGAGCATCTTTATTGTATTATCATGGCTACCACATCCTGAATTGATTCAAAACATTTACCTTTCAAGGTAACTTTGACTTTGTGAGCCAGAAGCTGCACAGTTCCAGGGTGTCAGATCCTATGAACAAGGTAGTGAGGACAGCCTATGTATTTATGAGCCTGCCTTTCCATTGGACAGTACTTGGCAGGAGCATTCACTAGATTTCTTTTTCATCACATCTCATAATGACACAAGAACTGGGTCCAAAAGTGGCAAGAATTGTGGGATAAACACATTTGAAGCAAGGGGGAAGTATTGGGGGCTCATATCAATGTGTCTCTTACTTTAATACTGTTTTAAATTTTAAACATACATGATATACTTTTATCAGCCCTTATATGTCATGGAACCATATGGGCTGGTGCAGCCACATATTCAAGGTATCCGACCTCAGCTGGGTCTGAAGTTTTGCTGAACAGTCACCATTTTATGTGTCCTAGTCTAATTTCTCACATCCAGTTTAGAATGTAAATTCCACAAGGGGAGATCATTTTTGTCTGTTTTATTCCCTGACTTCTCCCCAGAGTCCAGTACAGCACCTAAATTGTAGTAAATATTCAATTGCTGTTGGAATGAACAATAACTACATTGACCTTTACAAAATATACATGTAAATTGGTCCATGTTACCCCAGCTTTAAAACATTTGCTTACTTCTCATTGCCATTATACAGATACAAAGCCAGCATCACTGTATGCCATCCCCTGGTCACTCTCTCTGCTCCAGGTCTGCTGGACTCTTCTGCTCCTCTGCACCACTATTATTTCTTCCCCTCACTGGCCTTCACACACTGGGCCCTCTACCTCTGATGTTCTTTTTGCTTTTTATCACAGAGTGACATCTTCACACCCTTCTATCCCAGAAAGAAAAAAGCCACTTTTCCTGGGGAAGACTTGTTGGAATCCCAAGACCAAGGCAAGTCCTCTGGGGTTTGTGTGTGTCTTTCTTAGCCTTTCCCACTTCTCTTATTAGCCTTTTCATACTTACCCCCCTTCAATATCCTGTTTCCCCAAAAGCCACAAAAATAGCGACCATATCAATCCCATTCAGTATTCTGCTTCCTAGTTGGAACATGGTAAGTTTTCAGTAAATACTGAACTGACTTCTCAAAACAATCACCTGATAATACAGCTCAAACCACAGCAAGGTCTGCATATATAAGTCCATGGCTTGGATGTACCCTGAAACTCACACACTTGTTAAGCTCAAGACCTGAAAAAGAGAACCCTGAAAAAGAGGTCTGGCAGCTCATGTAGACTGAAGTCATGTCAAGGCTCAGGCACTCAAAGTACATGGCCTGCCTGAGGACCATATGCAAAGCGAGACGGCCCCATGTCTTCTAAGACAACACCAGTTCTTTGCAAGAGCATCTGTCACCTGGATATGAAGATAGATAGCTTGTACACCTGAATTACGATAAATGTGTTTCACCACATTTTTTTCTAAGCTGCAAACTATGAGTGAGATGTTTATTGTCAATATTTTAGCTGTCAAGTGAGAAAATCGCACAGATAATCAGCTACAGGTAGCTGTACATAAAAATGACAGCCCACAGGAAGAAAAAAAAGATAAAAGTACTACCATATAAAAACAGAAATGGCATCACAGACAATAAAAATAAACAAGGTGAAAACATTCAGAGAATAGGAAAGTATTCTTTCCAAGAAAATTTTAAGTACATGGCTCTTCAAAGTCCACCAGTAAACAGTATATCTCTCTAATTCTTTGCAGTTTAGGGGAATAAATGATTTTGATTTTTAGATGTGTGTATAAGAATAACGACTGGAGCACAGGCCTGCCTGGGGCCAACTCCTGGTTCTGTGAGTTTTAAGCCATGTGAGGAGGGGCAACAGGCATCATTATTTCTCTGGGCCTTGGTTTCCTTTTCATGTGTAAAACAGTGAAGAATAATGCTTCTCTCAAGGGTTGATGGGAAGACTAAATGCATTAGTATGTGAAATAACAAAATAAGCACTCACCAAATGTGACTTATTTTCATAATGGTGACAGCTGTGATCATCCACCTGTAATATGAACTAAAGGCTAAGAAATATAGGCAAGAAGAGGTCTTGATGTTCTTAATGAAAAGGAGAATGATGTCTGGAGAAATCATGGAAGGTCATTCACAACATAGTGTAACAACACAAAATGTCAGAACTACCTCCTCTCTAAATTTGATAAGCAGGATAAATAGTACAAGGAACCCATGAGATTAAAAGGGCCATGGGAACCTCTGAGAACCATGGTAGAACAGTTTTGGAAAGGGAGACAAAAATATCTAAATTCATTGATGCTTGGATGTGTACTTAGTAACCTGGGTAACTGATTCCACTTTCTTCACATCCATGTTAACAGGCTAGGTACTTTAGAAGAGCCTCAGGGCTTTTGCAGTGACCCACAGGGTCCTAGGTCACCTGCAGGTGTGAAGATGGGCACCCTTCCACACAGCAGCTGGCACACAGACCGGACTCATTGCTGAATTTTAAACTGTAGCATTATAGACCTGCCTCGATCTGAATGGAGGTTAATTTTGGGTGAGAGGTATTCACACTAATGGGGGGTTAATTTAGTCCAAAAGAACAGTCCTCATGCATCCCATGTTTTTCTGCCTTCCACAGGCTGTGGCGGATACCTCACCACAAGGAGGGTTCTCTGTGGAAGAACTGACAGCTCACTGAAGGAACATAACCGCCATTCACTCTTGTTTGGACCTGTTTATTTCCAAACTTCCTCTGACTAACTAACTTAAGAGAGGGACTGTTCTTGTGGCTGCTGGAGTCTGCTTCCCTCCAAGGTGGAGGCTCTGAGCTCAGATTAGAGATGTGTCAGTTTCTGTTTGTTTTGTTTTGTTTTGTTTTCAGTACTGGGGATTGAACCCAAAGACTTGCACATGCTAGGAAGGCATTCCCCCAGTTGGCTAAATTTCCCAGCCATTTAAAAAAGGTTTTCATCTTGAAAATAGGTCTCAATAAATGCCTATCATGGCTTCTAACTATAGATCCTCCTCCCCCCACCTCCTGAGTACTAGGGTCATAGGTGTACACTACCACATCAGCTCTCAATGGCTTCAATGCTAGCTGATCATATCAATCCACCCAGCCTTCTAAAATACCTTCTAATGTGCTCTCAGTTTCAGTGGGCTGCCTCTCTCCTCTTCCTTCCCAGTTACATACCTTCTGTCATGAAATTTCTGTTACTACCTGCCTTTCCCCATACTTCCATTCCCACTGGTCAGATCCTTTGAGTGCCAACCCCCTAAGTGAAGCTCACTCAGACCCAAACCTGGCAGAATGCAGAGGTCCCTCCCTTCTGGTTCTCACCAGCAACTGTGGAACTGTGGTTTCACCAATCTCTATGCACCTACTCCCCATTGGGTAAGGAAGCCTCAACCACCTTGGCTACATGAAAATGTCTATGGCTTGCACTCCAGCCTTGCCGTGGCCAACCTTTTCCCTCCACCCGAATGGTGTTCAACAGCCCAGCAAGAAGCTCTGGATACTGGAAGCTTCCTCACTCTTAATCACTGCCTAAAAACCCCCTTCCTAGGAAGCTATTCACATCCATTCTACGAGAAATAGTCTTGAGAAATACCTCCTGTCCTGACGGTCCCTTAATTCAGAATGCTTCCATCCGGACTGAAAGGGACAGGTGATTTGCCCTTACCTGGATTCCTGCCCAGTCTTCTCAATCCTCATGCCACCAGAGCCACTTCCTAATGCCAAGTCAGACCCTGTCACTCTTCTGTTGAAAAGATCTTCAACAAGCCTCCAGATTTTAAAGGGAAAAGCTCTACAAATCTTAGAATAGCATCAAATCTGCAATGATCCTCAACCATTTTGTTTTCAGAATCTTAAAAAATAACTGAGAGATGGCATTAGAAAGGGATATTTCTAGAGAAAAAAACTGAGTATACCAAAGAACTTTATTTTGATGTGGGATGTACTTGTCACTATTTATGACTTTGGAAATGAAAACTGAATCTTAAGATATTCAGGTATAATTTCATTTAATACTAACAATACATCTACCATATTTCACATAAATAATGTCATTACATGGCAACATAAATAACAGGTTTTACCACAGGTAACTGTATTATTTTTTCAATACAACAATGTGTTTAACACTGTTTTATATTTTTGGAAAATATCTTGATATCTGGCTTAATGGAAGACAGCTGGAATTTCACTCATACCTGCTTCAGCATTCAACATGTTGCACTAGGTTGTTTTAGATACATGAATAAACCTATAACAGAGTATATTGATTTCCTGAGGTGACCACAAGAGAACCACAATCTGGGTGGCTCAATACGGCACAGAATATATAACTCAGGAAGGAGAGACATCAAAGACCCTATCCAAGGGATGTGAGTAGCTTCTCAGAAATCAAGGCATGGGCATCACACTTGGGGGAGATGGGAATTAAGGGCTGCAGAAAGACACAAAGAACCTTGAAAGAGGTGGCTATGTTCGTCATCTTGCCTTTGGTAAGATTTTCGTGGCATATACATGCATCAAACTTATCAAATAATATGTTAAATACAAATTATTGGTTATTTATCAATTATACTTCAAAAGAGTATTTAAAAAGTAGGAATGAATATCAAGGAAGGAAAGAAAGAACAAAGGAAGGAAGAGAGGGAGGGAGGAAGGAAAGAAGGGAGGGAGGGTGAGGAGAGCAAGAAGGAAGGGAAAGGACTGGTAGGAAAGTGAAGGCAAGCAGGCAGGCTAGTTATCATGGTCTCAACCTCTCTTTCTTTCACCTCAGCCTCTACTCCCTCTAATGCCACATGCCCCCCAATCCAGGAATGTGTTACTAACACTGGTGCCTCAGCCCCACCCTCTCTGTGACTTTCCTCTCTCCCTTCTTTCTGCCTGAAAGGTCTTTCCCCACACATGCCACCACTCTGCCTCCCCTCCTTCTTTCTCTAGAAAATTCTTCAAACTCCACACTGAATATAATTGTCTCTAAGACGCTTTCATAGATCCCAATGGCCTGTCCAAGGTAAATGAAACCATCACTGCCTCAACTTCTGAAAATCAGAAAGGACTCACTTGGGAGCAGCCAGATACAACTCAATCTGAATTTCCACACGTTGGCTTACCCCTGTTAATGTTCTTTGAATCACAGAAGGACACAGAAAAGGAACAAAGTGCCCTATGAAGAGACAAAGGGTGCCACCGAGGACAAGCAGTGAAGCATTAAGGTGCCTATTGGAAAAATCCACCTCCTCCATGTCCAGATCTCCCACCCCCTACATACCCACATCACAAAGGAAGTGGCCAGAGCCACATACTGGAAGTGCTTCCTAAAGGCAAGGGTCACATTTAGCCATCTATAATCCTCCAGTTACCTGACCCACTGCAGGTGCTCATAAACTATTTGTGCTGCAATAGAGGTAGATCTGCCTGAGTAACACTCAGCTTTCCTCAGGAATATCTTAGGTCCTAAATATCACCTAAGAATGTCCAACTGCTAGTGTTTACACGAGTCCTTAAGAGAGCATATTGATTTCCAGAGGTGACCACAAGAGAACCACAAACTGGGTGACTCAAAACAACAGAAATGTACTCTCCCAGCTCCGGAGTTCATCAAATTCAAGTTGTCAGCAGAAACATGGCTCCACTGTGGGATGTGTAGCTTCTGGACACTAGCAGTGCTTGGCTTTCCTCAGTTTATAGTGGCAGAACTCCAAGCCCTGCCTCCATCACACATTGGCCTAGATATTTGTGCCTCCCAATTTCTTTCTTGCACTCTAATTCAGTGTGACTTCATCTTCACTTGATGGCCTTTACAAAAATTCTCTTCCAAATAAGGCCCTGTTGTGGAGTTCCTGGAGGACAAGAATTTGGGTCAGAGTGGGAAGAAGGAGAGGTGCTATTGGGCAGAGTAGACGGAGCACTGTGAAAGTATCCGGCACAGAGCATGGATCCAGCTCATGTGTACACCCTCCCTTCCTCCTACAAAAAAAAGATGTGCAGCAGAGGCCCCTTCACAGAGGGATGAGCTAGGCAGGAGAAGGCTTTGTACTTACTAAACAACTGGGAGTGACCAGAAGGGGAGCAGAAGACAGTGTCAGATGATAACAATTTTCCTTCACAGCACCTGCTCTTCCATGACTGCTAGGCCCCCCTTTTAACTCCCTGCCTCACCCTCCCTCCACATGGTCAGTCCTACAGAGAATGCAGGCCTTCCTGTTCAGTGCAGAACTTCACTTCCTATCCAGGAATCGCCTCCTTACACTTGGGCATGATAATTTAATGGCAAAATTTCTCAGTAACAGGGATACTATTTCTCAGAGAAAGAATATGTTTGGTGTGTGCAGTCTACACAATAAATCATAAAGGCCAGCTTTGTCAAATGAATAAAAATGACTCTGAAGAAAATTACTCAATAGATGCCGTCCAGAGCTCTGACAGAGTGCTGCAGTTACAACTGGCCTTTTTAAAGTCAGTGTTTACTGGTTTAAAACTATTATGGTAAATCATCAAAAGGCCTTGAAAACAGAAACAAGTAAGCACTGTAAGCCCATCTTTAACACTGAAAGGTCAGGGAGGGCCAACCAGACACCCATTTTGGGACTTGACTTATTAGCTGTACTGAGAGTGTTCTTAATGTCAGTACCTAACAGGTCTTGCGCCGCTAGAGGCCTGGATGCAGGGGAAGTCAGGTCTGGCAGGGTCCTGAATCTCCTGCCCAGGACACAAAGCTCTGGCAGACACTGAGGTTGCAGGCAGGGAATCCAGCTGTGATTCCCTTCCATCCCAATACTCAATGCTGAGTATACTACGGGTCATTAATAACATCACCACTTCCCAAATGCAACTTAGATTTAGTCACCTGCGATGTTAAAATGGCCTTGACCTTTCCTTCTGTCAGTCTTGGTGATATATTTTTTAAAAAACACAGTGATTCTCCCATCCCCTCTTTATTCTCCCTCTATTCTTTCAGAAAGCTACTACTCTTTTTTCAAATTGTGATACTTAACATATCATTAATTTGCACCATTTCAAAGGTTTTCCATTTCTTGATCTATATAATACATACAGTACTACTGGAATATTTTAGATTAAGAATATAAACTTAAATAAGAAACACTGGTGTGATGTCAAAAAGGACATCACATGCCATGTCATATACAGAATAGCTTGTTAAATGGACACAGGACTCAATATTAATAGATAGTGAAAATTGATAGTGTTCACAAATATAAGGGTTACTAATACCTGACTAGTTAGTACAATAAAAGAAATGTGTGATTAACTTTAAAATGTCCTAAGAATAATAGCTCAGTCAAAATTCCCTTTGAAATAATTACATTTCTCCAATCAAACATTAATTAGCACTTCTTTAAAACACTGTTGGATAAATGCTACTTTATAAGATTATTTGAGCAGATACAAGGCTGCAGGTTTAAAACAAACCTGATCTTCCATAGATTACTTATTCCTGATTTGAAAATATATAGTAGTCCCTCATTCAGCAGTGAGTCTCCACTAAAGACATTTTGGATAACCCACTTAGACAAAGATATCATCATGTGCATTAAAGCTATTAAACATATGGTAATGTTTAAATAACATTTTATTACAACATAACATAGATCATCATTAATCTCTTTCAAGATACTCTCCCTTGCTTTGAACACAATTTTCTCATCGTTCTTGCCACTTTCTGAAGCAGTTCTGGAAATTCTCTAAGTATCTCTAGTTGCACTGTTGTGGCTGCTTTACATCTCAGCTTGATTCAAAATGTTTACCTTTCATGGTCCTTTTAACTTTGAGGAAGTCACAGAGTGCTAGATCCAGTGAATGAATGAAAACATTTCGTGCATGTTTATTTGACAGAAGTTGCCAAGAGATACAATAATTCAAAGGAGCATTCCCCAACTCTTCTTTGACTCCCCTGCTGTAGTACTCTCTCATAAAAGGCCAGGACATTTGGTTTCCATGTTCCATTTGGGTTCTATGTCATGCCGATCACTGGTGTCCTGGATCTCTCCTGATCCTTTGATCCTATCTTTTATTGCTCAGCTGTCCTGTGCCCTGTATGTTACAGCATTAAGACTCCTAAGAGGACACAATCACATAAGCCAAGAATTCTCTAAGGGAGAGAAAACTGGATCTTAGAGAGTGAGGCAAATAAAAGTTACATGTTACTACAGTTTGGAACCCTCTAAAGCTCAACTCTGTCCAACAAAAATTATATAAGTGCTTTCTAAATGTTGTATATATATGATCTTTAGTTTATGATTTTATTGCTTAATTCTAAAAACATTCAATCCATCATTAATTATGTCAAATGAAAAGAACAACTGGCAATACAACTTGAATAAGTGTCTGGCAACAGGTTAAGTTAGAAATTTTTTTTTCCTATATCAATCATTAAAAGTTAAAATCAGTAAAAACATTTTCCAGAGGTTAATTTGATATCTTAAGCAGTTTACTTTTATAGAAAAATAGCAATTTTGGATGATTTTTAAGAGAATCTGATCACATTGTTACTCAAATATTTCTATAAATTTGGTAATTTTTGTAGGTAATTTTAGACATTGCAATTTTACATGAATAAATTACATTTAAAAATTCAGTAGATTCACAAAAGTTCACTTTAATGATTTTTCAATTTTTAATCAAAATTCAATTTCGATTTTAACTTAAAGATGTTAGTCATCCTTGCTTTACATATTCTAAGGTAAGCCTGATATTGATATTTACTATATATAAAATATATATATGCAGGGCAAAAATAGCTACACAATATATCTCTAGTATTAAAATTCACAGAAAGGCAATTAGGGGAATATATCTAAAAATTCCCTTGAAGGAGGCAATAGTGAAAAATTAAAGCAGTATAAAAAACACTGAGATAAACTCTCATTGCCTGGCAGAAAAACTAACTGCACCATGAACAAAGTCCAGATAAAAAGATGGTGGCTCTATGTGCTAGCACCTGAGGAATTCCTTGAAGACTGAAGTACATAGAGTCAGATGAAGAGAAGAGAAAACCATACCTCCAGTTATATGCAGAAAGATTAAAGACTATCCAAAGAAGCATCAAGTTCAAAGTACACTATCACCAAAAGTTGGAAGAGGCCCTGCTGCAGTTACCAGGATGATTAAGTTTAAAAAACAAGGCCAGTGTACTGGGTTGCAAGTGCTCTGGTGTGAGCCAGCACATGCATACACGCACGCACACTCACACACACACACACACGCACACACACAGTATGAAATGAATGAAGGGACAGAGACATTAGCCACACACTCTACGAAAAAGAACCCTGTAGCTCCAGGGCCTGAGCTTGATGTTGAGGCTAATTCTGACTCAATATGGTGTGTCAGGGAATAGGCTGGAAAGATGGCTTTACCCAAAACAGAGACATCTAGAAATCTTTTACACTGCCAGAGTCTGCTCATTCTCATTTGGGAGGTGGAGACCCCAGCCTGAATGCCTAGTCCATGCCCACATACTTAGAATGATTTCTCACTGCCCTGGGAGCAGGACGTAAATCTCTGATGGTTCACACAGCACTTTGGGATGTCCGCTCTACCCAAACCAATTTTTTTTCCTTCTACTACTCACCTCTCTTGCTTGCACACAATGAAGCCCTCACACAGGTCTTTCCTTCCATCAAGAACACTGCTGTACCTGCTACCCCTCACACTGCTCCTTTCCTGGATAACTAACTCCTACTCCTCATTGAGAACTTCCCTTCCCATCCTCCAGCAGAGGTCTCACAGCATGCACCTGGCATGTCCTCCTTCCACAGCCCTTGGAAAGACAAGCAGACACTCAAATGCAGAAGTAAGTGTTCACTGGACTGTGAGCTATCTGAGGGCAGGAAGAATCCTTACCATTTTATCAGTGAAACTCTAGAGCCTACTTCAGGTTAATAGCTCATTAAAAATATCGATCATATTGAACTGAGATGCATGAAAGAGAAATGGAGCCTGGCAGGGCTTTTGGCTGTCAATTCACCCTCTCCAGACAGCCAAAAACCCCAGTTATTGGCAGGTCCAACCAGCTATTTCTGCTTTTATAGGAATTTGCCTCAATGTCTGTTGCCACTGAAGCTTTCCAATAACAGCAGCCAACATCTTTATCAAGAGCAAATGCAAAAAAGACAGAAAAGAAATCTGGAGAGTCTGATGACTTTCTCTGTTACCAGACTTCAGAACTTAGATAAGAAACCTCCTCGGTCCATAAGAGAAATGGGGCAGGCATAACTTCTAGCTTCCTTATTTTTGTTCTAATAATATATGCTATTTAACTTTTATAAATCAAATTATTCTATTACTGCTGGGTAGATATTTCCTTTTTTCAATATAAGTAAGAAAAATAAGAGGGATAGGGAATAACTGATATTTTGGGTTCAATTGTACACAACAAACAAATTATATATGCTCAAATTCTAACCTTCAACACCTAAGAACATGCCTTTGTTTTTAAATATAGTCTTTATGGTTGTAATCAAAGTAAGATGAGATCATAGTGGATTGGGGCTACCCAATAATTGGGTATCCTTTTAAGTGATGAGAAATATGGTCATAGACAAAGGGAAGCTTCAACATAGGCATGTGGAAGGCTTCCCTAGCTGGACAGAAGCAAAGATTGGGGTACAAAGGACTGCTAGCAATTAACACAAGCTAAAAGAATCAAGGAATCATTCTTCGCAACCTTCAGGGGTAATACAGATCTTTCCGTAGCTTGATCTCACACTCCTGGTCTCCAGAAATGGAAATGTTAAATTTCTGTTGTTTTAAGGGAGTCAATTTGTGTTCATATAGCACTCCTAGAAAACTTACCACAGGCACCGTCATCAGAAAACATCGAATACAAAATATTTTCTCATGCTAAGATCTAGCATCCACTGACTACCCATTGTAGGCAGGTATTTGGGTCCTGGCAGTGGGAGGGCTTCCTATGACAATCGCTAGCAAGATAGGGTCTTGCAACACAGAAAGCAAGCACATGGCAGGAGAGGACATGGGAGCCAAAAGTAGCTCTACTTAGAGTTACCATGAGATTTCACTACTCAGAAAATTTTATGTTGACAACAACGAGTGCTACAACTCATTAAGGACACTGGTGATGCAATGTATTTACCTACCCTCAATCAGCAATGGACAGTCATCTAGGACAATATGTCAATTGTTTTAAGGAAGGGCTGGATGGTTACATATCACAATCATGAAGGCAAAAAGTTACGAACAAGGGCTCTTCTGGGCAAATCACCTGAAATAAAGATGTCCAGACCCACTATGTTTTAATTACTGAGGTCTCCAATATCAAAACGGAGCTACTATGTGACAACAGGGGCCTGCTTAACAACATCAACACAACCAAAGGCTCAACTGTCTTTCATTCAACAAAGGCTTCAAGAGTCACAAAGTATACTCAACCATACAGTACCAAAAACTGTATTCCACAATGTAGTCAGGAGCCTTGTGCTCTGTCTTCAGCTCTGCACTCATATAAGGAACATAACTTTAGTTATATTTTCAGTATCTTTATATAGAGAAAACACTGAATCACAAATATCTATCATGCATTTAATAGTTCTTTCAATTTTGGGTGTTGGTAATAATGAAAGTTAACACATATAGTACTGACTTTGTACTAGGTACAACTTGAAACATTATTTTGGAATAATTGATGTAAGTTGGACAACAACCTTCTGGGATACATGCTATCATCATGTTTATTTTCCAGATAAAGAAAAAGAGGAAGAGAAATTAAGCAGTTTGTCTAGTACCATCACGTATCACATAGTAGATGTGTTCTAAATGGATTCTAAAGCCAAGCAGTCCAGTTTCAGAACCTGTATACTTTTTTTTCAATTAATTACATTTATTGGTACATTTTAAACATAAACAATGATCACATTCATCATAGGCAGTTTGTACCTGTACATAACATAATTTGATTCCTCTTTTTTCCCAATCTTCCATCCAACCCCTCTTCAACTCTCTATGGTCTTCTCCTTTCATTTTACCATTTTTTAATATTCTTGTTCTGTTCCTTTCCCCCTTTCCCTTCTCCAGCTCCTCTTTCCCTTGAACAATTTCTTCCCATTTCACATAATCTATCGTACATTTTGGTCCTTATTTACTCCTTCAGTTTCTCACACCAGGGAGACATGCCATATTTATACAAGTCCAACTTATTTCATTTAAGAGTATGGTCTCCATATTGCTGAATCTTTGTTGACTCTTTGAACAGAACTGTTTGTAGTCTGACTGTTTGAATATTTACTATGTACCTTTAACTTTGTAACTTGAACAACTACATCCAGGATGACAGTATGTAATTTATAAACTACTGATTTCTTAGTGGGGCTTTTTCTCATTTTCCTTTTTTTTCTTTCTTTCTTTTAGAATTCTGTATTGTTGCTACCCTTTTTTCTGTTTTGCTTTTTTTCCTCTTTAAATAAAATTTTAAAAATGTATAATTGCTATTGTAAAAAAAGAGGAAATAGGAAGCACTATAAAAGATATAGTTGCATGTATGTTTAGGTGTGTGGGATTGATGACCATATTTCTAAGTTCTTGTTGGATTGTTGAACAGATCTGTTTGTACTATCACTGCTTGAGTGTCCACTTTGTGTGCTTTAATTCTGTAACTTGAATAACTATTTCTAAAAGAACAATATGGAATTTATCAACTGGTGATTTCTGACTGTTTATCTTCTTTTCTTGAAATTCTGTAATATTTCTACCTTTTTCCTCTTTTTTTTCCTCTTTAAATTAAAAAAAAAACTACAAAAAAAGAGTATGGTCTCAAATTCGATCCATTTACCTAGAAATGTCTCATGTTTATCCTTCTTTATGACAGAGTAGTACTCCAGTGTATAAAAATGTTTTTTATCCAGTCCTTGATTGATGGGCATTTGAGTTGTTTCTAACACAGCTATTTCAAACCATGCTGCTATAAACATGAGTGCACATATATCACTGCAGGCTTTTAATTCTTCCAGAAAGATACACAGAAGGGGTATAGCTGGGTCATAGCACCTGTACTCCTAGACTTTGAGTAATCTTCACACTGATTTCCACCAAGTGGTTGCACCAATTTATATTACCACCAACAGTGGTAAAGGTTTCCTTTTTCCCCACAGCCCCACCAGCATTTGTTATTGGTTGCTTTATTAATGATAGCCATTGTTTCTGGAGTGAGATGGAATCTCAGTGTTGTTTTAATTTGTATCTCCCCAATAACCAATGATGTTGAACATTTTTCATATATTTGCCATTGGTATTCCTTTGTTTGAGAAGTACGTATTCATTTCAGATGCTCATTTTTGGACTGGGTCTTTTAATTTGAGAGTGTTTTACTTTTTTCAATTCTCTATATATTCTAGATAGAAGTTCTCTGTTTGAGGAACAACTAAATTTTTTCCACTCTGTGGGTTGTCTTCATTCTGTTGGCAATTTCTTATGCTGTGTATAAGCTTTTTAATTTTTTTTTTTAAATTTGTTGTTTTTGGTACCAGGGATCGAACTCATGACCTCATGCTTACCAAACAGGTGCTTGTGCCACTGAGCTAAAACTCTGGCCCTATGTGTATAAGCTTTTTAATAGGACAAGATCCTACATGGTTATTCTTTGTATTATTTCCCATGTGATCAGAGTTTTGCTCATATCGTTGCCTACACTAAAAGTCACGCAGATTTAATAACTGAATTCAGTAGTGTAGCTGGATACAAAACCAACACTCAAAATTCAATGGCATTCTTATACATAAAAAACAAACTAAGAGAGAAATAAGGGAAACTACACCTTTTACAATAGCATCCAGAAAAATGAAATACTTTTGAATCAATCCAACAAAAGAAGTAAAAGGTCTATACATTGAAAATTACAGTACTCTGAAAAAGGAGATCAAAGGGGATATCAGAAAATGGAAAGATATCCCTTGTTCATGGATAGGTCAAACCAACATAGTAAAGATGGCCATAACCGCAAAATCATTATACAGATTTAATACAATATCAATCAAAATATCATTAGCGTACCTCACATACCTACTGAAAATATTCCTAAATTACATTTGGAACCAGAAGAGACCTAAAATACCAAAAGCAGTTCTCAGCAACAAAGACAAAGCAAGGAGCATCACAATCCTTGACTTGAAATTATAGTACAAAGCTACTGTGATAAAAACAACATGGTATTGGCAAAAAAAATGTAACACTGAGTGGGGATCAACAGAACAGATTAGAAGATGTAGAAACAACTCCAAACACATACAGCCACCACATTATCTTTAAAAATTGGGTCAAATACCTTCACTGGAGAAAGACAGCCTCCTTAATAGTGATGGAAAACCTGGCTTTCCATATGGCAAAGACTAAAACCAGACCCATGTCTTTTACAATGCACTCAGCTAAAGTCAAAATGGATCAAAGATCGAAATATTAAAATGGAAATACTAAATCTACTAGAAAAGAAAATAGGATGAACTCTTGAAAACCTATACTCTTTGAGATGATTTTTTTTTTTACACTGGGAATTGAACTGAGGATCCCGGCTTGCCAGGCAGGTGGAAACCTACACGCTTAACTTTCCATCACAGCAGTACATGTACATGAGCATGGGTAGAAGAATGGAAGATGTAGAGTATGGTGCTGCCCACTCTGTGGCACTTACTGGCAGAGTCTAGCAGCGCAGCTTAGACCAGCAACTGGAACAATGGTGTGCTGATCCCTGTTGCTGCTGACCCTTCCCCCACACTGCCATGTGCCCTGTGACCAGCCACTCCAGTCTCCAACTCGCTTTGGCTCGGTCTGCATATCCCAGACCAGGCCTGGGTAGCACAACAGGAGCATGAGCAGTAGTGGGTAGAAGGAAGTGTCCTCTCAGCCACAGCTGGCCAACAGGGCCCTCAAATCTTGGTTTGGAGCAAGGTGCTGCAAAGTGATGTGGGCTGGGAGGACAAGGATGATTTTTAGATGTGATCTACTGGTTCCAACAGGTCACTACTGTAGTCCTGGGTGCCATTTTGGGAGTTTTTCCATCCACTGTGAGGTTTCTTGGGAATACCAGGATTTTGCTTGCTCAGTGCAGAAGTTCTGTACCTCTAATTCATCAGCTGCCTACACACTGATGAAGAAGAATATGGCAGCATACAGGAACTCACAAAAGAAGGATTGATGACATCTTTTGCTTTATTTGTGATCATTTGGATCATCTTTTATACTTACTACCCACTACAATTGATAATAGACACCTCCCATCTCTTTCCTGTCCAGTCCAAAAGACCCTCTTAATTACAGCACAGAAAAATCATTGTTGGGGCACCCCAGCCACATGGAACCTGGAAGACCCATGTTTCCTGGACCAAGAATTAGAAATGTTGGATGCCAGTGTTTTCTGCAAGGGCTGTCACATGAAACTTTCTAATGCACTATTCACTTTGGAAAAAGAAAGTGTTTTTGAATTTGTCCATCACCAGTCATTTCTTGGATACCATCATGTGACAGCCATTTGCCACGTGAAGCTGTCATTTAATTTGATGCACCTGTGAATCTGGATGAAGCATTAAACTGTCTTATTTGGTTGTCTATCCGGTGTACAATTTTTACACTATCAATGGCATTTCAAGTCTTCTGAAAATGGTATGGCAGTATACGTGTGGCCCACAGCACAGGACAAACAGCATCTAATGTTTCCATTGTAGAATGTTTTCAGATACTTGAATAAACATATTTTTGGCGAAAAAAAGAACAGTACACACAAGTACAAATCAAGAGCACATGCACAGGCCAATCATTTAATCTGTAGCTAAAGGTAGCCATACATATTTACCATCTGAAGCACTAAGGGCACCCTCATACCATAAGGATCTAGGACCCATAGGTTGGGCATTAATGCAAAAGAAGCTTCACAGCCTAATGCAGCTCACTCTCTCTCTCTCTCTCTCTCTCTCTCTCTCTCTCTCTCTCTCTCTCTCCGGAAGGCCTTTCCTGGACAGTGATGGCCATCAACAATCACCTAGAAGGAGATCTCCCAGCTTCAGATGATGGAAGGTGTAGAAATAAAAACTGATTCTTAAGGTTGTCCCCATGAGCTATCTTCAGCAGTCTGCAGCTGTGGACTCCCTGACTCACCACGATGTGGTAGAAGCTTGTCATACACTGGGGACAGAAAGAGAAGCAGAAATGTTCAAAAGCTCTTACTGACCAACACAGGAACCTGGCCACAGCGGTCTTCAGACACATGGTTGCACTGGATGTAGATGCCAGGTAGAAAGCAGATGGGTAGAGAAGACCATGCAAATACCTGCCTGAGAAATCTATTTTATCCTCTTTGCTTAGCAAGAGTTCCCAGAGAATGCTGGACCGGATACAAAAACAGTCTTCTAGAACTCACCCTCTCTACTCTTCCAAAACCAACTGGAAAAAAATCATGATCTAAGGGATTCCCCATGCGAAACACCACCTTATGGTAGCAATGAATAAGCAAGCCACAGCTGGGGGCTATTTCTTGGGGTGACAGAGCTGTCTCCAGCAAAAACAAAGAAATCACCAGAAATGGGCTTTGAAGAGCTGCTCTGCTTGTTTAGTAATGGGGTTTTTTCTCCTTGACTACAATTGGTTGCCCATTCACTGGGCAACGGCCAACCTTTCTGTTGACTTCCAGACTCAAAACTGTCTTCCTGACACCCCCATTTGGCTTTCCCATAGTCAGAGCACATTAAAGTTTGCTGAAACCTGAATTGTATACAGCTCAAGAACAACCTTTTAGGAATACAATATGAAGCTATGAATATAAAACTAAGCATATGGCCTTGGAGGAAGCCACACAAGTACAAGGGCCTGAAGCTAAAACTTCTTTCGATTCATAATAAACCACTCTTTGTGCACAAGTGCCTTGAATACCAGATGTGGAAAAGTGAGTGTACTATCTCCCATCTATTCTCACATTCTGGATAGACAGACTCTTATTTCACTCCCCAAACTCCACTTCCTGATATTAATACCCACATAAAATCATTTCCCATTTGAGTGTGGTTTGCTTCTAATCTGTAGAATATTACAAAAGTGATAGGATGCATGTGATCGTGTGTCTTTAATCACATTGCATCAGAATATAACATCTGTCTGGATGAAAGGCTTTTTTACTGGCTTGCAGGAAGCAAGCTGTCATGATAGGGAGTCCCCTGTAGCAAAATACTGAGGGTGGGCTCTGGTCAACAGCCAGCATGAAACCAAACCCTATAGAGCACAGTGGGACATGCCTATAACCCAAGTTACTCAAGAATCTGAGGCAAATGATCTTAAGTTTGAGGCAAGCCTGAGCAACTAGCAAGACCCTCTCTCTAAACATTTTTTTAAAAATTGCTGGGGATGTGCCTCACTGGTGAAGCACTCACCTAAAGAAAAAAAGATCCTAAGCTCATTTCCCAGTATCCCAAAATAAGAAACTGAGGCCCTCAACCCTAAAGCTCACAGGTTTAAGCGTTTCTCAAACTTTGTTATGTACGTGACTAACCAGAAGAGTTTATTAGGAAGCACAGTTCTTCCAAAGGACTCTAGCATGAGGGGTTGAAAGTCTAACATTTTTTACAAAATTCAGATTTTAATGCTACACTTTTCCAAATAATGGCCTCTAAGTCCTGTTCACTTTCTTACTTGCAGTTCTTTTAATTTATCACTTCCCCATTCTCTTTGTTGCCTCTCTAGTTTATCTCTCATGCTGTCTTACCCAGGGTAATGAAATATATTCCTACCTACTGTTTCTCCATGCCTCAAACCTCTCATCTCTTTAATGCATATTTCATAGTTACCCAAGGATGATAATCCTAAACCCAAATTGGGATCGTATCACTTCCTTCCCTCAAAAATTCTCAGTGATAATGAAGACAAACATTTGACAAGTTTGTTCATCATAGACCCCATTTAAAGAACATAAATACAGAAAACCATCAATAATAGAAGAGTGATGAGAAAAACATATTCATATGATGGAACACTATGCAGTCATTACAATCATGTTTTAATGATAATTTAATTATGTAAAAAATGTCCACAGTGTGATAAACATGGCTGAAAACATGCATTATCCTCACTGAACAGAATAAATACTGAAAAGAAATTCACCAAAAATTTAAGGATGTTTGCTCTGGGGTGAATTAAATTGCTTATTTTAAATACATACATATTTTTTCCAGGTTTCCTACAATGAGCAAGTAATGAGGACAACCACAGTGAAAGTGCCTGCAAATGTCTGTGACTCCTCAGAGTCAGGTAGATTCTGCTAAGTCTAGAGGCAAGCCCATTTAGGGTCCCTGTCACTTTATTCGTCCTCATTCCAAATGCATCTACCCTCCAGCCACAGTGAACAGCTCACTTTTCCTCAGCTGCCAACCATTTGTTCATTTATGATCCACTCAATTCCACTTTCAATCTCATAGCAGTTTTTAAGCCTGCCTACCTGAGAGTAAGCACTGAGAGGGCCGAGGTTATGTTTGAATCAACTCTCCTCACTTGGTGCAAGGGACTTGATATTACAGGCACTCATGAAAGGAGGGCTCAAATACACTGAAACAATTAGGTTATAAATATCAATTCAATGGCTGCATCTTTTGGCAAATGGCTAAATAGGGTTTGGATCCAATGAGACATCAAATCCACACATTGCAGAAAAATATAGACATCAAACAAATGTCCTGGCATCATCCTAAAGAACATACTTAACATCAGAAGGTAGTACAAGGGATGCTGCAACCCAACAGCCAACAATGGGCTTTATGGGCTACACAATAAAATATGGTAGGAAAAAGTTCCAGGTCTATATGGCACTGCTTTATGTCAAATAAGATTGAAGAGTTAAAAACTGAAGTGCCTGAGTACTGTGAAGACGACAAAGCCCTCTGAGGAAAACAGGACCTGGACGGAGGCTACGGGGAAAATTGAACAGAACAATGCGGCATTCAAACGGAAGGAGTGCCAATAAGAGAGGAGAATGGGAAGAAATGTGACATCTGCTGAGCGTACAACCAAATGTACACTATGTCGGTATGTATCACATATCTGTTATTACCATTATTATTTAGTTCAACTTAAGAACTGGCATTCTCATGTCACAGATTAACACACTGAAGCCCAGAAAAATCACACCATTTTCCCAAGATCACACAGCTAGTGTGTGGTCTTCCTGATTCAGCCCCAGATTCTTCACTAGACAAAATCCCAATAGATTCCCATCTTCCACTACAAATTCAGCTATGGTTTCCCCAACATGTCACCGGAGAACCCCTCTTTAAAACCCATTCCAAATATTCCACCTTCCCAAGACCCTCATTAATTTTCAATTACCTAAGAAAAAAGTGTCCAAGCATCTTGCCATGTGATGTGAGATACTTTATGATCTGGCCCAGACTCTATTTCTAGCCTCTGTCTCTCCATTACACATGCTTCCCACAATCATCATCCTCTCTCTTGCTTAAGCACCTTTGAAAATGATATTCTTTCTGCAATTCAATTTGCCAAACTCCTATTCACCTCCACTCCACTCAAGGCTCAGGTTAGACATCACTTCCTCAGAGAAGCCTCCTTATATAAAGCAAGTACCCTATATAAATTAGCATCTTCTTCCTTTTGTGTTCCTCTAATGTACTATGTATAAGTCAAATGAAGCATGCGCCCAAAGTATACTGTCTCCTTTTCTGGAGTTTGAGCTCTTCAAGGATAAGGTAATCTCTACATACTGTGTACTCTCATATAACAGCTACTATGTAAGAACATTTGATAAACATTTATAGGAAAATGGCAGGCTTAATCTAAACACCAAGGCAAAATATATTCTAATTACAAAGGTAAAGGTAAGCAAAAGTCAAGTCAGCAATCACATGCATGTGCACACACATCCCAAACTAAAATGTCAACACTGCATTAAATTATAGCAAAATAGAGACTCAGTCAATCATTTCCACGCATCCTAGGTAACTTACCAACATCAGAGATATGAATGTTGGCAGTACTTGCCAAGGAGGACATTTCACTGAGAAACATGGTAGTAACACTTTGTTGAATGAATTATATCCAAAAGTGCCACACCAAATACATGCCTAGGTGTCAAAATTTCAAGTTACCTTGATCTCTCATGGTGGTCCATAACAATAATGAGAATAATTTCAATCACAAATGTCTATGGGTTTCCAGCTGGGAATCTCAGAGCCCATAAATGATATCTACAACGATAAACCATAGGTTTGATCCAGAAGATAAATATGGCCTCATTCATCAGCCCACAAAGTGAGACAAATTCCACTTAGCAAAAAAATCTGGGACAATGCTGCAACATTCTTTTAAAAGAATAGCATGGGACTCCACCCAAACCCTGAAGCATCAACACTATAGAGTGACAGTTGGCAAACTCTAACAATACAAATTCAGTAAAATATAAACTAGGAACATTTATCCTTTCAAAACTCATAATTTTACTTACAGAAAAGATTTCATACTTTGTAAGTATAGAGCTCTGGAGTTCAAAATGCAAACTAAGATAGTATTTCACACATAAATTAACAAATGTTTACAGACCCATGCTGTTTCTTTCATCAAAGACCTTTTATGAACTCAACTATTTTTCATCCTTTTTTATGATCACTTCAAACTAGGCAAGATGCCAAGTTCTAAATCCAAACAATGTTATGTAAACAGAATTTCAAAATTTTATCAATAAGATCACCCAATCACGGTTTACTGAAGTACAAGCTTTGTTACCCTATATTTCTAAATGGCCTGTACATATATAGAAGATAAAATTCCAAAAGCTGCCTAGAACCTTCAGAATAGTCAATTTCAAATGTACTTACATTTAAAATATATGCTTTATTACTATCCAAAGAGCTAACAGTATTCACCATAATAAATAATGATTTACTTGTTCACTTTACATACAGCAATAAAGGCATATTAAAATCTACATTTGGTTGAGTAGAAAAAGAAGCTGCAAAAAAGTGAGAGGAATTCCTTCTACTTAAAGGTGAAATAATGAACAACAAATGATATACAGATGGCTCTCCACATCTGTGGGTTCCACATCCACAAGTTCAACCAACCACAGAAGGAAAATACTGGGGAGAAAATAAAGGTGCATCTGCACTGAATATATACAGGCATCTTCATGTCATCATACCCTAAACAAAACAGTACAACAAATATCCACAAAGCATTTACATTGCATTAGACATTACAAGCAATCTAAAATGACTTACAGTACATGGAAGGAAGTGCAAAGGTTATATACAAATATTATGCTGTTTTGTATAAGGAAATTGAGTATCTGTGGCTTTAGGTTCCTGGGAGGGAGAGAAGGACCAGAGACAAATACCCTACAGATATGTAGGGACAAGTGTAACCTCTCTAGCTAGCTCCAAATGTAATTGGAAAACTAAAACATTCATGGAAATGATTTACACCAAATTCAGAATCCTGGTAACCTCCACATATGCAGGCAGGGAATAAGATTAGCAGGAAATACACAGAAGCTTCAACCGCATCAATAAATGTTTTGTTACACTTAACTGTTGATTCCACAAGCTCTCACTGGATTATTCTTCATGCTGTTTTGATATCCAAAACACTTCCTAGCAATTATTAAAAGCCAGTTCTCAGGTTAATCCAGTGCATTCCTTTCATAAAACATAAGTAAAAATAAATGATGCTCATGTTGCTGAACTGAGAGGCGTTATTTCTTAGTAAAGAGAAATTTATCAAGATGCAAAGTTGGAAGCTACCTATTGCTGTAATTGCATAGACAGTCTTGTGGTTATAAATGAAGAATATTAATAGCCAAATGTATCAAACACTTACTATGTGACAGGCAGTGTGTTAAGCACTTTATACAAATTATCTTCTTTAATCTTCATAGAAACCCAGTGAAGAAAGCACTAATATGATTTATGCCTGACAGATAATAAAGTTGGTGCTCTAAGAGTTTAGGGAAATTGTGCAAGGTCATGTCCCCAGGAGAGGGCGGGTAGGGCCTTAATTCCAACTCCAATCCCCCAGTTCTTTTCTTAATCTCACCTCCTTTTCAGAGTATCTCACCAAATAACCTTAATTCCAACTCCAATCCCCCAGTTCTTTTCTTAATCTCACCTCCTTTTCAGAGTATCTCACCAAATAACCAAAGCTATACCATGAGCAGTCTGTGGGGAAATTAGCAAAGGCACCCTTTCTGGAAGTTACAGCCCCTCATGGACTATGAGAATTCAGGCCTGCTTACCTCTAAGCCCAGGTATCTTTGTATAGGGTCCCTGCATAACTGGGAACTGTGGTCCTGTCCTGCCCTCATTTTTACCTGCCTCTGTCTGCAGTACTGCTTTGATGTCCTATTTTCCTCCTAGAATGCCTAAAATGCCTGTCATGAAGTAGAATGGGTCCCAAATGCCTGGGAAACTACAGTGTCCCTAAGTTTCAAATAAGACTCCCTTGCCAGTGAGCCCTTGCCTGGATCAGTGAGAGCCTATAATGGAGGCCAACTGACTGGCCCCCAGCCAGCCTGTTTCCTTGGTGTCCACCTAGCTAATGGGGACCAGTTTCCATATGTGGGCAACATGTGGGACAGTGGCCTGGGCTCTAAGCGTAGCACAGGGATCCCTTCAGACAGACTCATGGCTTTTAAACTGCATTTTCTGAGCATCATGGTGGTCCAAGTGGCATCTTAGGAACCATCACCAAATAGAATTTTGGCTGAATAAGCACACATGCATCTAGGTCACAACTCATGTATCCCAACAATTTGTGTCTTATCTCCATTGGTGTTTGCATAAGGTTTCGTTTGAAAGGAAAAAAAAAAGTGTTCTTTTGCTAAAGCTATAGCATCACTCCAAAGTATCAAAACCACTCCCCTAAATCTTTTGAGCCTCCACCATCATTCCCTGACTCCTAAGTCCCAAGCATTGTTTTGTTCATGCATTTTTACCCCAGGCCACTAGAGTGATGTTTCCAAAGCTAGCATCACACCTCTTCCCTGCATATGGCCTCTGTAATCCCAAGCCCATTAGCTAAATCTCCTAACTCTGCTGGTACCTGGTTCCCACCTCTCCTTAGTTTCATCTATTTTTATCCAGTTCCCACATACATGCCTTCTGTATATGAAGTCATCACCACTGTCAACATGACATGCTCTCACAGATCTCTGGGACTTTGCTAGTCCTTTAACCTGGAATACCCTTCTCCAACTGTCCCTCTGAGACCTCATATACAATCTTTAAGACTCAACTAAGTGCCCTCCCATTCATGAGACTGCTTTGACTCTCCTCCAGTTTCCACTTTGGGCAGTACAGTGGCCCCCATCCTCCGTGATTCCACCAATTTTGCATTTATTTCTCTCATATTCTTGCCACAGTACACTGTGAATGTCTTTTGTGAGGCTGCCTGATTATTTCTCTGGATATATCTTAGCACTGCCTATAAATAGTCAAAAAAGCACTGACCTGACATTCAAGGCTATCCTTGCCAATCCAGTATCAGTTCGCATTGTTAACTTGGCCTCCATCATTTCCTTCCCCAAGCCTTGGACTCCAAAGAACTATCTTCTTCTGTTAGGTAACATGCCTCATGCTTTCTCAACCTTCTGACTGCTCCCTCAGCCTCGCTCATCTCTTCAAGCTCAGACCCTACCTATCTGTCACAGTCTAGCTCCAACTGCCCTCATCATGAAGCCTTCCCAGAGTGCCCTGGCAGGAATCAATTTCCTGAGTTCCCACAGGTCTTTAATGGTGTCTTTATGTTTGTCTTGTGCCACGTGGCAACTAGATTGTGAGCTTCTGGCAAGCAGAGTATGCTCCATTCATCTTTGTGTCCCCAGAGTCAACAGCGGTGTCCAACGTGGTTTGCTGACAGAATGAAGATGAATTCTCAGGGCTATTTTTAAAAGAAGAATCCTTATTAGGAACATGCAAAGTGCAAATTCTAGATTGTGCTCCTTTTGCCTCCTTAAGAAAACTATTATTAGATGCATAATTTCTCCTAGGGTGTACAACAGACTATCTAAAGTATATTGAAAAGGTTTGTGAAAGAAACAAGAGCAAGAACAATAGAATGCCTCTTAATGGCTTCTGATGAGAGACCATAGCCCAGTCTTCTACTGCGTGCTTTGGAAATGCCCTTTCCTCCGTCAGAAATGGAACTGTCAATAAACTCTGTGCCCCAGTGCAGGCTCTACCCTGGTTCTTTATATGCCAGTTTGTCTATCCCTCCAGTAATAATTTTTATTTTTAAGTAAGAAAAAAATACTGATTTCATACATAAATCTGATGCTTTTCCTAAAATACTTAAAGGTGCTAATAACAAATCAGCATGCCCATCATTGACCAGATTCTTGAGTAGACCTGAGGACTTATCACAGTCATGTGAAAGAGTATGCTATTGTTTTCTTTTCAATGTGTGATTTACAAATGAATGGATAAGTTAGAATGCTAATGACTATACAAGAAAACAATGGCTTATCTTCTCAACATTGTGATTATGATATTGCTTTGACATACAGCTGATTCATGAACTTTTCAAGAGTGAATAATGTATATTGTTCTATTATTTTCCTTCATAAACATTCAAGTCAAGTTACTACACTGTAACTGGTTTTCTTTTCTTTCTTACAAAAAACCAAAATAAAACAAAACATCCCCAGTGGGTCCTCAGTAAATATAGTTGTTTAAAAGTACTCCATCAAGATCTCATTTTGACATAAAAACTCAGATATGGCTCTGTATTTCTATTTTACTTGTGTTAAATCACCCTCTGTTTCATAAAAATCCATACACTTTCACAGAACTTGAAATTATTTTTAAACTTTTTAATATCAACACCTAAACCCAAGATGAGTACGAAGTTATATGAGACCAATTTGATGACACTTCAGTGTGCTTCTGCATATTAAAAGGCCATTGTGATGGAAGGGACACAATAATTCTTTCTGGACAGCAAGTCATCTGAGGAAATGTTAATGTGCCAAGCCAGTAGTGATATAGGGGAATGAAACTTTTGACCTACTCTGTCCATGAGTTTGTTTTCTCTAAAATCAAAGAATGAATTTTAGGAACAACAGAGGTTAAGAGTAGAATATATTTATTGAAAGAAAGCTTCTGTCTGAAGAGAGTCAGAAGGGGTCCCAAGCGGGTAGCCAAAGACTGTCTTTTTTAGGGACTTTTATAGAGCAAAATTACGGGGTGAAACAGGTTTAAGGCAGGGGAAAACTAGAAACTCACAAGGAAGATGGGCATAAGGTGGGACATAACTATAATTAGCCAATAAGATCAATAGTTCAGGTAAAATTGATTACATCAGGGCCAAATGGGGAAGCAAGGCATATAGAAAGAGGGAGTTCTTGGAGCTGTGACTCTTCCCTTGGGGGATGGGATAGTGACTCCAAGCTTTCTCAGGGTGATAAGGAACTAATTAGAATATCAGTCTTTAGGATGTGGATGCATTTGTTTGATCCTTTGTCTTGAGGCCTGGCCCACAGCAGGAGTCTGTCTCCCCCACAGTTGCAAGGTATCTGCTCTAGGTCTCCAAGGAGGACCTAGCCTTGTCTCACTGCCTAGAATATTTCTAACTAACTCGGCTGCCTGCAACAATAGGAGCCTCGTTTCCTGATTCAAACAGGAGGCTGGTGTCCAGGCTCCTACTAACATGGCTTGCACTTTCTGTTTCTTCCTTCCTCTTGCCCTCTCTTCCTTTCCTTCCCATGCCTAATATGGCTTCCATTTATTTGGCTTCTACCATAAGTGAGGTATTTGATCTATCCTTGGTTTCCAAGGTTCTGGTTTTAGGTGGTAAATATTACTCAATGAACCTTTGCACAGAGCCCTAAGGACAAAAATCTTCAAAGGAGAAACAATACCAACTTTTTCACAATCGGCAGACACCACAGTATTCGGGAGACAGGCAGACACCATAGTATTCAGGAGACAGTTTAAATAACATTCCACAAACGCTATGCCAGAACTCTGCAAAGTGAAATTCATCTTTATATCATGTTTTAACAGTCAGAATCTGCTGGCAGATACAGATTTTCTCAAATCAAGTTACAAATTTTACATAACATCCGATTAGGCTAGGAGACTTGCAAATTTTATTACCTGTGACTTTTTTACGCTGAGCCAAAAACCAAATATATTTTAATTTCCAGATTAAACATATGTCATTCCCCCAATGACTTCCACTATCAGACAATCAACAAATATTCACCAAATGTATATTTCAGAGTAAGCAATAAGAGAGATTCAAAAGCAGTTTACAATCTGGCTGGTCCCAATCCTTAGAGAGATACAGATAAACAAAATAGCCACAAAATTTAAAAGTCAATTAGCAGTCTAAGGAAATTTGCAAGTGCCAATGAATAGCGGTATCAAAACATGATGTAAGAGGTACTTCTGTGACAGACCCAACACAACCTAAATGGTTTGAAATGGTTTTTCTGAGACATCATAATGTCCTACTAGAAACTGAAAAGACTTCGGTTTTAATCTCAGCTATGTCATTATCTCTTGGGCCATGAATCAGCATATTAATGCCCTTGACTATTGACTGTCTCTTCAATGCATTTGAACAAAACAGACTGACTCTACTTCATCAGATTGTTCTAAAGAACAAGCGATATGATTGATATGGAAAGCATATTTAGCAGCTGTACTATGGTACTATTCCCTCTAACCCTCTCCAGCTCTCAGTTCTTTGAACAATATGTAGGCAGAATACTGAGCCACTCTCTGAAGCCACTGAGTTTAGGATAATGAGAGAAAATGGAAGGAAAGGATTAGAGCTATCACTTACTCCATACTATCATAGAGATTTTCAAACATCTCTATTTCTACCCACTCAAGTCAAAAAACACCAGAAATATGATACCAAGTATTTTCATGCAAATACCCCAACAATTCCATCACAAACATAGAGCCAAAGCCTGCAATCCAAACTACCAAATCACATAAGGAATGTTTGTACCATTAGAAGTTTAGAACACTATGAAAAATTCAAAGGAGGGCAGCAGCAAACTAAGAATGTGATTATGAGAGTTGGAAAACCTCAAGAGACATAAATCTATATGGCTTGTGTTTAGATGTCTCCCCAAAGCCTCACATGGTTATAGGTGGGGCTTTTAGTAGCTGGACCTATTGTTTGTAATGCTGAAATTGTTTTACAGTATAATATTATGATCAAGGCCACTAGGATTAAGGATGTGTTATCAGATTTAAATAGCGGAGACAAGATATAAGACATCAAAAAGAGAAAAGAAAAACCCCAACTGCTACTCCAGCAGACAGTGGACCCTGGCATAATCCACATATTTCTGGTTTTAGGCTTATACAGAATGCAAAAGTCTTGGGATCAAGAAGGCTTCCACTTGGATTTCAGAAGAAGGTCTGAGAAGCCAGCAGTATGTCCCTGAGAGGGCAGTGTATGAAGTTATGAGTGTGAAGCCTAAAGTGCTATAGAGATGCCAGAAGTTTAGAGAAGCCATGAATGTAAATCATCTAGGAAAACTGCAAAGAGAGAGCAGAGCTGACCACAGAGAGAAATCGTGGGAGCTACCACCACTGAAAGTGCCCTGGGGGAGAGTTACCCAAGCCCTTTGGAATTTATAACTTTCCACAGATTGACAGAGATGCTAAAAGTGAAACTATGAGATTTAATATTTGCCCTGCTAGATTTTATTCTTGCTTCATTCCTGTTCCTTGCTATCCTCCTGTTTTTTAACTTTTAAAAGGCACAATATAAAATAGCCTAACTTGTGCCATTAAATGTTAAGAATGTTTAACTTTCTTTTCACTTATATTCATTTCTTGCAATTAAGAATTTGCCTTAAATCTCAGATGAAACTTTAGACTTAAACTTTTCAATATGTTAAAACAGTTAAGACTTTTACAACTCTTTGAGATTAAACTACATTTCACATAAAGAGATATGCATGAGTCTTTAAGGGGCCAGGGCAGAATTTTATGATTTGTGTTTAGATTCCCCAAAAGACCTCAGGTGAGGCTTTTTTACAGGCGGCTGGATCTAGAGTTTGTAATGGTAAAGTTGACTCATGGTAAAATACTAAGATCAAGGGCACTAGGTTTATGCTACCCATCCTAAGCAGTCTGGATAAGACATAAGTGATAGAAAGAAGTGATCATGCGTTGTTGCTTTACCACCTTCTGCCAGCCGTGAACTATTTCTCCTCTGCTATGCCTATCTGCCATGCCTGCCTGCCTTGGCACTAGACAATTATAGACTAAAATCTGTACATACTATGAGCAAAATAAACCTTTTCTTCCTTAACTTGTGGGTATTGAGTATTTTGTCTCAGCAATAAGAAAAGTAATTAAGACAAAATCTAAGGACTTTAAACAAAAATCAAATGAACCATGCCTAGAAAAATATCACAACATGTGCTTCATGTGGTTTTAATCTGCATAATTTGGGTGTCAGGTCTATAATCACAATTTGGGTGTGAGGTCTGTAATCAAAGCCAATTTCTTTCTTTCATTCTTTGTCACAAACTCATTCCACTTATCTCCCTACTTTAGCCTATGATTGCAGACATGAATAAGGGATTAAACTGCAGGTCAGTATTCCAGATCTTCTGTATATCTTTTATTATCTGAAAATCATTGACTCAGCGAAAAAGAAAATGAAAAAAGAAAAGGAAGTCAACCACTCAAACTGCCTAAAGGATTTATTAAAAGCTATTTACATATTGCAAACCAACAAGATCAAGCACTGACACATGTATGTGATCAAACACACAAGTGACTTTTAAACAATAGCTTTACTTTGTAGAACATTTAATAAAGGTCAATATTCTATGATGCTGCCTGTCATGGGTTATTAGAGGAGGAAATGGATTGCAACCACCACAAGAGTGTTATGAAGGAAAAGAGGTTTGACAGGGAGGGCTCTTATCACTAGATAAGTTCTCATTCTTAATCAAAGTCCTTTCCAAATATTAAAACTGCCACAGTGCATAGGAGTCAGTTAAGGAAGGATTTCTTCCACAAGTGTACCAGAGATAATGAATAACTTGGAATGTTCCAAAGATTTAACTTGAGTGTCTCACAGTGGGCTAGTAGACAGTGGACTAGAGCCACACACCCAGATGTGTCCCTTTCTTAATTTTTATACTCGGTTCACCCTTCTATTATATGTCTTCAAACTTTTCATAACCTTTCCTGAGTTTATGGCAATTTTCTCATTCAGAAAATTCATTCTTTCATTTCTTTAGTAGAAAAATGCATCTTTCTCCAAATAAAATAAGTTTTCAAATTTTATTTATGCTCATTTAATATTGAGTCAAGCAATCATATGATTTCAAAATATAAAGAAAAACACACAAAATAACTGGCTTCATGTTTCAGCTTCGTACTTAGCATTGTGATCAAAGACAAACTGTTTAACTCTTCTGTGCCTTAGTTTGTAACCTAAATACATAATCTCACATTCATAACTCTCAGTTCATAATCTCACCAATTACATGAGATAGAATAATACAAACAATCTCAAAGGACTGTGATGAAAACTGAAACCAGCCTTTCATATGAAAAGCACTTTGCAAATGGCAACTGGCTCATTATATGTTTTAATGTACACATTTGCCTGAATTTTAGAAGTGTTTTGGACTGGTCTGATTTATTTCCATATGCCCAGCATCCAACACAGAGTAAAGACCAAACTAGACACTTAAAAGATTTTTTATAGTAGCACCAATGACAAAGGAATGAAATGCATTCCCTGAATGTCCCCACAGTATGCCAAGAGCAGAGACCATGTCCTATGTATCTCCATATCCATAGTATCCAGCACTGGGTCTAGCCCAAAGCAGTTTGATCAAATAAATGTCAACTGATAAATTAATGAGTGATTTGGTCAGACAGACCTGTCACTAATACCCTGTGTTCCCATGTTCTTTGTTTTTTTCCCATTCCTATCCCATCCTTTCCACCATATGGATTTTACTTTCCTCTCACTTACTACTCTCATCACAGGGTTTGCCCTGACTTACCTTACCCTTAGCATGTAACATTTTCCATCTACATGAAATGCACAAGCTCAGCTTTATATTTTATATCCTCTCAAATTGCTCACCAACATTTCAGACGTAACCATGTGAGATCACCAATTTGCATGCAAACTCTTTGGGTGCAAACACCAGGCCTTATCAATCTGTCAGATTCTTTACAAAGCCTGGCAGCCTGCTGGGCACTAAGCTAGATGATGATATTCTAAAACTTATGTTCCATAAGTGTATTCCATATCCAAATTATTCTAAACTCAGCAGCTATAACAAGAATTCTATTATCCAGAATCCTTACAACCTGAGTATTCTGAAATACTAGAAATCACCATCCTCTAGTTGTTAAGCCAGATGTTTAACTTTCCAAGTGGAGAATTCACCTACATCATGTGCATCAGTAATTGTAACAGGCCATACATCCACCTTACAATGCAGATAAATAGTGGTACAAAGGAAGTGTCTGGTTTAGCTGGTGACTGGGTAACTATGTGAGGGGATCACCACCTACCATTATCTCTGAAATACAAAAGTTGGCACACTGACCCCCTTACACAGAGACTGCTGGGCTGTAGACTGCTGACCTGTATTCTCACCTCTAAATGTCCATCTCAAATAGAAGCTCTTGTATTTGTCCTGCTTTCAAGCACAATTCAACAACTATTCACCAAACTATTCCCATGTGCCAGGTTTCACATGAGAGCAAATGATTTCCATAGTTTACTGAAGATTGGAACAAGCAGAACAGATGGCTGATAAGTATTAAATGCTTTTTAGCAGCATTTTGGACAGATAACTAAAGTAATAGCAGAAAGATAAAAGGATTCATTTGCTCATTCAACAACCATTTACCCAAAAGGAGCTCTACAGAGCCAAAACCTTAGAGTCCTGGTCCTCATGAGCCTCAGTCTCATGATGCCCATAAATGCAATCAAATTACTACTCTTTCATCAGAGATGCTCAAACTGTAGGGAAACACAGGAGGACCCACAGCTAGGCCTGCGTGAGGGCATCTGAGATGACCTTATGAAAGAAGGATGTGGGCACAAAGGAACCAGCCGTATTCCTTCCTCAACTCTGCCCCACCTCCTCAGGAAGACAGACATATACTTCCATGGCAGTTGTCTCTCCTCTTCCCTTCAGTCCTAGCAATGTCTGACAACCACTTCCTTCAGCTCTCAGGCTCCTTGGTGGAGAGTGTCCAGGCCTCTGGCTTGGAGGTGAATTGAGGACATTGGGGACTGGCTGTAGTTTAGTCTTGGGGAGAAGGTAATAACACAAAGAGGGATAACCCTGAAGGAGCAATGTCCTACCCAAGTGCAGTTGGTCATTCCACAAGCATCAGGGGCCTCCTGGGTACCTAGGTACTGAGCTGGAGTCACACACATGCTTGCTCTCAAGGAGTCCATTGTTCAGTGAAGGACAGACCCACAAATGGACAACAGAATGCAGTAGAGCAAGTGCAAGAACTTACAAATAAGGGACTAACATAGCAATGGAAATTGTCCACTAGGCTTGGGGAAAAGGATAAGAAAGGTGGGAAGTAGTAATAATCAAACTGAACCACAAAAGGACTGGTGGGGCAATTTCAGGTTAGTGAGGTGCGGAGCAAACTTTCTAGAAGACATAGGCTTTTTCTTTTTTAACAGAACTCAGGCTTTACCCAGACTACTACTTGAGAAACAGATATTCCAGGCCAATAATCTCCACAATAAGGGCTTATGTAATATAATAATAACAGTAACATTAATAACAATAATTAGTAAGTATTTATATGGTGATTACTATGTGTCTGTTATTCTAAGTATTATATACATTAACTGATGTAATCAATACAGCAACCAGTGTGGTGGGTACTATTGATATTTCCCTTTTACAGATGGGGAAGCTAAGGTACAAACCGTGTTCTTAACCACCTTCTACACCATGCTTCCTCTTTATTACAGATACTGAAGGTACTCATAGGAAAAGGGACCTCACTGAAAAGTCTCAGGGATACTCTGCCTTATATAAAAGAAGGGAAAATTTAAATACTGGCGATAGTGGAAGGCATTTCCTAAATAGTTTCAACTGTCTTTCCTGAAACACTTTGGATCTCCGAACTTCAGTAGGACCATCAGTTTTATGTTAAATAAACTGAAGTGTCATAAAGTTGCTTCTTTTGAAATTGCATACCGTTCTAGCCCGTATATACTATTAAGCATTCAGTAATATTTCTATCACTGACTGACAGCAGGGCAGGAAAAATGCAAGCTCCCCTGCTGAGTTGGGCCTTTCATTTTCACAGTACATTATCTTTTATTTGTCAACAATAAACCACCTACCTGTGTCCTCGGGTGGGGTGGGGAAAATATCAAAATGAAAATCATCCGGGCTACAGTAGTTTAGAGACCAAGCACATTGTTTGAAACATATTTATTTCGAATTTGGGGGAATTTTCTGATAAAGAGCTGTATTTTCTCTGGATGGCTGAACAATTTTGCACCAGTAAAAGCTTTCTAGGGAAAAATCTATTCATCAATCCAAGTACAAGTACCTGTACGGCACTACACCAAGCTCTTTCACTATCATATGGTGTGTTATCATCCAAGGAGCATAGTAGCTTTTTAATATTATTGTTTTCACTGTAAAGATCCAAGAAGCTGAGATCCAGGGAGATTAGAAACTCACTGAAGAGTGCCCAGTTCCTGTGCATTTCCAACAAATACATAGAGTTCCCTCCTCCCCCACATAAGCCGATCCAAAACTTCATGTAAGAATGAACCATTTAACTAAAGACAAAAGGCACAAGTGCCTTTTAACTAAATGAACCATTTAACTAAAGACAAAAGGCAGAAGTGTCTGCAGACCCTTCTCCACTTCAACAGCTATTTGTCCCAGCAGGGATCCACTCCTGTGCGCTATTTGCGAACTATCCACCAGGCAAACAAGCCAAAGACTACATATCACATGCCCAGACCTGGTCCAAAGGAGGCTGAAGCAGTAAGGCTTAGCTTAGAGTTTGTAACCTTCTCACCAAAGGACCAGATTTGGTCTTCCAGGACTATTGGGTCTATTCCACCATATCTATGTGGAAGAAGTGAGGTTTATGCAGAGTGGTGCTTAGGGAGATAGAAAAAGGATGCACTGACTAGTTCCAACATGAATCTCCAACAAATACTGAAGAAGAACCATTCCTCCGCCATTACTTTCATTTTTTCCGTAACTTTTACTCACACACTCAACTGTTCAATATGTCATCACCCGTATCTTGCAAGTGCTGAGGAGAGGCCAACCAATCTAATGGATACTTCCTCCTTGCTTCAGGAGTCCAATGGTTTAAAGTAGCTCAAGCTGAACCTCTGTACCAGGGAGATGATCACCTTTCCAAGATATCGGAAAACTTCACGCTTTCTCTTTTGCATGAATATAAATCTGCACACTTGCATTTGCAAATTGGCAAGTAGCTTCAGTATGCAAGCAGGTATATCCATGGGCACATACCATTTTAGTACTTGTAAATGTTATCTGGGTGCACATACAGAAATTTCAGAAGAAGCAATGAAAAAAAAAGCCATTCATGTATTTTTAAGATTCAAATAACTTGGGACTACTTTTGAAATTCTGCCTTGCAAAATTTATACAGAGATGTAGAAGGAAGTAATTCACCCCTGTTCAATCAAAAAAAAAAATCTTAACTGCCTGACTTCTGGGATATTTGTTTGTTTTTTTAATTGGGGTTCACATTTCCTCAGGTACTGTGCAAAATTTGACAATCCTGTTCCCTCAGGTGTCTGCATGGCTGTCTCTCTCAGAGTTTTACTCAATATCATCTTTTCAGTGAGTCAGTCCCTGACTCCAGACTAAAAACCACAATCATTTACCAGGTCTCTGTCTCTCTCTGTCTCTCTGTCTCTCTCTTTCTCTCTCCCCCTCTCTCTCTTTCTCTTTCTCTCCTTCAGGGACTGACTTTCCTCTCTAAAGCACTTGTCAACGCATAACTTCCTCTACAGCACTTGCCAATATATAGCATTCCTTTAGACTCATATATTTTGCTTATTGTATGTTCCTTTAAATGCACATAGAGATATACACCAGGAAGGTAGCAGGCTTTATTTTATTGCATGATAAGTCCTTACATTTAGATAACTGCCTGGAACATAGTGGATGCTCAGTAAATACTTTGTTGAATGAATGATGAATAAAAAATCCTTGTTTTCAAAATTGACAGAAATTTTTTCATACAACTCACAAGTGTCATTTCTGAATGAACATCCCTTTTCAGTTGTCATTTGCTTACACGTTTCTGCCTTAGCAGGACAGTCTTCATTTTCAGAGAAAACATATGCCAGGGCTCTTTATGGGGAGCATGCTCACTCTGATAGCCTTAATATAAACCACTTAGTTCTAGCACATGCACAGATGGAAGCAGCCCTGGGCAGTATGTACATTAACTTTATTTTTCACTAGAGAAAACTTCTTAAATCCATCCCAATAATTCAGAATTCATAAATTGCATGAGACCAACCTTTAGCTATTTATGGGGAAAGAGTGTGCTGTGTGCACCGAAATACTTGCTGGCCATCCTCACAGTAACTTCTTTCAAAAACATTTAGGTACATTTTAAAGATTTGCATGTCTTCATTATGGCCAATTGTGAAATCCATAAAATCTCACTAGTTAGATGTTCCTTTTCCTTTTTATATATGTGCATACTGAAAATTTCTCTTTAAAGCATTATATAACATGGGCATTTGGTGCTCTTACGGAGATGACTTTTATCACCCAGTGCAAGGATTCCAAATGGCTGTGCCTTGCCAGTGTTGGCCTGCAAATCTAGCCTTCATCACCATATGTAGCACCAATCACCATACGTTTTCCTAGGTTTTGCTTCTTTATGAGTTATGGTTATGACTTTTACATTCTGTCATTCTGAAACAAGAGTAAACTCTGCTCCGTGAGAGCGCACAGGGTGGAGTCCCACTCCCAGGGTGAGCAGAGGCAGTCGCTGGACAGAGCTGACCCATTGTACACATGGAAACCATGCTGCCTTGCAGGTAAGTGTGGGTTAAAGTCAGGACATATCTCTGAAGAGCTCTTGGGGGGTTCCCATTCTCTGCCTTATTCCCCCCAGTAGCAACCACCTGCAATTCTTGAGGGAAACGTCTGTTATAAACACTAACTGCTTAAAAGTGTTTATCTTTTTTAAAATCAGCAGCCCTAAAACCTAAGGCCGGATCTGCAACTATCATCCACACTTTACAGGTGGAAATAGTGATATAAATGACATAAGTAACTTCCTCCTGCATTAAGGAAAAACAAGACAATAGAAAGTAGGGGAGAAAATCAGACTTTTTAAGACTCAGTCCAGTATGGGGGACCATGATATTCCTTCACTCTAGGGTTTCATATCCACTTTTGATTGGTTTCATCCTCATTTTAAAATACACTCCCAGCAGGAAAGTGCAGATGAGAGGTGCTATCCTGCACCTAACCAGGAAATGTACCTGTTGCATAAGAATGTGCCTGCATAATACTAGCCCACCTATTTGACCAATATTTAGTAAAGATTTGCTACGAAACTTAAAAAAGTAAGAATCATTAAGGACCCCTTCTGAAAATCAGTCTGCAGTCCCAGGGGGTAAGCATAAAAGGCGAAGAAAAGGAGATGAAGAGACAAAAATTGATAGTGCCCAATCGCACAACTGGTAAGTGCTATAAATGGCACTAGATTCCAGAAAAACAAAAGTCACAATTCTTGGTTCTTCTCTCACCATTAATCCCACGAGATATCCATGTTCCACTCATGGTATTCCTGGCAGTAAGCCCACCCTCCCTCAACCCTTGAAGAGTGCTTTCAAGTCTTTAGACATCATCCTTTTTCCTTCTCATCCTAGAGTCTCAGCCTCAGTCCAGATGACTGCATCAGCTCCTTGCTGCTTTCCCAGCCAAAGCCTTCACACACCTACACCATGACATCTTCAATTGTCCCTGTTAGATATTTTGAAATATATATGAACTAGAGCCTGATTCAATCATTTCATAATGCATATATACATTTTTCATTTATCAGTTTCCGGTTTTACTGGGGGAGATTTTGGCACTGAGGTACAACCCCAGCCTTTTTCTTTTGAGGAAGAATCTTGCTGAGTTACCAAGTTGCCCAGACCTGGCTCAAATTCACAGTCCTCTTGCCTTTTCCCTTCAGAACGCTGGAATTACAGACAGATGACACCATGCCAAGCCAAAAAAAAGAGGTTTTTTTTTTAAATGTGCATCAAATGACTTGGCCTCCCATCACGAAAGTCCTCAGAGTCTTCTCAAATCTTTCAACATGAAATTCAAAGTTCTGCTAACAACAGACAAAGGCCTTGAACCTAACAGGCCCTGAGGCAGCCGGGGGCCTACCTCTCCATGTGCACCTCAGGTCTCTCCAGCCACAAAGCCCGGCATGCAGTTATTCGTATCCACCTTTACAATGCGGCTCCTCTTCCTTCCTTCTCTCCATTCTTTTCACTTTATCTTCAGAAGTTCTGTGCCTTCTGCTTCAAACTGTTTTTCTATCCTCTTTGCTGGGCCAGCTCCCAACTCCTTCTTCAAAGCCCAGCTGACCCTTGCCTCAGGGAGGCCTCTCTCACCCTTCAGGGCCAAGTTAGTGGTGTGCTCCAGGCTTGCCTGCTTCCTGGGTGTTCCCTGTAACAACACTGCTCATATCCTTTATCGACACACTGTGTCCTTATCTGTCTTCCCCCTCTGGGCTGTGAGCTCCTCCAGGGCAGTAATCATCTATAGATTGATCACCATTTTCCAACACCTAGAATTAAGCCTGACAGAGTTTGCACCTAATGCATGCTCACCGAATAAATTATATGAATGAAACTGTCTGGAAAATTCTGTGTGGCACCATCTGGGCAAATACTGTAAGAGCACATTGCTTGTCAGGCAAGTGTTGAGGTCAAGGCCAGAAAGAAACACAAGGGATTAACTAGAAGCCAGATATGAGTTGTGTTTTGCCTGATTACACCATGAGCTGTCAAGAATGGTACTTATCTGTCAAATATCAATGGTCTTTTTGGTTTAATAAAAATTCGTGACCCACTAATACTACCCATATAACTGTGTGCCTTTGTATGAATAATAGATTACCATGCTTTTGGGACTGGTTGTGTCTTATAGTTAAACAATCCATTTTCCAAATATCTAAGATGTTATTCCTCACTTCTGTCACCGCTACAAAAATCATACATACAGACACATACAGGGATTTCTGATCATGGACACTACATCTGGGAATACTGCCAAGGCCTCTGATCTTCGCAGCCAAAAAAAAAATAGCTTTTACTTAAAATCTAATGAGTTTTATTCATTTTAAAAAGTATTCCAAGGTTTTACTCACAATCATCATTCAGACCAATGCATTAAATCATCATTGTGGCTGTCTCTTCCTATTTTTTTCTTCCTATCGGGGGACTTCCTTATTAATGCATGGAAAATGGCAGTTTTATATTCCAGTTTAAAAATCCGAATCAGTGAGACTGTCACTTAAGTGAAAGGTGCACCATTCAGCCCATGCAAGGACAGTCTGTGGAAGTGCGGTGACTCACTCCTCTAGGAATACCGACTGAACTCCCTGCAGCTCTTCAAGGAAGCCGTGTTCTTGCTCATCTCCCAGCCTTTTTATGTGCTATTTCCACCATCCAGGACACTCTTCTTCCTCCTCATTAACTGATGAGCTCTTACTCATTCTTCCAGTGTCAGATTAATGATCCCACTGCTAACAACACCAGACTACGTCATCTCCTTCGGTAGCTTTCCTGGAGTTTCACTAACCTTCTGTCCTCTCTGGTCAGGACGCTGCTTCCTTGTCTATTTCCCCCATCACTGGCTCATGAGCAAGGGCTCTCTTCCTTACCAGTGCTTCCCCAGCGCCCGGCAGAGTCTGCCATCTGGATGATGTTCTTTGAATGAATGGAGTCCAGATTCATAGGCATGTGTCTCTAAAGTGTTATCTATTCCCTGAAAATAAATGTATCTGCATGTTTTCTGTCCACCAATGGGAAAGAGAATGTACTCAACATTGCCAAGACTTTTATTAGAAACCAGAGTCCACGTTAGGAGGTTTCTATTTCTAGAAGCTTATAAAGATGCCGAGGTAGGATGAGAAGAAAGCAGGGGGCACGATAAACAAGGCATAGATGCCAATACATGCAGCGGGAAATCTGTGCCCCAAAGCAAAGACAACACACGCAGCACTAGCTGCCCGAACCACAGCCACATAAAATATGTACACACATCACCTTCTGAGGTGGCTGCACGGAGAGAGAATTGTAGTGGGTATATCAGAGGAGCCTGCCCAAATGAAAACTAAAATCCAGACATGCACACTTCCCGTATTGGATGCCAAGTATTTAATGAATAGTTGTCCCACTCACTAAAAAGGGTTAAGAAAAAAATGTGAGCTGTCACATACGTAAACCCAATTTGTGCTCCTGCACGTAAGCCACGAGTAACACATGAAAGAAGCAGATAAAAACAAACAAAAAAGTTAAATTGTTCCAAGACTAAGTAAGAAGTTAATTTTTTCCCCAAACAACAGAGTAGGTCAAGTTTCCGCTCAACTACAAACTCATGTATTTTGCTCACTTCAAGGGATCTAGAGGTGAATGGCTGGGTCTCTGAGCTAACAACAGTACAGTGGGAAAAATATACAGAGCAAAAGAGAAATGGAAGCAGAGTGCCAGGGGCACCAAAAACCACAATCTACATCCAAGGAAGGTATGAGCAATGACAGAAGAGAAGGCAAAAAGTATAAAAATAAATGAATAATAAATAGGCCTAAGAGGACCTGAAAAAGTACTATTCTCTCTCCTTACATTCTCAGACTTGTAATTCACTTAGATTGGCACTCTATACTCCAGGTCTTTCATGGTTTGAGTTCTTCCTTCTTATAATTCATGTTATGTCAACAACCCAAGACTAAAAAATAAGGAAACAAATAGAATATGTTAAAGTAACTTTCATCATCAATTTAAAAAGACCTATATCAAGGTGCATAGCAGAACTATTCACAATGGCCCAAAGGAGGAAGCTATGCAAGTGTGCATCAAAAAGTGAACAGAAAAACAAAATATGGCATTTACAATGAGTAGAATATTATTCGGCCCCCCAAAAGATGGAAATTCTGACATGTGATATGACATAGATGAACCTCAAAGACATTATATTAATTTAAATAAGCCAGTCACCAAAAACAAGTACTATATGGTTCCACTTATATCAAGTATGTAAAATATACCCAGGGAAATAAAAAAATAGTATAATGATTGCCAGAGACTGAGGAAAGGGTGAAATGGGCAGTATTTGTTTAATAGGTCTAGATTTCTTATTCACAAGATTAGAAATTTCTGAAAACCAGTTATACAATAATGTGAATATACTCAATGCTACCTAAGTATACACTTAAAAATTAAGGTGATTAATTTTATTACATGCAATTCAACATAATTAAAATAATGTTTTAAAATGTTTCCAATATTTTTTTATTTCCAGGTAAGTTTTTGCTAAGTCCCTAAATTTCCCAGGCAGGCTTTCAACTTGGGATCCTCCTGCCTCAGCCTCAGGATCTCAGCTATGTATCGCTGTGTCCAGCTAAAATGCAATTTTAGAGAGATGTCATGGCACAATGGTGCTCAGTGCACTTGTACAGCCATGAAGCTCTAGTCCAAGAAAACATGATTGTGGTACACAAAAACATCAAATGTGTACCTTGAACAGAATCGGTATATTACATTTAGTGGCAATTTTCCCACCTAATGAGTAAGATAAAGACAAAGGTATGAGAATGGATGAGCATACTTTTAAAATCTGTTCTTTTGTGGGAGAAAACAATACAAGCAGCCTTATTTAGGTCACATCAGTTACTGTAAACATCCCAAGGAAAGCATATTAATAACAGCCACCCACAATGGACCTGGTTTCAACCAAGGAATGTCACAGAGTCAGTGAAAGGTTAGGGGGTGGGGTAAGTCTCCCGAATCGTAGAAATTGAGCAACCTCTTAGATTTTAATTTGGATTTAGAAATAACACACAGAGTCACTGTTTTCAATAAGGAATTTGGGATAGGTGGTGTGTGAAAGATTTCTGTCTATAAATCATAACAGTTGATTGAAAAGAACACAAAATCAGAAAAGTACCCTAAATATTTATGCTGATTCTGGATTCATGATGAGTCCACAGGGCACATGCCTGAATCTGTCAGTGTGTCAGTGTGGAACCAGGGCTAGGTTCCTGCTACTACATGCCTTTATGGGACCTTGTAGAGCTCACTGCGTCTGATTTTTCTTTCCTGAAACAGGAAGATTGGGCCAAATGACTAGTAAGGTGCCTGCCAAAATGGAGGACAAAGAACTGGGAAGTTGCAGATGACAAGTGCAGAACAGTGAAAATGCACTTAATGCCACTGCACAGTCAATTTAAAATAGCACGTCATGTTGTATGTTTTACCCCTATAAAAAATCAAAAGTAATTGAAACTTTGAAAAAGGACCTGGGAAGCATAAATAGATATTTGAAACAGTAGTTTAGAATTAGAAATGCAAGAAACGCAAATACTTCCACATGTAGCATTTCAGCTTGGCTTTTATTTCTTAATTTTAATCAAGTAGTGCTAGACCCCTGAGGATATGTTCAGGTACACTAGAGATGACGTAATTAAAAGAAAACACTTTTCACCAAATAAGAACTCTTTCTGCATTACAACTTCTCCCCTGTTTTCCATGTGAGTCTAATTTGTATATAGAAGACTTCCATAAACCTGAGTGGGACAGAAATACAAATACAACAACAATGGCTAAAAGATTCCCATAAACTAATCTTCACTTTCACCTGATATGGTCAGGAGACTTGTTTCCAGCACAATATGTCGTCGCTCTCAGCGAGCCACTACTTTCTTTTCTCCCCGCCACATAAACTAAGCAACTCCGCTCAAGCTCCACGGCAGGGGAACAAGTTTATTATCTTTCCTGGGTTTTTCAAATCCTAGGGAGACATGCCTCTGCACTAAAATCAATATAAGATTTTTCAAACTATTCAGTTTTGTCACTTGTCTGGAGACAATGACCTCAGAAACGAAGATGAGCTGCCTTACTTCCCTTTCCTCCCTTTTCTGTGCATGCTGCCCTTTAAAGGTATGCTCTTTATGTCATAAATTCAAAGGTTGCTTTTATGTCCAGTGAGGTAGAGGGAGGAAGCCCGGTGTTTTTTAAATGGTGAAATCTGTCAAAGTTCCAGAGGCTCTTGTGATACAAATCAGGTCAGCCTATGCAGCCCAAACCCCCAATTCTATAAGGGAGATAAAAACCATTTATAACTCAAAGTAACTAGCAGTAATAGGTCAGTGCACTTGATTGGCCATGAACTAATTACAGCAGACACTGGCTGACGTCTGGAGGAGAGAAGAGGCAGGTGCACAAATGCCTGGCCCAGTCCTCACTCTCCTGTTCCCAACTCTCACTCTCTGCCGGATATACGTAGGAAAGTGATCCAAAAGAATGAATTTTCTTGACCACCCCAACTCATCCTGCACCAGAGTGCCAGAAGAATCATTTGAAAGAAGTCTCATTCCCACCCCTGTATCTCAATTAAGATCTGTTGAAGATGAAGCAATCAGAAGCTTGGAAGTTTCTGGATATGGACCTCCGCGACTGTGACAGCTGTGCGAGGCATCCCAGCCCTGCCCTCTCCGGAAGGGTCCAGCTTTTTAAATTCTCTTCCATCTCCACTTTCTTGGACAATTAAGAGGGAGAACAAGGTGAGACGAATAGTAAGGGAGAAAAGAGGCTTCTAAACAGTTAATTCATGAGGAAACATAGGACCCAAAACACACAACTGACAACATCCAGCAAAGAAACCCTTTTGGAATCACTGCCCCCTCCCCTTGGAATCTGTTGGAAGCCAAGGGCCACTGTTGTCAGAAAAATGCATGTTGCTTCGTAATTCCCGGAGGGCCTAGGATTGTCTAGCAATGTATTTCCCCAACTTGCCTAATGATAAGAATCACCCAGGCCTCTGTTTACAATTCAGATTATCAGACTTTGATTTTAAAGTTCAGATTCACAGGTCATTGGGAGGGGTTGTTTTGTTTTTAAATTAACTGTACAGGTGATTTTTACCTTCAGGCAAGCTGAAGAAACACTGCTCATGGGCATTGATCCCTAAACCAGTTGCATGTTAGAACTACTCCAGGAGCTTTATAAAAACAGTCACGCTTCCTAAGGCCTCCCCTAAAATACTCACTGAGGTGCTCCCTAGATCCCAGATTAATGATCTGCATCTGACTCCAATGCTAGTTACCTCTTGGTAGCTTGGACTAGCTCAAGCCCCAGGGGCTATGATGAGCACTGGATCACTCACTGCTCTGTGAATGAAAAGGTGGTTTCCAGATGTAAATTTGGGGAATATGACATTCATGAAGACAAGGAATGGTTGGTTGTCTGTTCTGCTCACTGCTGTATTCTCAGTGGCTAGGGTGTCGGCTGGCTCACAGAATGTTTAATACATATTAATTGAGAAAAATCAATGGGTGAATTAATTAGTATATGAATTAGTATGAATGAAATCCCCTAAATTGGAGTTTGACTGTCAGACAGAAACACAAATTTGTGGATCTGGTTCCATTTCCAATAAGCCCTCTAACAAGACTTCTATAACTTGAAAAATCAGTATGAAAATCACCACTGTTTGGTAATGTCAATACCATCAATGACCAAATTCTACGTAGCAGGGTTTTTTTTGATGCTTTTCCATATATTATGCCATTCCGTCCTTAAAATACTCACATGATAGAAATAGTCCCATGTTAGAGTAAGTGAAACTTAGGTTACTTACTCAAGATCACTCAATGAATAAATACAGGAAATTAGATGTGAACTTAGCTGCCTAAAATCTATGCTTTAACCTTGCATTCATTTTTACAGGGAAGAGGTCCATTGTCAATTAGCAATTGTATTACCCAAAGTAAATTAGCAATATTTAATCCAGTTTGATTGCTGCAAACATCAGAAGAGTTTTGCATATGCCATTTCAAAGTATTTAAAACAAAACCTAGGAAAACTGTGAATCATTATGATTCAAACACACATGTATTGATCACTTGTTCTATGAAAAAAAAATCTCTCAAGGAGATTACCATCTAACCAAGTAGAAAAGATATAAGCAAGTGAAAAATTAACCATGAGATATAGTCAAAGCAGTCCATGGACATGAACAGCATCCAAATTGATGACTCAGAGTCCAAGTACAAGGAACATAAAGTTCCAGTTGGGAAGGTGGAAGAAAGTCTTATTGAAGGACTTAGCTTAAGATTGGACTTGAAGTGTTGTGACAGTAGAAATAACAAGCAGGGCAATACAGATGGACAAACGCAAGGAGCTAGAGCAGAAAAGTTAGTTTGAAGACCCTCAGTAAGCGTTATCTTATTTATACTATTTTCAGTGTATCATTAGTAAAATTATACAGTATATGTCCACTCTAAAGGAAATATGAATAAAAACTCTGTCTTCTCTAAGCTAACCACTAAAGATTCCTTTTAGTGTATACATATATTATATATATATATATATATATATATATATAATATATGTATATAAATAGTGCTTGGGCTGGAATCCAGGGCATTGAAGCACATGCTAGGCAACCACTCTACCACTAAGCTACATCTTCAGACCTTGGTATATTCTTACAGGATTTATTTTAAGCATATCTGTATTTGTTTAGGCATATACATAGTTGCCTACTTGCATTAAATTTTAAATATACAAATATATACGTGCATATATGTATTCTATATATGTACATTTTCATATATGTATTTTTATAAAATACTAATAATAGCTTCTGTGATGGCCAGTGAGAAGGATCTCAAGGAGGTGCAGAAAAACCTTTCACACTGACAGGCACAAAATCACCCTCTATACATTGTCATACACAAGTCCTCCCTCAACACATGCACAAAACATGATGGCACAGATTAATGACACAGAATAATATCTTAACATAGTCCTGAGAAAGGCCAGGGAGTTAGCTCAGCTGCATAAGCACTTGCCTGGCAAGTGTGAGGTCATGAGTTCAATTCCCAGTACCAAAAGAAAAAAAAAATAAAATAAATATATATATATATATATATATATATATATATATACCTGAGAAAAACATGCATTTATAGCATAATTCAGGTGAGTATACACACACACACACACGCAGAAAGACAATTATTTGTATCTACTGGTATATTATGATATGCAAGGAAAAAAGACTGGAAGGAAAATCTCAGAGAGTTAATCTGGGAATGAAGTCTTTGGTGATATTTTCTTCTCTATGCTTTTATGTTGTTCCAAACTGACCCCTGTAAACATGCATTATTCTGTAATCTCAAAAAACAATGCAATGAAAAATAACCAACATAAAAGCCCACAAATAAATTCAAAACAGTCGTGAGTGTTCTGCTCAAGATGCATCCTCTGTGGTTTTGGCACAACCAAAATTGAATTAGTGTTAACCAGAAGACAGAGAAAGCAAGGCTCTCTTTTTGGCCAAGCCTGGACTTCAAGATTATGATTGGAGTCTTGGTCTTCTGTGTCTGCCTTTGAGGCATCCAGCGGGGGCGGGGGTGTTTAGAGCAAGAACAGGGAGGGGGCACCCCAGCCACCTCCACAATGCTCTGGCAGCCACCATCTTAAGGCTTAACATTGCCTCCCACCAGCTACAAAGTACCAGCAGGGTACACCAGGAGGTTGCTGGCTGCTCCTGCACCGGACGCCTGGACTCCGCCCCCCTCCGCCCCGCGCAAGGAGCCACCACACCAAGAGCTCGAGACGCCTTTTTGCTGTGTCTCCACAAGACCCAGCCGTGCCACAGGCACCCAGAGTAAGTGGGCAAAGTCCTAGGTTGCCCACCACTGCTGCTGCCGCCGCCGCCACCACCACCCGGAAGGAGCTTTGTCATGCCGAGCGCTGTGCAGCTCCTCTCCAACTTTCACCTTCGGTGACACAACTTTTCCGTGTTTCTTTTTTAGGCAGCTGCCATATCACGAGGTTAATGAGCACGCTGAGGTTTGTAATAAACCTGCCGGCCAGATACATGGCGACTAAGAGACGCTGGTTGACCGGATTGTTCACAGCCACCGTATGGTTCCCAGACAGTTGGAAAACAAATGCTCTCTGGAATTAGAGCATCTAAGGAGCGCCCTGCACTGTTTACAGGAGAATGGCTCACATTGTTTCCAGAGCCCAAAAACCAAACACAAATTCAAGAGCTGTTGGAAGCCTTAATGGTCAGTAAACCCTGCCAGGGAAAGAGGGAAGCACACACACAGAATCAAAGGCAAAGTAAGCAGGTCAATTCGCTATACTTTCAAAGTCATGGTTAAAAGAAGATTATGAAAATATCTATGGGCATATTCAAGAAGTGCACCCAGCCTGCCTTCTTTAGGTTGTTTACTTCTACTTTAAACAGCAAGATAAATATTTTAAGAACTTGAGTTGTTTACTAAACGTCAGTTTTAGAGTAGCAGAAATGTTGCATTATCTGAAGGGATTTTAGAGAACTGGGTTTCGTGTTTGTTATTAAACTTACCTATAACCATGCAATAGATCTGTCATTGTTAATTACTGCTGTTAAACATAGGTTCCTGCAGCACAGAGAAACACTACATGATTCCCAACTTTAAGAACTATAATTAATATATGCTCGTTCAAAGCATCTCAGTTAACAAGATATATTTTGGGAAATATTATCTAACTGAAGGCAGCATAAATAGTATAAAAAATAAAGCTTGTGCTTTTTTATTTTTCCATTTAAATGAGTTATATAATAAGTAGCGAAAAGCTCCTTCTGTGGAGCCACACTTTAAGGAGATGGGGGAGATTTCTTTCATTGCAGTTAATACAGCAGACCATCAAAAGAGAAATCTCAAAAATGAGAATCCTCCAACTAGCTCAGCACACCCAAAGGAACCCCATTAATTTAATAAAAACCACTGGCATCTGTTGAAAAGGAGGAAAAGAAAATAATAGAGAGGAAGAGACAGGGAAGGAGAAGCCAGTAGGGATGAGAAGGGAAATGAAACATGATTCTGAGGCGAGACAGAATGAAAGCATATGCCAAGTAATGAAAAATATAATAAAATAAACAATTGAAGTTGTAATCAACAGTGAATTGCAAGGAAGTGCAATCTTGAGCACACAGGTGAAATAAGCTCCCAGATAGAGTTCTAGAAGAAATTATCACTGCCTTCAGGCTGGCAAAGCTGAAATCTTGAAGGGCATAAAGGATGCCTTATAGCTAGGGCTCAAAGCAATAGCCCAGTGAGGTGAAATTCCTATTCGTGAGTGCCAAGTTAAAATGCCCAAGGCCAAAGCATAAAGAAAGGGTACCCTTAAGGGAGGACTGGTTTTCTTTCTTCCCAGTGTCCCAAGACCTAGCACAGTGACTGACAGAGAAGTCACTTAAGAAATGTTCAGAGATTTGATCAACTGAACAAAGATCACAACCCTAGAGAAAGCATGTATATACCACTACACTCTTCCTAATTATCTCCAGATTGTCAAACAGAAAAAATTTGGTCTTGTGCAAACTTGGCTTTAAAAAGAATCAACTGTGTTGTCTAGAAACACATTATGATAGAATGGTTAGGAGGTGAATTTGTAGTCAATTAAGCCTGGCTCAAATTTTCATTCTACTCTCTTGCTAGCTCAGTAATCTTAGAATGACCAACACGTTAGAGAGTGAATTTGTAATCTGTCAGTGTATCTTTCTTTCATTAATTGTTATAAAGATTTCATGGCAGACCTTAGAACTTCAGCCAGAATTACTTCACCAAATTCTCCAGTTGTTAGAAAGTCAACCATTAATGATTAATTCATTTGTGTTAAAGTGTTACTTTTGGTAATCGTTTGTTACAATATAAATATCTACCTGATGCAGCCACTAAGAATCAAAACTTTCTCCACCACACCGTCATCCTACATGTCAACAAATAGGAAGTGAGTACAGCAAAGTACCAATAGCTTCTGATAGATACATGGCACATGCACTCTACAATCATTTATTGATTACAACACAAGCACCCTGGTAATAATTTGCAATTCACAAACTACACAGTTTCCCTGAAGTCCATGTACAGTGCACAAATAGCCATTTCATTTGGCTGTCATGAGGAGTAAATGAGATATAGGTAAAAATAATTTACATCTAATAAACAGGAAATGTTCAGTAATTTATAGCCACTGTAATAATGATAGCAATTTAAATTATGAAATAATTAATAAAACATACTGCTGCCTAAAGAAATCCCTTGCCTTTCTTAGGTAATTCAAAAAATATCTCTTGTAGCCTAACAAGGTGCAAGACTCTGTTAAATAATATGGGACAGGGAGGGTGTCCTCTCAGAAACCAAAGACAAGACAGGGAGAAAGAGAACCAACCAGGGAAGGAAGCATGCTGAAGTGAGGGGTGGCTAGCTTTTGTAAACCAAAGAGTGCACACCTCATGATTTTATTTAGATGGAATTTAATAGCAGGCATAATAAATATGCGATAATAGAAATGACTAGGAAGGGGCATAACTTTCTACAGTGACAGTATTCTACTTTTTGACATTGGTACTAATTATATGAGTGTAAACATTTATCAGAATTCATCAAGATGCATACTTCAGAGCCGAGTATTTTTCTGCAAGTAAATTTTAATCACAGAACAGTAAATTGAGGCTACACTATTTTTTAATTAACTGTTTCTAATTTGGCCTCTGACCAGGTTTACTTTTCACCAGATTTTTCCCCCTTACAGGCCTTACTGATAGGCTCTAGAAAGAATGACAATCACAACTGAGAATTTCTTTGAGCCAAATAGTGACTACATAGAGACCAAAACTGACATCTCTGTCAGCAGGCCAAGCAAGTGACCCAACTTAAGATGGCCCTTTTATCTTCCTAGAATGTCAACCAAAACTGTATACCAACAGAGTACATGAATACTGCTAGATTTATATGAATAAGCAACAACAACTACTACCCTCTGCCCTTTGCCTGTGAGCAAGGTCACCAACCAGTGACACTAAAACCATTCCTATTTGGAAATTAATACTGAAAGTAATTTCAAAGAACAGGGCCAAGTTAGGGCATAAGAACTGCTTTGCATTAATCTTAATATACAACAGTACTTTAGGTTTAATACTTCTTACAACTGTTATCTCTTAATAAATGGTCTGCATTTTTATCATGCCCTAAGAATCAAAAATTTCTCAAATCCCTATTGTCAAACTTAATACCATGAAAACAACTGCCTCAAAGAAAAACTTGGTCATCCAATTCAAAGAGAAATTGTGCCAGAGGGTTGAGATGGTGCTAACAATGAGTACTATTTATTATTTCACTGTCTTCATGGAAATCTACCTGCCTAAGAATTGTTTCACCAGCATGATGTGACATTCAATAAAGTGATACAATGCTGTGGAAAAAATGGCACATGCAAGATTCGATGGAATTTGATGAACTGGTATATCACAGATAGATAACCTACACTTCAGGTTGACAAAAACTAAAAATGAACTACATTATACCTGACAATGTGCCCGAAATCTATTCTTTGACCTGTACTGATAAATCTGGTGATTATGATGTGTCTTGTGGATTAGGAAATCTACAAAAAGGACAATAGAAAATGAGATATACAGATGTTTATATTTTATATTAGTTGTGAATACTATATTATGCTAAAACTACATTGTTAAAACTATATTATTCTGTACTAGTTGTTTAAACTATATTAACTGTATTGACTTTTTAATAGTAACATTAAGCTTAGTTATAGGCATGTAGGATTCCTTTCACCATATACTTTTAATGTGATTTTCTTCTGCCTCATGTTGTTTAATCTTGGCAATTATTTTCTATTAGTTTCAAATTTCTCAACTCCAAAATTATAAGCCATAATGCAGCAGATACTAGAAAGCCTTTTTATTGAATATATTTGAAGAGCTACAACACATTACGGTTGTTCTGTGTTGAATGTAATTCCCAGAATGAAGAGTTGATTTGGACATGAAACAGCACAGCTGCAGAAAGACCTGAAATGATAACCGTTTCATCTCTCTACTCACCAAACCCTGATTCCAATTCTCTCCCGAGTCATTCCACTGACTTTAAAAGCCACAATATCTCTACCTCCCTGCCTTGGACATGAATCTCAACTAACTCCTAAAGCTCACTTTCTACTTTTCACTTCGGCCCCAAACCAACATCCACTCCCATTCCAGCGTCCTCCACATTGCCAGCTCTTAAGATTCAGCCTAATTCCTTCTGACACTTTCCCACTGGCTTGACCCCCTCACCAAAGGTACATGCATGATTGCCCCTTCATGTAGCTTATACCACTTAGTGGTACAAATGGATCTAGTCACTTTATCTGTCCTTCTACTACTAAAAGTCATAAAAAGTCCCATCATGAATGTGTTAGTGACCGTACTGCAAAGAGACCTAAAGGAAGCAAGGCTGAGCACAGAAGATCCTTTATCTTTATCCCGTGTTTCAAACTTGCTCCCCCTTCTAGCTTCAGCCTCTGTTAATAAAGAAGCTCAACACATCAAGAAATAATAATGACAAAGACCTAGGGACAAGGTGCACTCATCTTCCCTTAGAATACACTAATGTGTCTGATTAGCAAACTTCCAGGCCACACCCCCATCCCAAGGCTGTGATCATCACGTTTAATACAGAACAGAAAATGTGGCTTAGAACAAATGGAAGAAAAGATGTGACTTAAGACGGCTATGTTTAAAAGCCCAAGTCCGTGATGACAAGATGAGAAAACCAGTCCCTATGTCAGTAATAGGTTACAATCACTACTTTTTCATAAGAGATTACCAATATCAAGATTTCTCTGCAGCAAAGTACCTCTAAATACCTGGTCTGCCTAGCCCGAGGCTGACAAAGACCCTTGATGAAGTCTATTGTTGTAAACCGCCAAGAGCAAGATGATCTTTGGGCATGACGTTCAGGACTCAAACCTCAATATGTCAGCTACTTGACCATAATGCTCTGTCCTTGGGTAAGGCAAAGAGGCTACTAGAGGAGGCCAGGAAATGAAAAGAAAATGAGCTGTCGACATAAGTGCATGCGGGCACCACAACCAATTACAGCAACAGCTGTGAGAGTAGCTGGCTTCTTGGACTATGCATGGAATTGTATTCCATCATCCAGCAGCCAGCAGGAGCCCAGCTCTGACACTAGCACTGTCTCATCAAGGCAACCCTCAACCCACATGGCCTTGACACCTGCTTGGATGTGGTGGCTCTGAAGTTAAGCACAAAGAAAAGTATTGCCAAAGAAACACATCCAACTCCAAACACATAGATACAAGCCAAATGACAGACTGGAAACCAAGAACGGGCTAGACTTTTCCAAGATCTATAAAAGATATGGTTCTCTCTTGTAGTAGGCTAACAAGTTTTCTAATGTTCCCCTCCCCCATGCGCGCACACACACACACACACACACACACACACACACATATACACACGCACATGCGCACATGCATGTGTGCACCTGAACAGTTGCAATAAACCAGATACAGCCTTAACAGAGTGCTTTTCCAACAGAAAGCTGCTGAAAAGATCTTATAGGACAAGGTAGAAAAGAGTGAGTTAAAGCTAAGTGAGTATCTGCTTGAACAAACAAATACTATCCTTTCTTCTTCCCTGAAATAAAAATGGAACCTCTGACAAGATATATGTCACCCCAATTATATATACATCTAACAATTTTCAATTTTATGCAAAGCATAAATCAACTCACAAAAAGTGATGGACTGTGCTAGAGAAATTTCTAATAGTTTCAAACAGAATCAGAATCCCTGCTCCCCTTCCAAAGAGAACAGCCTAACTGATGTGACAACATATTCCAAAAGGTTATCAAAAAGAGCACCTTCTGTTACTAGTCTTGACCTCGCTGAATTGAAGAAAATGTCATCATTTAGCAATTCACATGTTCAAAAATCATGTATCATTTACTGGGAGAAAATAAACTTACTGATTACCTACTACTATCTCTGCTTTAGAAACTAGAAGCCTGCCAGACTGTGATAATCTTCTACTTAGTGATGATAGGATGTGGGCACGAACCCTAATGACCAGGGTGGGTGGCTGAATTCAAATGAGCAGTAGATTCCAAAACAGATTATGAAATTCAATCAAAGTGTGATTAAATTATTTGATTTGATTCATTCATTTGTCACACTATTGTTTAAAATTTAATGGGTACTACTTCACAGTAGTATATAATTGATCTTATAATCAAAAAGATACTAATAAGTTCCTTAGGCTAAAAAACCCCTTAAATATGACCTATGTACAGGAAATTTATAATCATATTTGTTCCTAAATATGGTCAATGCAAATAAATTGTGCTGGATAAAATGATTGGTAGAACTGGTGTACCTCTTAACTCTATATAAAAAGTGGTCTTCAAATTTAGCTGTCTTTTCACAAACTAGGAAAGAGAAAACACTAACAATTATTATCCATTCCTTATTTTCAGAACACTCTAGTTGCAACAACACAGGCAGAAATGGCGATCTCCCTCTTAACAACTATGAGATCCCTCTCTCTTCAGGAAAGTAAACTCTTTAAAATTTTCCTCATGAAATTATTCTAATTACAACCAGAGTTCCAAGTGCTAATTACACAATTCCTACAGAGAAGTATTGATTTCAACTGTGCCAAGTCAGTGTAAGAAAGTGTCATGACATATGCCTAGTCAAAATTTTCATTATTGAGTTACAGAAACCCGTCCCAATGTTTCCAGACTTGTTAATCCATCCTGGACAACTGCAAATGGTATTCCTGAAACAGTAAATCACTTTTCCGTGAATGAATCTGGCCTCAGCATACCGCAAAGATAGGCAGAAATAAAATTTAGATAATCACTTGATGGAAATCAGGAAAGGAAGTTTCAGAAAGAAACTTGAAACACTCTCAGGTTTAGAAGGGGAAGGACTTGCTTACATCAATTAGGTGCTACACTCCTCAACTGTATTTTTTCTCTGGGCCCCCAGTGGAACACAAAACCTCTCAACAAGGCATCAATGGTACAGTTTGCCTAATAGCTTGAGGCCCTGGGTTCCATTCCCAGAACCACAAATCAACAACAAACAGACAAACAGCTCTTAACACTCTGAAGTCATTTGCCTTTGTCATATGAAAGCATTTGAAACTCTCCACAATCAAGAGACTTTTAACAGCAGTTCCGCTTTCCAAAGTTATTGCTCCAATTGTTTGTGCTCCTCAAACATCCAGCATGCTTGGGTGGGTTAGAGGCCACTGAACTCTAGCCTGGAGCCAAGCCTGGGAACAGCACTGACCCTTAGGACAGGAATCTAAACCTCCACATACTTCCGGAGCCTTTCCTCAACCCCTTTGCCAAGTTACAAGAGAAATGGCTCCATTTAGAAACAAGGATAAAGGCCCTGAGCTGAAGACTTTTGACAACTTTCCGCGGGGGAGGGTTGGCGCTGCCCTAGAATCTCCCAGGAAGAAAGCTTTGAGAGATGAGGAGAGGCGAGAAGCAGGATGGATTTAAAAAAAAAAAGAATGGGAAAAGGAGTAAGGGGGGGCTAAGGGTTTAGGGGACATGATGGTTCCCCGTGAGGAAAGCTGGGGCACCCCACCCACCCCTGCTGCAGACCAACTTCTGCAGCATTGACTCTGCATGGGTCGCTGCGGTTCGGTGCACAAGGGGCCCTCTGGGCCAGTCCGAACCACCCAGCGACTGCTCTGTGTCCATTTCGGACACTAGCGCCTAAGGCACCTGCCTGCTCTTTATACGCCTCCTGTGCCTCTCTCCCACCCCATCTGCAAGGCTGCAGTCTCGGTTCACGTTCCAGAGTTAAGCCTGGCCCTCGCAAGACAGTGGCTAGGACTGGACTGGCGGGCGGGTGTGTGGGGGTGCTCCTTCCTTTGCCTGACTTAGAAGGCAGAGTCCCGCTCAGCTGCGCATCCACAACTCGTCGGTGGGAGGTCCCAGGCAGAGATGCAAGCTCTGGGGGACCGCAGCCAATAGCCCTGGGCCAAGTGGTTGAACCCCAGCAAGCTGAGGAAGGTGACGGACCCCCACCCTGCGGAGACCCACTCTTGTGGGGCACCTGTGACAGGGGGACAACAGCCTTTGTTCTCTCGGGGGCTTGGCGAGGCTGCGCAGCTGAGGCGCAGCGCAGGCAGCACCTGGGCACCCTAACTGCTCACTTTTGCATGCGGTGTGTCCGAGGGTGCAAGCTCCAGCCTTTTCTGGGAGCGGGGTGTGGGATGAGTGGGGAGTTGGGGAGTAGGGGCGTGAGAGGAAAAGGAGCGTGGGGGGAGGGGTTCTGCGTCTCGGCCAGGCTCTTTGTTTGCATTGGGGGTGGGGAGAAGGGGTTGAAGGTGGGTTCAAGCTCGGGTTCTGAGAGTGGGGCAGGTTCCTCAGTATGTCACCATGTTGCACTCTCACTGCACGCATATGTACACTCGAGCACACGCACACACATGTATTCGCACTGACAGGCGGACGGCGGGTAGCAGGCAGAGCGGTTCCTGGCGCTCTGGGCTGCAGCAGCTTCGTCTGCCGGCAGCGCCACCACCTTGCGTGCAGAGGGGTAGTGGAGGAGGCTGGAGGCACTAGAGGGGCAACAATCCCACGAGGCAGGAAGGAAAGTGTTGCAAACCCAGAGTTCCCCAGCGGCCCCTGACCCTCCCCTTCCTTGCCTGGGGTCGCAGAGGTCTTGGGCGGCTTAGGCTCCGGGGTAAGGCAGGGAGGCACCGGAGGGCGGCGCGCACGCAAGGGGACGAGGGAAACCGAGCGGAGGGAAGGAGGCGGACTCGGCGGGCGGGCTTACCCTTGGAAGCATCTTTCTCTTCTTTGGGTTTGGTCACCTTTCCACTCATAGATCCCAGCTTGCTTGACCAGGTTCGCCCAGGAGACGGAAGTCCTCGCCGAGCGGGCTGGACTTGGGAGAGTGCTTAGGGCGGCAAGTCGCGATGGCGAGCTCTCCTCGGTGTGGCTAGGGGCGGAATCCGCTTTTCCCCACCGCTGCCGCCGCCGCCGCCGCCGCCGCCTGCTAGAGAGTGGGGAGGAAAGGAGAGGGGTGAAGGAGGAGCCGCTGCCGCCGCCGCGAGCCCAAGCGGCCGGCTGCAGGAGGAGCCGCTCGCTGCTCTCCCGAAGTGCAGAGACAAAGCGGTGCGGCGCTGCCTCCGTGCCCGCCGCTCCTGCCCGCCCGCGGAGAGCCGCACTCAGAGCCCTCGGGGCGCCAGAGAGGCGCGGCCGGGACTCCCCGGCTTCGCCGCCGGCCTCGCCGGGCTCTGCGCGGACCGCGCCGCGAGTTGCCTGGGTGGGCTAGTCGCGCGCTGGCGGGCCGCTCTCCCCGCCTCTCCCTATCTGCTGCGGGCTGCCAACTCAATCAACATAAAACCCCAAGGAAGGTTTTTTGTTTTTTTTTTAAATCAAAACAAAGACGAAAATATTCACTTAAAAATAACGAGCCTCCCCGAAAGGGAACTGTTTGAACATGTGCTGAGCAACGTGTGAGCCTGTTACACCGCAGAGCCGCGCAGCTCCTCGCCCGGCCCGCGGGCAGTCGGAAGGGGAAAGGGAGGGTCGCCTCTTTCTCTCGCTCTGCCCAATGCATTTTCGGTTTCCTATTATTTTGCCAGGAGGGGGGTCCGAGTTGCTCGCGGCCGGCGGAGAGCAGAAACCGGTGACCCTTACCTGCTCTCTCTCCCTACACCCACACCCCCTCGGAGCTCCTTCACTCGCGCTCTCCGTCCAAAGAACTCTCTGGTCCCGGGGTGCCGCGCGATCACCACCGCGGCGCCTTCTATATAAACCATAAGGTGTGGGCAGGCGGGGGGCGGGGGCCGACGAGGGCGGGGCCCCACAAAGCCGCCTGCCGGCTGTAGTAAAAGGAGAGCTCGGCAGGGGCGCGCCGACGTCAGCCGCGGGTTGGCAAAAGCTTGGCGGGCCCAGCGGACACTGCTTGCGAGCTTGTCAGCTGGTCGTTCCCTGGGTCCTTCGGGACAGGCCTGGCCCGAGGGCGACGCGGGAGCGGGATCGCTCTAAGGGCTGTGGGCATCAAAGCCCCCCCCCCCGCTTTCTTGGGGCTCCGTTACTCCCTCTGCTCCCATCACTGCTTCCTGGCGGCTCTACACTACCCGGGTCCACGGTGATCACCACCTACACTTTGGGGACTTCCCTGTTGGACAGCTGTGTGCCCCGAACGGTGGAATCTCGATCCCGAAGTCGGTGATTACGACAGACGCCAGCCACTCAACTTGAGAAGCCTGAATCTGGAAGAAAGGGCGCACGGGCATCTAAGCTTCTCTTCCCTTCCATAAAGAGTGAAACTGACTAAAGGTACCAACTGCCACCTCCCAGCCCCACAGGCTGTTCGCTCCCCCTCCCCCGGGGCTGGTCCCTGTCATTGACCAGCTGGAAGCTAAGAGTCCCTACAGCTCAGGTAATTGGAGTGATGTGGGACAGGGAATTAAAGAGCCCAACAGAAATAAGTATGATCCACAAGTCACTTGGAACACACTTAGGACAAAACCCAGGGAACATCCACGAAGATTAAAACTGGAAGGAAAAGTGCTCTGAATTTGTGGAAGGGGGCAAGGTAGTGGGTGACTGGGTCGTTACGAATACGCAACTGAGGTATCCTAGGAAACCTATTCCCTGATGGCCCTTCCTGAAGGCGGTGGCCAACAAGGGCCCTGTGCTCTGTTCAGGGGCTGGGGTGGCTCCTAGCAGGACCTGGTCAGCAAAGCAATGCATTAATCAGCCTTGCCACAGGGGTGTCCTACTGAGTCCCATGCAGAAAAATCCTTTCCCTTCTGTCCTACTCAACCCGAGGGGCTCCTTAACTGGGTTTCATTAATGGCATTAAACCAGGCGAGGAAATCATATAGATGGATTAGTCCTACTGAATCTCAGGCAGTAACTCAATTACAAGAGCCTGCTGTGGCTTTCAGGACCAGGAGTGTGGGCTGCCCCTGCCGCCAGCCAGGGTCTAAAGGTCAGCAACCCTCTAAACTCAATTTTCAGCCTCCATCCTCAGTCTGGGAGGAACTGGAGACCTGCTTTTCTTGCAAATAATATCTAATAAGCTGGAGCTTGATGATACAATGTAATTATCCAACCTAAGGTTAGACCATTAATTAATATTAGTAGACTGGCAAGGAAGGAATTTCTCTTCGAATGACGGGAATTCAACAGGGGTGGAGACCTGGAGAGATTCAGAGGAAAATGCAAGAAGGAAAGAAATAATCCTAAATAACTTATATCCCATCATGGTTAGCATCCATTTAGGAGCTAACCTGTGCCATGCAGTGTGCTAAACATTCTAGACCATTACATTATTTCATCTTCACAACATCCCTAGTAAATGTTGGTTCTGTTATTTCCATTTTCCAAAGGAAAAAAAACCAAGGCTTAGAGAGGTTATCCTTCAAACAGTTCATACAGCTGGTAACTGGTAGAGGCTGAATAAAAAACTAAGTGAGCCATGGTAGGAAACCAGATAGATCTGTCTCTAAAACCAGTGTGCTTCTATAATTCCACACCATCTTTCAGCACTCATATTGGAAACACATTTTTCATCCGAACCACCTGCTAACCCTAAACTCATAAGTCTTTCCAAAGTGCATACACTATACACACACACACACACAAGTACACAAACACAAAGGAAATAGACCTCTTGTACAAGAACTCTACAGTGGATTGTGCCCATGTGGAATCAAATCAGTTGTATCATTTGTGCCAGAGACCAAGAATTTTGACTATTCAACTGCAATGACAAGTGAAAGCCATGGGCAAACATTTTGTGAAAGGAATGGGGACTGTTTCATCTTCAGAGCCTCATAAAGTGTTTAGTATGAACTGTAAGTATTGTTCACACTGGTTCCAAGAAGGGCCTGCTCTAGTGTCCAGGCTTCAAGTTAGTTAGCAAAGCAGAATGGTCAGCTGGAAGGGGATCTTGGGTCTGTGTGAAGGTGTTTAGGGCATAGTCTTTTCCCTACCACCAGTGGGATTCATTTTGGAATCATCTCACTGAAGCCCTGGCTTAGCTTACAGCATTTCCTCTTCTCCATCCAGAATCATCTCCCCTATCCCACTGGTAAGATAGGATCCTCAATTTTCAGTCTAGTGATGAGCAGTATCTTGTCACTTCCTTCTCTGCCTTGCCACTATAGTAGAATGTGCACTGTCCTGTCTTTGTCCTTCCTATGAAAGACAACTCCATAGACCTGATAAAACACATAAGGAAGTAACTTAATTCTGGAACAAAAGCAATATTCTGAAACAAGATGTGGCCTGGTCACTCCTCTAAAGAGGGCTAAAGCTGTTTTTTAGAGTAAGGGACAGAGGCTTGAGCCTTTGGTACTAAAATGCAAAACAAAACGTCCTGAGAATCTGAAGTCTCTTGCCTCTATCATCAACCTGGTGCTTCATGAGCGTCTCCAAATAGCTCAGGACACCAGTCTCCGGATTCCAGGTCTGTTTATCCTCCAGTAGCTCTGAGCAATGTTTCTGGGCAAGAGGCCACGGGGTTTCATTGTCTGTGCCAGAAGGTGAGGTTGTGGTGAATGTTGGCATGAAGGGCACTTTTTCCAGGCAGTGTTGCACTGTCTGAGCGAAGAAACCCTGCCTCCAGGCACCAACAAATTTGCTGTTTTAATAACAAGGCTGCTTCTTACTGGACAAAATGTGTTTTTCATTTGTGAAAACACTTCTGAGCAAAAAGATGGTTCAACATGAGGCAGACTAGCACCAGCCACACTTCCACCTGAGGCACTTGAGATAAAGAAAGTCTGCTGGGCCAATATCTAGGAGTTGGAAGTCATTGAATTCTTAAGCTCAAGTTTCAACAGTTTGAACCTTCAGATTCAAACACTAGAGCTATGAAAGGCATTCATTTCTGCTTCAAACCCTGCAATGTTTATCAGCATCATGATTTGAAATTGTTTTCTATCAGAACTTCAAGTGACTTGGTGGATTACAGCAATGTGCAAACTGGGGAAGATAATCTCCAAAGATGACCCAGAGAGGGGTCTACTATGTCCTCTCCCCTTGGTCCTGGCTGGGCTTATAACTCCTTGAGCCTACAGTGTAGGATGGAAGGAATGCTCTGCTACATTTAGAGTAGCTTGGGAAAAGCTGAGATAATGCTGCCTGGCCCTCTTGGGGACACATTTCCTGCTGGCTCTGGGAAAAGACAATTGGCATTTTTAAATTTGTCCACACTGAAATCACCATTATTGGAGAGTTCATATCCAGGGTCACCAGTTGACAGTTCTAAACAAGCATCCAGGCAACAGGCCAGCACCGTTTGCCATCCAAATAAAGCAGCCATCTTGAATATCCAATCAATCAAGTAACTAGAAGACTGTAGCCTCGCAGAAGGCCCCTGTGTGGAGATCTACTCATTGGAGCCCTGCTCAAACTCCTGACCACCAAACTCATGATAAAATTAAATAATTTTTGTAGCTGCAGGTAAATCTAGGCTGTAGTCTCAGTTCTCCCAATTGTCCCTTAAGATTAAAGCCTTATTTCAAGGGGTGCAGCTGTTGAGAAGTGGTAGAACTAGTGGGGCCTAAGATTAAAGCCTTATTTCAAGGGGTGCAGCTGTTGAGAAGTGGTGGAACTAGTGGGGCCTAAGATTAAAGCCTTATTTCAAGGGGTGCAGCTGTTGAGAAGTGGTAGAACTAGTGGGGCCTTACCTCATTGTGGATATACTGCACCTCAGAAAGGGTTGACTTCTGATGATGTGACTGCTTTCCCTGACACATTCCCTGTCATTACTATCTGCCATCCACTGCGGGCCCCTCAGCAGAGCCTAAGCTTGCATCATGCTATTTGTTCTTTTAGCCTCTGAACCTGAGCAAAATAAACCTTTTCTCTTTAGGGAGTTATCTGCCTCACGTATTTCATTGCAGTAATGCAAAACTGACTAATATGGGTGCTAAGTTTTAGGAAAATATGTCTGTAGAAGTAGTAACCAGAGTAGCAGCCAATGGGTTCTCTTAATCCTATATGTATGTGGCTCGCCACCCTATAAAACTAATGTCTGTTTCCCTTCTACTTGAATCCATACTGGCCTTCTAACTTGCTTTTACCAATGCAATATGGCAGAAGTGATCCTGTGCCAGTTCCAGCCCAAGGCTTTAAGAAGCTTAGCAGCTCTACTTTTTTTCTGGGGAAAGCCAGCCATGGTGTCAGAAATCAGAAACCCTGAAACCCATGTTGGGAGGAATCCCAAGCTAGTCAAAGAAAAGGCCATGTGAAAGAGAAGATGGCAAGAATAAAGGCTCCAGACACATGATTCCATAGAGGCCACCCCGGCCAATTCTCATGAGACTTCAAATTTTACGGGCAGAAAGCAGTGATCCTCACTGCTATGTTCAGTCCAAATTCCTTATCTGCAGAATCAAAATTGTTGTCTCAAGACACTTCATTTTGGAGTTGTTATTGAAGCACTAGATAATTGAAATGAGAAACCTAGAATCATTTTTGGACTGTCTTCTTTATTCCTTAAATTTCCATGCTAGCCGTTAGAATGGGTTTGTGAAATGAGGAAAAGTTGCAAGACAGAGGAATGTTAATGATTTTCCAACAACAGCTTCACACGAGAACCCTTTCAGTCTACAGCAGGGAGAAATGTGATTTTCTGCCTCCTGTACGCTTGAGCATTTGGACCGCCATAATAAGAGTTTCGGGTGCCTGTTAAGAATAAGCACCATCCAATGTTTTCTCACTTTCTTATCCAGTGATAGAGGGAACAATGAGCTCAAGCTTATTGAAAGAATAAGTTTCCCTTTGAAATGATCAATATCACTAGGAAATGTGCGCTGTCCAACCAGAAGCACTATCATTCTGCAGTAGAGTCTCCTGTGTCATAGAAGAGTGGACCTTTCACTACATTCAAAACAGAAGAGTTGTCTCTCCCAGTAAAAAAAAGTAAAAATAAAAAAACCAAGCCTGGGTCAGTTCTGGAAGACTTTCACATCTTTCTCATCCCTTTATTCTAGTACTCATACTGACAAGTGATTGTGGAGATTAAGCTTCATTGTATCAGCTTGACTGACTTGGAAACCTTGCAGGGAGTTGGTGGGGCCCATTTCTGAGTGGGTCTGGGTCAGAATACTGTAATCTTGGCAACTATATCTAGTCCATGGCCCCTTTTACTCTAGCACTGTTCCCTTGCTCTGCTTCCCAGCTGCCATGGACTGAACTGTTTTGCTCCACTGTAACCTTACGCTGTAATATTTCTGTCTTGGAACCTGCAGGCTCTGGATGGAATCCCCTTAGAACATGAGCCAGATTATCCTCCTAGAAATGGTGGGAGTTGGGTATTGGGTCCAGCAATGGGAAAGATGAGTAATACAGTGGTAAAAGGAAACAGTTTGGCAAGCCAGTATTGTTTCTCAAAAAATTCTTGGATGTAGTAGTTAGTTGTTAGCATATTTGTGTTTGCCTATATCTTGACTTTACTCAACAAGATGTTGCTAGGTGACAAAGACTCTTGCTACCCCCGTGTCTGCCCTAAGGTATAAATAACAGTGCCTGGCATAAAAAAGCCACAATGAATAGCCTCATTATGATAATGATGTTTATTTAATTTACTGGATTTCTTGTCTATACTATTTATCTAGATTATGCCTTATTTCAGAAATGTCAAGCAACTTAGCGTAGATCACACAGCTGGTGAAAGGTACACTCAAAATGGTGAGTCCAGTAGGTCCTTCTGCTTCCAAAGTCCTTGCTCCTTCTTCCATATGACACAACATGTTTTACAAATATTATGGAATAACAAATAACTATACAAGTTCTCCAAAGAGAAAACCAAGCATCAGAGCAAGAGTGAAGATCTCAGGGCTCACTGGACTTTGATTTGTATTTTATCTATGCCTAAACCTCTCCCTACCTTTTCCCGACAGGTTTGACTTGGAGCTGTGCTATCCAGAGTCCCCTTTCAGGAAAGTTTGGCTGCCCAGCTCCATCAGGGTCAGCCTCAGCTGAAGGACTGCTTCACCTGAAGTCACTCCCTTCCTGTGGCAGCCCACATGCAGCAACTGAGAGAGGCTCGGCCATTGTGGTTCCACAGGCATTCTCATGGACTCCGGAGCTCTCTGCTCTATTCGCTCAGGCTTCATTACGAAAGCCTCAGCTGCTCTGTGTGCCAGTTCTGCCTTCTCACCCTTCCCCTTCCTTTCAGAGCTGATGTTACCGTTCTTTGTCTTCTTCACTCTGTTGGCAATGCATACTAATGATGTTCATTTTGAGGGGCTGGTAAATGCATATAACATATCTTGATCCTTTTCAATTTCCATTACCCCTTAATCCTTTACTTCCTCTCTGCCCCATCTCTCCTTCCAAATCTCCCATCTTCCTTTTTGTTTTCCACTATCTCTCCTTTATTATACTCATTTATTTATAACTTAGATTTCTCCTACAAGAGAAACCATGTATTTAACTTTGTGTCTAACTTCTTTCCTTTAACATTACAAGCTCAAATTCCATTCATTTGTCTGCAAATGACATGATTTCATTCTTCTTTATGGCTGAATACTATTCTACTGTATATCCATCTCTTTCACAATTCTTAATCCCTGATGAACATCTTTCTCTCTTTTGTTAAAGACAGATTGTAAGAATCATCTTCTTCCTCTTCCTCTGATGTTGCCCATCCCTTTTGCTTCTGATTTATTTCTCTGACTTGTTTGGTAGTTTTTTGAAGCCTTTTTGTAGTGTGGGGGGTTGGGGCTTAGATTTATGCCTGGCACAAATTCAAGTGACTCTATCTGGTGTTACATTTTAGGGAAAGGGGAGCTATGTATAGATGATCAAGGAATAACAAGTTGGGTTTCTAATGTCTTGTATCTAACCCTTTTTACATCTGAAACTGTGACCCCACTGATGTATGTATGTTAGTCAGCTTTCTGTTATTGTAACAAAATACCTGAAGTAATCAAATTTTAAGGAGGAAAGATATACTTTTGTTCAGAAGTATGGAGGTTTAAGTCATTGGTGGATTGACCCTTACTTCTTTTGAGCTGGTGCTGAGGCTCATCATGGAGTACAATGCATCAGTAAGTAAATGATGGACAGAGGATGTAGAGGAGAAAGCTTTTAACCTCACGGTGACCGGGAAATGAGAGTGAAGGAAGCTTTAGGGTCCTAGTATCCCCTCCAAGGGCATGCCACCAGTGACATAACCTCCCCTTCTAATCCCCATCTCTTAAAGATTTCACCACCACCCAGTGGTAGCACAGGCTAATGATTGGCCTTGTGAGACACCTATCCCAACCATTACAGCTTGGTTTTACCTGGCTCAAAATGGATATGTACCTGGCACATGATCAAACTGCCTTTACACATTACACATTTGTCATAATTTCCTGTTGTATACTTTGGAGAAAAAAACTTAGCTCAGTGGTAGGTGATTTGCCTCACTGCTGCTAGGACAGTAAAAGAGGAGTTCCTTTGAGTGTGCCCAATTGCTATGGAAAGAAAGAAGCAACAATATCATTTTGCTTTCCTGCAGACATACACCAGAAGCTTACTCCAGGCAGTGAAACTAACGATTAAAAACGGAGGAGGTAATTAATATATTATGCTTTATATAAACAGTCATTTCATCCATATAGCTATTTTTAAAATTGGCCCTTGTTAGACTTGATTTTAAATATTGAAAAGACCTCCGAGGAAGGGCAATTTATCTCCTCAGTCTCACAGTGGCAGGTTTTGAACCCAGATCTTTCTGTTGTCAAGACCTGTGCTGACATCTTCAAGAAGGCATTGGTTGGCATGGGTGAGAAGATTTCAGAAGAATCTGTGAACAATGAGTGATGCTCTAGTTTTAGTGTAAGTGGAAAAGACATTTATGAGATCCACTTCAAAGCATGCTAGTGGAGAGGGCTGTGGCACTGTGACTAAAAGCAGGGGAGTTCTCTCCAGTGGCTTTCTCATTCACACCCATAATCCTCCATTCACTCATTTTGTTTGTTCTTTCCGCTGATGTCCTGTACTGGCCCAGAAAGGACGTGTGACTGGCACATGGTCAAAGTGACCACCCATTGCACTGCTGTCATCTTGGCTACCACTTATTTCTAGGTAAGCCTAGGAACTAAATTGCTCCATGGACTGAACTGCTATGATTTCAAATCAGAGTTTGCAGTTGAAAGAAATTCACTCAAGACACCCAGGCAGGAAATGAAACAGAAGACACTGTTCTCAGGAGAGGCAGAGAGTGAGGCTTCATCAGTCTCTCTAAGAGTTCCCAATTCTTGGTAGCCTTGTCCAGCTCTATCTGGGGACTTTTCAGAATTCCTGAATGTTGATTTCCTTGCCTCTTCTAGTGCTTCAAGTTAAAGTCATTAGACACATTTTTCTGATCTTCAGCATAAATCTTCTGGACCTTCACTGCCCTAGTTCCTACTTTGTATGAACCTAATTTTTAAAATATAAGCAACACTTTAGCATTGCATTATCTCCATGTGTCTATTTTCACAAGTAAAAACAGATGAATACAGGCACCTGCCTTGGACTTCACATCAGCCCTGTGTTATTAGAAAGTGACTGCCTGGGAAGTTATGTGACTAAAGCCCATTCATACAAAGAACTTTAATTTCTTTAGCAATCACAGAAAGCTCCTGGAAGATGTTGCTCTAATCACAGGTTGTTTTCCATTACCAGCACCAGCCTACTTCTCTCTCCCAAGCCTATGGAGAAGAGTTTGTGGTGAGTGAAGACCTGGATGCCCTGAGAATCTCAGCAGAAAGTGTTGTGAATTTTCTCCCTTGAGTGCCAAGCAAATCTTATCCAGAACTACAAAGGAGAATAGGAACATGGGAGAGAGAAATGATATCACATCTGTGTTCCTGGTCTCCTGGGCCTTCAAGAGGCCATGATAGAGTGAACTAAGGTAACAGAGGGATCAGTATAGAACACGAGAGAAGGAAGCTTCCTCTAGCTTCGGAGTTTCCTAACATTTCAAAGCGTACTGCAACTTGGCTAGCTCTCCTTTCCCCAGAGCTTGACCTCAAAGGGCTGCCAGCAAAATACTTTATAACTATGTATCTCTGTGGGTCCAGAAACCAGCAAGCAGACAAAGGATGTTTAAGCAAAACATACCTAAAAACTAAAATGGTGGGTGGACAGACCATTTGATAACTTGAAAAACACCACCATCAATAATAATGATGACAAAATGAGATCATATTCAAGCGCAACATAGAAACAGACTTTCAGGAACTGCAAAAATGTGGTTTCCCAAAATGAATAGTTCAGTTGATGGACTGGAGAAGAGGATGGGAATAATTCCTAACACTCAAAATAAGTGGAAGATGAATCATCAATCACCATGTCCAAAAACCCAGGAAAAGGAAGTTATGAAGGGAAATGTGAGAGAGTTGGATAGATCTTAAGGAAAAATAATATGGTTCCCAGAATGAAAAGAGGAATGAAAATAGGAGGTGTAGTAATTTTTTAAAGTAATGGAAAAGAACCCTTCTGAATATAACAGGTATATAATTTACATAAATCATTTAAAAGCAAAAAAATGACTCTGGAACTTTAAAAACCTATTTCTACATTACTGGGTCAAACATAGTCTGGTTGTGGAAACCACAGCGATAGTTACGAAGCAAAAAAATATTTTGCTGTCATTCCCCCTCCCCACAAATTTATATTCTTAAGTCACTTCAGCATTAATTAACAAAGGTAAAACAAATGAACTTAGCATTCATCTTAAGATATCTAGAAACAAGTCACAAATTAAACTAAAAAGAGCTAGGAGAATGGATGACTAATAAAAAAGCTGGAATTAATAGACAAACTTGTAAATGCCATGGCAGCACAGTTGAAACTCGAAAGGAGAAGGATAATTTTTAAAGTTCAAATTAAGCCAACAGGAAGCAGAAAAAATAAATAGGCACATTATTAAATAAGAAAATGAGGTAATGAATAAATATTCATTACTGAAAAAGTCATCATAGCACAGAGGTTCATTAGTCCTAATTTAACTGTAAATATTTTAAAAACCAAGTATTTCAATGTCACTTAAACTATTCTAGACCATCTAAAAGGGAAAGCCCTTTAATTCTTTCTAATGAGACCAATCTAAATTTAATCTGCAACCCTACAAAGAAGGCTACAAATAAAGAAATCTATACACATTCTCAGGTTTGGATATGCAAGCTGATATACTGATTAAAACATTAGAAAATATAATCCAACAATCTTTCAGTAAAGTAAAATTATAACCAATTCCTCACCCATTCCCATCTCCAGGAATTTTATTCATGGTATGTATTTCCCCATCCCTTAATTTTGAGGTCAGTCATTTGATTTACTGTGGTGAATAACAGAGGTGGAGCTGTGCCTTGTATGTTTTCTCTCCCTCATGTCCTTCCGCTGAACCATGAGACGAGCCTGGCTAACCTGTTTGCCCTGGCAGGAGGGTAAGAGCTACCTGGGGCAGCACAGCACCAGCTACTGCCACCTGAAGCAAAAGAGCCAACAGTGACAGCTGGAGCAGTTGAACTGAGCTGCATTTGATCAGTCAGATCCGAGCTAACCAGAAGAGACATGAATAATAACAAACGCTCATTGTTTTTTAAGCCACCGAGAGTTTGCTTTGTTGCAGAGAAATTACTAACCCACGTGTAGGATTAAGTTGGGAAATGCAAAGGAGATTCCATATTAACAAATCTATCAACTTAATTCATGACATCAACAAATTAAAGAGGGAAACCATGTGAATGATGCTATGAATAAAGGCTTAAAAGTCATTAGATAAATTTCAGCTGCATTCTTAATACAATTGTAAGTTAAACAGGATTAGAAAAAAAGCTCTTAAAATAGTACAGACTGTTTACCAAAAACAGATGACAGATATAATCCCAAATGGCAAAGCACTGACCTCTTCAAATAAAATTCAGAACTAGACAAGAATGACTCTTATTCCCGTTATTATTCGACACTTCCTGGGAGGTTCTAGCTAATAAAAAAGACAAAAAAGTAACTTCTATAAATACCAGAAAATATATCTATTTTCTTGTTGGTTCATGTTATATATGTACAGCTAGAATGCCAGAACACTGTAGTAAAAGCTTATTTAGAGAATGTAGTACCATTAAGGGATATAAAGTTCCTATACAAAACGAAGTGCCTTTGTATTCAAACAATAAACAAGAAGAAATGAAAATGGGAAAGCTTATACCCACAATGAAAAAAATATAAAAAACAAGGCTGAATTTAATAAGAAAAGCATCAGACCACTGTGAAGAGAACTGCAATACCATTGTGAAGGGCTTAAAACAGAACCTGGAATAAAGACTTCACATCATAAAATTTCTATTTTCCCAAAGTCAACATTATGGTTTTAAAACACTAATATAGATGTTATTTTTCAGGGGAAAGTAGAGTATTTATGTACTATACTGTGCTTTGAATACCTATATGTGAAGACAGAGAGAGACAGAGAGAGAGACAGAGACAGAGACAGAGAAATATCCAGATATCAGTCACTGTATACTGTGTGCTCTGTAGTCACTGTAATCACATCAAAACATAGTGGTGGCACAGTAATAACATAATTAAACTAAAGTAGCAAAGCAAACAATGCAGAATTAAATCGCAGATATAATCATTTAATGCATAACAAAAGTGACATTTGATTTAAGTGAGGAAAAGGTGGATTATTAAAGAAGAATACGGATATAACTAGCTATTAAATAACCTCAGAAACCTCAGAGTGCAAAGATCTTAATCAATTCTCAGAACCCAGGAGCTGTAAAAGAAATTTTATATTATAATACATTCTTTAAAAATTTTGACATAAGACAGAATAATAAAATGAACCAGAAATTAAAAACAAAAAAGCATTCAGAGATAATATACAAGCAAGTCTTCCATATCAACAAGGAAAAACAACTTATTCAAAAATAGGCAAAACACATGAAAGATTACATCACAAAGAAGCAAATTCAAATGGCCAATATTTTTTATAAAAGGTACACAGACTGCTAATAAGCCAGAGAAATTTACACTGAAGTACTGAAACAACCTCCTTTGCCCACAGGAGTGGCAAATTTTAAAAATAGCAATAAGGTCAACATGGTGGGATAACAGGAAAAAACTGCACTGTCACATATTGCTGGGAAATTTGGGAATTTCTTACATGATTTTTAGAAAGTAATATGGCAACATTTAATGAAATTGAAAGCAATGAGCATATAACTTTCAACCCAGCTATTCTGTTCCTGGGAATCTGCTTCAGAGTAGGAAAAATGACAGTACATAAGGGTATATATTAAAAAATGCTTATTACTATGTTGTCTTTTATTAGAAAAAGAAGAAACAAAATGAACATCCATTAAAAGTAGGATGGTTCAATAAAATTTTCTCCATCAATACCACAAAATGCTGTGTAACCAATATAAAGAGTAAAATTGAATAATTGCTCTTAATTTTTGTGTTTTGTTGAATGAGGCTAACGATAGTAGCAAATATTCACATATGCAATCTTAGGTCCTTTATATGTTTTAATTAATTCAGTCCTTAAAACAGGAGGTGGATAGTATTTTGAACCTTATTTTTTAGACAAAGAAATCAAAACCCAGAGTACCTGAAGTTGTACAGCTAGTAAAATGCAAGAGTAAGGTATAGAGAACCATAATTGACTTGATATAGATTTCTATAAAATAATCTATAAGAAAAAGACAGACCTGTGCATATGCGCATATGTGCCTATTACATATGCTTAATATAATGACAATGGAAACAGAATATGAACCAACATGAATTATTATAGCAACATGAATTATTATATATCCTATAATTATATTTATATTAGATACACAAGTTAAAAATGATTAAGAAGCCACAGTATTTGAACAATGGAGAATTCCAGAGGAGACACAGTTGCTGGCTCAGCGTGGCAAGGAAACGAAGCCTGCCCCAAGCGCAGCCCAGCCAGATCCCCAACTCCCAGTATCTCTCCTCATCCTCTGCTCCCCTTGGCACTGTGCTCATCCCTCCCGTATGGCATAACTACTGTATTTAGAAAAGCCAGGTGCTTCCCATCCTACTGAAGCCAAGAGACTCCCTGGAATCCAGGCATCACTGTGCTCTGAGATTGCCCAACCTCAGAAAGCTTCTAAAATTCCACTCTTGTTCACCAATCTCAGATTGGGACATGGTGACACAGAATGGAGCTGCCTCAAATTCATGTCTCATAGGAAAAAGAATGCATCTTGGAACAAGGTCTACTCTCCATTCCACCTATAGCAGAGAGATTTAACTTTATCACCCCAGTGACACACTCCACACTGGTGACCAAGGAGTTTACAGAGACAGAAAAAGGATATATTCTCTTACGAAGCTCAGGTTCTTGAATGAAAGATATGCCTTTTATATCAAGTATTCAATGTGTTTGCTGAGTCCAGGAAAGGATAACATATACAAGTAATTCTAACATAAGTAATTAACACATGAGTGTCAAATTGTGGAACCACAAACAAAACGCTATGGGTGTTGGATGAGGGAAGGGAGACTGTTCCCAGAACTGCCCTTATGCAGTGTTTTTAAACATGTGGTCAGTGTCAAATCCCTGAGATAATTAAATCTCCAGGTCTCCTGAATCAGAGTTCCCAGAAGTGAAACCTAGGAAGTGATAATTTAAGGGAGTCCTCTGCATCATTCTTAGGCACATTCCAAAGTTGACCATAAGAAATCAGATAGATTTTTTTGTCTTTTTGAGACAGGGTCTCACTATGCAGTTCAGGTTGAACTTGGACTCACTTTGTAGCCCAGGCTGGTCTCAAACTTGCAACGACACACCTGCCTCAGCCTCCTGAGTGCTGGGATTACAGGAGTGTGCCACCACGCCTGGCAGAAATCAGATAGATTTGAGTGTGCCAGAGAGGTAAGGAATAACACAAGATTCACAGGCCTCTGCATGAGTAAAGTGTCCAGGCCGGAAAGCAAAACGGAAAACAGAGGCCAGTTCAGTGAGGCTGGGGGTGCTGGAAGTGGCCAAGAGGAATAACAATGGAAGGGTGGCTTAGGACTAGAGGAGCTTGGAGAGCCCAGAGAATGTCAAGTTAGGAGTTTGCATTTTTCCTCTGAAATCAAAGGAAACTCATTAAGATATTTCTTTTTTTTCATTACGATATTTGATCTTAACTTTCCCACTACTTTCCAAACCTAGCCATACACCAGAATTACCAGGGTTGCTTGTTCAAAGTCCAGACACTGACACTCTGACTTTCTGACATTCTGAAAGGGAATTTCCAGGGATATGCCACAGGGGCTCTCTCTCTCTCTCTCCCTCCCTCCCTCTCCACTCCCTTCCTCCCTGTCTCTCCCAAATTTGGCAGTACTGAGTACTGAATCCTGTTCCTTCCCACTGAGCTATACTCCTAGCCCAGTTTTATTTTGAGATAGTATCTCACTAAATTGCTAAATTGACCAGACTTGGCTTGGAATTGCAACCCTCCTGCCTCAGCCTCCCGGAGTACTAGGATTATGGACATGTGCCACTGTACTCAGCTCAGAAATTATACTTTAAAATGATCACTTCAAATGATTCATGGAGAATCAGCCTGGCATTAGTTCATGAAATAAGAGTTTGGGAACCAGTGCTTCGTCGATAAATGCATTCCTCAAAAGTTGTTTGTACACAGAGATTTATTGGAGTCATAGTTTTCAAAGTACTAGGTAAGTAAGTGTGCTATTTAGGGGACATACTGGTAAATATCCTTGTTCAAAAAGAAATTGCTTTCTCTAGAGTGTTTTGATAAAATGCACATCCAGGCTCAATGCAAAATCCCTGACAACCTTCAACAAACGTGGCCACACGTTTGAGCACGTAGCATTAGTGATGTCATACAGTTGCATTAAATTCAACACGGGAAGCTTTCTGCAACAAAATGAATAAACCTTAAGGTGATACTGGAAAAGAGAAAGCTCCTAGGTTGTGATGCTGAGAGAATATGATGCTACAGACTCAAATGGGAGCCTCTGCTAGCTGTACATGTTGAGGCTAAAGTGGAAGTTGAGGCGACAATCTAGCTAGAGACAAGATAGTCACTCTTTACAACTCATGTTCCAATAAAGATGAGAGACTACAATTTTCAAGTTTTTTTGTCACTTTAAGATCTTTAAGCTTATGTTATTTGCACAGCTGTATAGCTTGGTGAAAGGAAAAGATGCATGGAAAAGAAGTAATGTTCAAGCACCAGTCTAATTTATTTTATAAAGAATTCCTCAGACCTGGATGATTCTGAGTCAGAAGGTCATTTCCTCTAGCTATACAATATTTTAAGATTGTCATTTTCATCGGAAGAAACAGTGTCTTTTACTGAAGCCTATCTTCACTTCCATGAGAGCACCGTGGTTTGGCAAGCGGGGATGTTGGCACAGTAGTTTGATTAACACAATGCTCCAAATTTCAACTTGGAGCAAAGAACTTGCTGGTGTTTAACCTTCCAATAGCCAAGCCTGCTGCATTGCTTTCAGAAGGCTCCTAACCTCACCCCAGAACCCGCCAGCTTCACTTCATTTCCAGTGCCTTCTCCAAGGCTCATGATGTTAACAAGCTAGCAATTAGAAATGAGTCCAGACACCAGTTTTTCAGGAAGGCAATGTAATTTAAGCAAGTCTTTTGAGCACCTGGGTTGGAGTCCCTATTTCTCAGGTACTGAACCATAGAAGTCCCTTTCTAGGCAGCTGTCTAATACTCTCAACGTCTACTCAGCAGAAAAGGCAAATACAAGCAATTAATGCCCTGAATCAAATTCACACAGTAATGGGACAGGGAAAGATAAGGCACTTAGCTAGAATAAAGCAAATCTAGACAGAGATGTTAAGAGACAGTTAAACTTAACATTAGAGTTCTTTTTTTTCTCTAATTTCTTGGCTTTGGGGTGGGAAAGCACAAGGAAAGATTATCCATTCTCATATTATTATTATGATTTGATCAGTGTACTGGGAGCATGGAGTTATATTTTTATTTGTAGACTCTGCCCTGCCCTACCCTGACACATCTCCCTGCCCTAGGCCAAGGAAACTTGTCTTGGATTACTCAAAGGGATCCCTTTTCCCATAGCATTTCCCCCAGTGAGTTTAGTTTCACCTACCTTAGAAGTGGAGATGCAGTGGTCCAGGAGGTACGAAACAAGCAAGATCCCACCATGGACCAAAAGCTTTAAGGGCCCTGTTGTTATTAGTCCCAATGGTCACTTGCTCCCAGGGGTAGGAAGCTCCTTGGTCATATCATCACCGTACGATTCTGAAATTTGCAACAGTCTGCATCTGAGCCCAAACGGCCCCAATTCCCTAAACGCCTCCTGGTTCCAAGGGCTCCAGGTAAGAAAAGCAAATAGTCCAGAGTGACCGTGGACTCTTTTCGGTTCACATCAGACTGTTGCGAGGAGTGGTAAGTCACAGGGTCTAAATTGCAGCTATTTTTAGTGAAACCAAATTCTTTCCCCAAGTTCTCTTGCTTCCAACTTCTAAGTGTAGGAGACCAGCTGTGGTCAGATCATCTTACTGGACCAAGGCACTGTCAAGGCAAAGAGACCAATCAAGGGAGGTAAAGCAAAGAACTTGTGACTGTTGATGTCTTGGCCCACTCTGGCATCACCAGAGGAGGAGGATCCTTTTGGAAAGGAAAGTATTATTGCCCAGGGTAATGGGCATTCCCCTCCATTCTGGCAGAAACTTGATACGTTAAAGACATGAGGATAAAAAAATTGAGAAATTGGCAGTCTTTCCTCTCTTTCCCAATTCCTACACACACAAACACACACACACACATGCATGCACACATGTACACGCATATTACATTCTGAAGACCAAATCCAGATCTTGGCCAGACTTGCTAGAAGGGTACAGAGGACAATGTCATCATCCAGGAGCCAAGCCAGGGATAAAAGTTATGGGGAGGATTTGTGTCTAGTCACTTTGCAGCTGTCATTCATTATACTGAGGAGAGGTTTTGATGGAGAAGAAAATTCAGGGAGGATTTTTTTTTTTTTGGCTTCGGACCTTGACCAGAGGTGTTAATTCAGAAGAGGACAGCTCTGGGCCCCTGAGAGTGCTAACTTCCTTCTCCAAATTCATCTAGGTAAGTGTTTTATAAACTGTAGACTAGACTTCACTAGATAGTAATGAAATCTATTTAGTGTTGCCATCAGCATTTTTTAAAATGAAAAGAAATGGATAGAATAGGATGGACTTGGGTAGAATACAATGCTTTGCTCACAGTAAGGTGAACCATGTGAAACTTCTGTATCTTCTATGTATATATGGACTCAACCACCCATATAATGTATTTCTTAATTTTGGTCACAAAAGCTCATGCTTTTGGCCAACACTGATCTGGAAGATATACTATAGAAGAGCATGAAGATAATTCCTGGGGTCACCCTCAATTTCATAAATGCTACAATTACTATATCCACTAGTTTGCAGAAGTTCTTTATGCATTAGGAACTGTTCTAAGTATTCCATGATCACCATTTTAATTAATCCTTATCACAAACTTCTATGGTAGGTTTATCTTAGTTTTGCAAGAGAAGCAGCTGAGGCTCAGTATCAAGCTCAAGTAGCTACTACTAAAGGGAAGGGTTGTCATAGGCACTCAGGTATCTGTCAAAATTTGTATAGTTAATGACTCAAGACTACTTCCCTCTTTAACGGATCAATCTAGGCTTAAATTCATTAGTTAAATGTATATGGATATCTTGGCCCCGCTGGGAATTTTATATAAAATAAGATGAAAATATTTAGAAAACAATTTCACATTCCCAGAAACTTCCAGTGATGTCTTATTAAATAGAAAATTTAATTTTGAATTGGTTGCCTGTTTGACTCACAACCTCACACCCAAAACTCAGCCTCAAGACATAGTAAGGGACAGCTGAAAGATAAGCTGGAGGCAAATGACTTCAAGGTACCATCTTTCCATGGCCTTACCCCTCTAGTTGCTTCCATTCTATTCCACGCAGAAATCTTGTCCCAGGGCACATTTGGTTTTTTGTCTTTTTATAGTTTGAGCTAAATCAGTTCAACCACTTTTGAGTTGATGAGGGAAAAAAATCATACTTATTCCACTTCCAAAATAACCTCCTCTTTTGGGTATACAGAAAGCTCAGAAAAGGCTGAAACTTTCAAACTTCCCACTTCACATATGGGGACTTCTAGGTCCTGATTACTTTTAAATTTACATTTAAGAATCCTAGCGATTTGCTCTTTTTGTAAACTCCCATGTACTGTTATTTTTATAATTCCCATGACACACACCCTGTGTAAATGCCTAGTATGTCATACACAAGAGATACTTATCTCAACAAATGCCGCTATGTGGAAAATGTATAGTGCAAGTGTTGGGGGACTAACGAGGAGGGGAAGTGCTGAATGTGGCTTCCTGCAGAAGCCCTGCAGCAGTGCATGCAAGGTCAAAGATGTTCAAATGGAAAGGCCCCTTATTGTTTCCTGGTCATTTACACAGGCCAGAACAATGCCATGTGGCTTCAGAATGGAATTCCCTCCAGACCGGGGAAGACTGAAATTTGACCTAACTTCCCTGTAACAGCTCCTGGCTGCTCTAATCTCTGTTTGGAATGAAAATTAACTGACTCATAAACACGTGCAACATTTCCAGACAAAACACGCTCCATTGTTACCAGCTTACTGACCATGGTGTTCTGTGGTGCTGCGGCCCTGGGTGCTGTCAAGTGTCCAGATCCAATCTCAGGTCCCCACCATTGGATCCAGCAGCTTCCTGGCTGGGCTTCACTCTTAGGAACAGACATTCACCCCCACCTGTGGCCACATCCTTCCGATACTTTTCAAAACAGGAACAGTTGTCTCAGTCCTTACATTCTCCTGGCTATTCTATTTTTGCCAGACTGGAATAGGATACTGCAGGCCTCTTCTGGCAAGAGTTGGGCTGACAGGTCTAAAGGGAACCTAGGACTTTGGGGCACAGGGCTACCCTGCCCAGAGCACATGCCTGGCCCTGTCAGTTCTAGCCATCACCCTCATGAAAGCAGACTGGCAAAGACAAAAAAAGAGGTTCTACTTCTCAACCTTACCAATCTGCCTGAAGCTTCTAGGAACAAAGGACTTTTAATAATAGAATTCCTCCTTGGGTATTTATAGCAGCAATTGCTCGAAGCTTTTTGAGGCTTTATTTTTAAAATCCCATCCTTTGTCACAACCTCCTGAGGAACTGGAGCACAAGGCAGGTCCCAGAAGCTCCACTTTGCAGACCAGGAGACTGAGGGATCAGTGAAGAAAACTCTTTCAAAGATGGACCATAGGAAAAGATAGCTGAGACATTCAAAGCCCATTAGCTATCTCCGTGGATGATAAGGCTGTGGTCCTTTTACTCACACCTTTATGTGTTTGCCCAACAGGAAGTTTGGAATCTTCTAGCCAATGCACTAAGCATCAGAGATTCTGAAAGGATCAGATGATATCTTATGTCTCCAAAAAATAAATTTCAAGGAAATAAAAGAGAAAAAGAGAACTTTCTGATTGAAAGATTTGAGAGATTTATTAACTGGATGTAATGTATGTATCCTATTTGAGCCCCAAATCAAACAAACCAAATGGAAGAACACATAGATGAGCCAAAAGAGACAATTTCATAAGATGGGATATTTAATTGTTAAGGAATCACTAATATCTTAATTAATTATAATTATTATTTCATCTGTGATACAATTACTGGGTTAAAACTACCTTACCACTTAGAAATAGACACCAAAGCATTTAGAGATGGAATGATAAGGTGACTGAGATTGGAAGTAATGAATGAGAGATATGGATGCAACAAGAATGCCCTTAAGTTGATAGTTGCTATGGCTCTTTAATAAACACAAGGTAGTTCAGTGTATTTTTGTCTTTAGTTTTGGATATGATTAAAAGTTTCTACAATAGACAAATCAATTAAAATAGAAGAAGTTATGGTACTTGTCTTCAAGGAAAACCAGAATTCACTTTCCCTGGAGAGCTTTACTGATAGCTTTTTGTGACAGACCCAAGCTCTCCTGAGCTATAGCAGTCAAGATCAAGGAATATGAGACCAGAGTATATGGTGGGACATTTAGAAAAAAAGTTAACTGCAGTACTGGCAAGGTAGGGCAGGAGAAGTCCTCACTAGTGTGCATCCTGATAGCCCTGCGTTCACCCTCAAAGCACCCTGGGTGATGCTTGAGCTAGAAGGGCCTTGAGGGGGAGAAATTAAGTCTGAGAGATTAGAGGTGACCTTACAATGCTATGTAGCAAACAAGTGACAAAACCAGCAGTCTAAAGCTCTAGACTTTGGGCTCTCAGAGCAGGACTGTATTCTTTAAACACTTACAAGATGCTTCCTGTGAGACAGGAACCATGCTATGCGCAATTACACTGTCATCCCATCTCCACATGGACAGAGACATTTACCTCCTTCCTTCCACATTACTGTCCTTAGTACAATATCTCTTAAAGTAATCATCTGAATCGAGTTGTGTTTAATTGGAGTTGAAATCCTGAAGAAAAATTTTCCTTTTCTTCATTTGTAATGTGTTGTGGGAACCGTTGTGTCCTTTTTTCCCACCTCCTAAAAAATTTTTGGGTTGAAATTCTAACGTACAGGATGACATGATGTGACTGTATTTGGAAACAGGGTCTTTGTAGATGTAATCAATTAAGATAAGTTCAATCAGGAGATAGGATTTTATCTAATACAGCGTTTTTGTAAAAGGGGGAAATTAGAACCCCGACCTAGTCCAGTGCAAGGAAATATAAGGAAGAAAGGGCCAACTATAGACCAAAGGTAGAGGCCTAGAATAGAACCTCCCCTCACAGTCCATATAAGGAACCAAGCTTGCCTGCCATCACCTTGACGTTGGACTTCTAGTTGACCTTAGTGACACACTAACTTTCTGCCATATATCCACCCAGTTTGTGGTACTTTGTTATGGCAACCCCAGAAAACCAGCCCAGCATGTCTGAGTAGGCAGGCAGGGGTGGGAGGAAACAGTTGAAAGAGAGTTGATGGAGAAAGGATTCATTCCACAAACATGTGTTGTGCACCTTTGATCTGGCCTGCATTGTGCAAAGCCTCATGGGGGCTATAAAGCTGGCCTTTTGTTCCCAGTGCTATGATACATGGTAATCAGAGATTACACATCCACTCCCAACTGTAATGTAGGGTGGAACTACTGAGAAATGGAGGGAGTACTGCTAAAGTGCCAGTGGAGTGCATATCATGAGAAGCATCTCTTTCTGCTAAGAGAAGGAGAACATGAAGGAGAAGGAGAAGGATGCATTAAAAGTGCATCAGTTTAACCTGTCTTAAAAAAACAGGGAACACTGAAATATTTGGTAAGAAAAGGAAATCTCCAGTGGGAAAAACAGCATAAGCATAGGCATGGCAGTGACATAATGAGGGACTTCTTGTGGGAACAGTGAGCAGTTCTTTAGATCAGAGTCTAAAGCGGCAGAGGGGGAACCTGAGGAGAAAAAGCCCAAAAGTTGTACAAGACACTGGTTAAAAGGCAGTTGTGGGAGTTTAGAGTTGAAAGACGGTGATGACTTAAAGCAGGATAGAGATAGGTAGAAGGTTTGAGGCAGAGAAAGTGGCTCAGAATGGACTGAGTGATACTTTTCCCAAGGGTCAGGGCTATAGTGAATAGAGTGCTTGAAAATCACCTGGTTTAGTAGATTAGTAAGTTGATGACCCAGTGTTCCTATCCTGTGCCAAGCCAACACTTGGGCCTAGCTAGGCCTGCAGACCCAGCGTTGCACAAAACTGTGGTAACCACCTTTGTGAAATGTGAGGTGGGGGATGGGGTCAGTTGATACAACTATATTCATTTCCTTCAACTTTGAGATGAAGCAGCAGGAGGAGGAGAAAGAGGAGGAGCAGGGAGATCAACTTAGTGTGAGTGAAACAAAGCTTCTAAAATGAAATTATATATGCACTGAAAGTAAAGAAAGTTGGTGGTGGAAGGGAAGGAGTTAGGAGAGATGCTTCTCAGGTGAATGGCTCCAAATTGGGGAAAAGTACTTGAAAAACTAGGTCAATGTAGTTGGAACAGATAGAGCTAGAGAGAGCACAGCCTGAGATGGAAGAGATCACACATAGTTGAATGAGTCAGGATAAGGAGTGAGGACTTCAGCCTGAAAACAGTGGGAAACTAAGTGTTCTAAGCCTGAGGTTGACATGCTTAGATTTGCATTTTTGAATTATTTCACTGGCAACATTTTGAAAACTTGACTGATGGAGATAAGAATAGAAACAGGGGACCAAATGGCTGACTATGACCGGGAATCAGGGAAAAGCCAACAGTGGCCTGGAATAGGGAGATAGAATGAAGATGAAGAGAAGCAGACAGCTTTCACATGAATTCAGACAGAATTCAGTACCTATTTTGAAACAGGCATGAAGGAATAGGAAGAAACAGAGATGATTCCTACAGCCCTTTGGTCACAGTAACACAATGCTGGGGCTGGATCTTGGGGGCTGAAATGAAGATAGGAAATGAAATAGTTAATATGTAGGCAGGCTGAGGTCAGAGGAGCATTCAGAAAGTCACTCAGCAAGTGACAGCCTGGGTTCTTTTGGGAATATGTCTTTTCTGTCCATCTCTGTCTCTCCCGTCTCCCTAGCACCTAGCCTGGCACAGAAAAAGGGCACATAAAAATGTTAGTGAAAGATAAAATGGTCTTATTCATTGTAATTAAGCACAGGAAACAACAGCTCCTTCCTAAAGAATTTTACACGCTAAAGTTCCTATCCAAAACTATCTACATACTTTCCCTTACTGCTGTTAGTTTTTATATATAGAAAACATTTCAAAGTGCCAAGTATAGTAAATGGTGTGGTCCGGTCTTCCAGAAACCATATAATCTTTAGTTCAAAATCATTTAATCAAAGAAAGTGCCTTCAATAGCATAGAGATTGTCATCTGGGAAAATGAAATTTGCAAGGGAAGCAACAGAACTTCACTCTAGAAGCCTGGGATCAGCAATAGAATTGGCAAGGCTGGAGTAGGGGAAGCCAAGTTAGGGGATATGGTAAAAGAGGAAGGCAGCTCTTTTGGTGAGAAAAAATCCTTAGATGCAGAGACATGGGCAAAATGCCTAGAGGAAACTAGCCCAGCTTTGGAGCTGATCAGTCCTTCAGGATGGTCTCTGCTTAGGCTGAAGGTAAACTCAGAAAGAGGCCAGTAGGCTAGTAGATTTCTAAACTTGAAAGGCAATGGGGAAAAAGTTGAGAGGAACTTCTTTGAGTGTATTAGTTAATCTTTTGGTTGCTAATGATGGAAATCAACTTAAGCAGGCATCCTCTGTCAGGATGGTTTCCCCGTCAGGCTGGTCTTAGGTATGATAAACTAAGAAATCCAAGTCTAATGTAAAGAGATCTCTTTTCCAATAATTACAGCTAAAGTTTCAGAATTTAATCTCATTGAACTGGATTGAGTCATATGTCTAATCCCAAACTGTTCTTGTATGCTTCTGGATGTCCATCTAAAGCCTCATACACTCACAGGTAGGGCTTTTCAGAGGTGGCTGGATCTAGGGTGTATAAAAGTGGATTAAAGATGGGTGATAACTGCCTGATTGGTTAGCAACATTCTGGGTATAAATAATGGGAAAGATGTCTTCCTGCCTTGGAGCCCACTGAGTATGGATTTAAATGTTTACAAACTGAGCCAGATTAAACCTTTCTTCTTTTAACTTGTGAATATAGAATATTTTGTTTCAACAACAAGGAAGTAACTAGGACACAAACCATCACTGTGGTCAAGGTAGGAACATATCATCAGGCCAGGCCAGGCTACATGTGTATCTTGGAGGGATAGATGGGGGGGGGTCACTTAACTCAAATCAATCAGACTGAGGATAGGGATCACATGGTTCCTCACTGAAGAATGGCTTTCATCAGATGATAGTGAATTGAAAGCTGGATAGGCAGAGACAAAACAAATTTACAGCATTGGAGGACAGACTAGAAAACAACACACTTGAAAGCCACTGTGGGGCAGGAGCCAAGGCAAGAGACAAGGAAGCAGCACTGTACTTGAACAGGGAAGGAGTGTTGGTAGATAAAAGGGGGTGTCTTGAAGCCATTGAAATAGCTAACAAGTATTTTTCCTTATGCTTTTGGCACCAACAGAAAACTTCACAGGAATGATAAGAAAAATGCTGCTCTGCAGGTTTAGCAAAAATACAAGTGCTTCAAGCTAGTCATAGCTGGCAGACACACAACCACAGGTGTCAGGGGTTAAACAAGTGTTCTCCTATGCTGCTTGCTTGGGTTCTGGTATCGAACCATGCTAGTCAAATGTCCTTCTTAATTCATAGCTACTAGTAAAGCTAATGTAATTCATACTGCAAAACAGAGTTCCTGGCCTGGAAAGGACACCATCACCAACACCAGCCATAGTCTGGCTCGCCTGATTGTAAAGGAAGTCAGAGAAAGAATGTGAACAAGAAAGTGTAAAACCTTCTATCAGTATTCTGGGGTCACCGTAGTTGAGCTTCTGTTTTTTCAATCTGTAAAATGAAAAAAATAATAATGTCTGTAAATTAAAGATTATCATAATAATGTTAACGCAGCATCCTATTTGGCTTATGGTAGATCCTCAAAAAGGTAAGTTTCAGCTGGGTGTGGTGGTACACTCTTGTAATCCCATCACTCAGGAGAGGCTGAGGCAGGAGACTCACTCCAAGTTTGAGACCAGTCTGGGCTATGAAGTGAGTTCAAGACCAGCCTAAACTGCATAGTGAGAGCCTGTCTCACAAAGATAAAAAATAAAATTAAAAATGAATTAAAAAATGGTAGCTCCTCATCTGCTCCACCCCACATACAAGTCCCAAAGTGACATGGAAAACAGTCTTGCCTTTTCCAAAAAGCCATACTATAACCTGAAATTCTGAGAAAAGAAGTAAAACTTCCTATCTCTCTGCTGCTCCTCATTCTTTGGAGTTCTTTAAAATGGCCTGATGGTTTGTTCCCTCTAACTTTGTGAAGGGTGAAGTAGTCACAGTTTATGCTCATTCTGATCATCTTGTGCTCCCAGGAATTTGAGAGATTCAGTGTGACAGTTAAGATGGATTATCAAATTGACTGACTTGAGATCTTCGCAAGCAATTAGTAAAGTATACTTCTAGGTGTGTCAAGGTGGTTTATGGAAGATTGACCTTGGGGTCTGTAGCTGGACTCTTACGATTTCCTTTATGGCACTGTTTCCCTCCTATCTCCCCTGCTTTACAGATAAGATGGAGGCCTTAAAGGAAGAAGGAGTTGGTGCAATGTCACATAATATCTTAGGAACAGAGTCAGGTATAGATATCAGGACTGAAAAACCAGTGCTCTTTGTATTGCTACACAACTCATAACTGCTTGAAAACCCTTTTTGTTGTTGTTGGTTTCTGGTTTTCACCAAATATGATATACAGAAGAAGACAAGAGGGCCAATCAGTGAGCAACAAAATACAAAGCCTCCCAGGAGAAACAACTCATATGCCAGAATAAAAAAACCCTAGAGAGACCCAGACAGAGGGAGATGGATCCTCTTGACACAGGAAGAAATCAAAACATAAAAAAGCTCATCAAATACTTCGAGACTACAACTGAAACAGCTAAAAATTATGGGACAAAGCATTTTTTGCGGTGACTCGCCAAGTTTGCACCAGCGTGAATCCACACCGGCAAGTAGAGCTGCCCAAATTGTTCCTGCCACCACTCACAGGAAGCACAGAGTGCTGAAGTTGGGGGTTAGTGAGCCCAATGGAGTGTGGAGCCAGTGAAGGGACCTACATTAATCCACAGTCAATGCTGGAAATGAGACCCCACACACACACAGGAAGGGAGTGACCGAATGGGTGACATGTTGGAATCGGGCAGGAGGAGCCTGAACTAGGAGTGACAGTGACTTCAGTTGGTTGCTCTCTCCCCAGAGCAGATTCATGGGATTTTCTTGGACTGGGCCGTGCCCCTAGCCGGGACCCAATGAGCCGACCCAAAGTGATTCCCTGCGCCTAGCACGTACTAACCTAGAGAAGGCACCTGAAGTTTGGCTGGCCCAGTGGAGATGGGCAGGCAAACACAGCCGCTGCTTACACCTCAGTGACAAAAGCAGCCAGGAGAGGACAGAGTGTCCTCACCAGTGTGCTTCAGAGGAAACATGGCCAACAGGGAAGGGGGCTGGGACCTGCACTGTAACCTGTGTGGAGGAAGCCAGGGCCATGACAGAAGAGAGAGGCAGAAGGAGGACCCTAACCCAGAACACTAAGAGCACTGATCCAGGAGAAGGAAAAACAAGGAAGACTGAGGGCGGCAAACACACAACATCAGACATGGCTTCAATGGACATTAAGAGATATCTTTGGGACCTTGTAGACGAGCTCAAAACTGAAATATTAACTCAGGTAAAGCAAGATATGAGTACAGTAGTAAAAGAAATGCTCTCAGGAAGCATCTCTCAGGATGATACAGATGGAAGAATGGAGGAACACAAAAAAAGGAGAGAAACATTCGATAAATATAAAGAAAATATGGAATACATGAAGCAGATTCAAAGAGACTACCAGGAAATTAAAAACTCCATTGAAAGCTGGCAAAACTCCTTAAAAGAAACTGAGGATAGACTATCAAAACTTGAAGACAAGTTTGCAGAGTGTGATCATGAAAGGAAAGATCTCTTAAAAATAACAATGAAACAGGCAAGTAACAATTCAAAGGCTAGAAGATGACAAGAGAATCTACAATTTAAGAATAAGAAACATGAATGAAGGAGCAGGAATACATAAAGGTGAATTACAAAGGCTATTCATGGAAATAATTAAGGAAAACTTCCCAAATATGGGAAAAGAAAATGACATTCAGTTGTGTGAGGCATACAGAACTCCAGCCACCTATAACCAAAGCAGATCTACACCCAGATATATAATAATCAAGATACCAGAAATTCAATATAAAAACAGAATATTAAAAGCCACCAGAGAAAAGAAACAGATTACCTATAAGGGTAAGCCTATCAGGATCATGGCTGACTTCTCAACACAGACCATAAGATCAAGAAGAGCTTGGAGCAAAGTGTTCCAAGCCCTGAAAGAAAATAACCTCCAGCCCAGATTGATGTACCCGGCAAAGCTGTTACTAGAAATTAATGGAGAAACAAGATGCTTCCATGACAAAGAAGAACTCGGCCAATTTGTGACCACCCATCCAATCCTACAGAGAATACTGAAGGACATTCTAGAGAGAGAGCAAAAAAAAAAAAACCAGGATTTTAGGAACGGTGGCAGAAAGACTTCACTGAGTAGGGCAGGCAGTAGAAAGAGGGAGAAAACTAGACAAAAAAAGGTAGAAAAATAGCATAGCAGAAATGAGGCAGAGAAGGACAACTAGAAAATCTAACATTGATGGCCTTGGTATGCTATATTGTTAATAGTGCGCCAGGATTTAAAACCCACATTACTCACACTACTCTGCTCAGATGTATTATATTATTGTTCCAGTCATTCTAACTGTACTAGATTTGAGGGCGCAGACAGTAATCCCTAAAATAACAGGATATAGTGTGCTAATCATCCTTAATTTCCTATTAACTTAATCTAAAGCTCTGTAAAACCTACACTGTTTTACCATGACTGATCATAATCGAATCTGGTTTGTTGGATCCCTGTTTTGTATTAATAGATTTTCTTCAAAGCTGTTATGATTGATAATATCAAGTCTGAGAGTATAGGCAACTGCACTTAAGATGACAAGATTCACTAGAATATCTACTCTGGTTTAATTATTACCTGCTTTGAAGTTTTATACTGTCTACAATGTTTTATTTTTACTAATATTGTTATGTACTGCTATATTCAATTATACTGCTATATTCAATTATGTATGATGTTATAGACAATTCTATTGAGGATAATAAGAAACAACACAGTAATCATTGTAGATTACCTTCTACTGTGGTTTTATATGACTTTTTGTTTTCATGTTTTTTTAGGAATTTGTTTTGTTTTGTCTTGCTAAATTTTGTTTTTCCTTCTAATAAAGAAAGGGTAAAATACATGCAGAGATTCGTGCATGCATAGCTGTTTACAATTTCATTGTTTGACTATCTACTTTGTATGCTTTAGTTTTTTAACTTGAACAACTATTTATAACAGGACAATATGTAATTTATTAACTAGTGATTTCTTATTGTTTATCTTTTTTTTGAATTCTGTATTAACTCTACCCTTTACATGCTTTTGTTTCTCTTTAAATAAATTAAAAAATATGATATGCATTAGTAAAACCAACTTCTTTCAAAATACTTTCACAAAAATGGCTTTCAGATATGAGACAATGTGTTTAAATGACTACAGCTCAAAAAAAAAATAATTGTCCTTCTGTTCACTCACTCAGAGGTGGTTACATGCAGTACAAATTGAAGGGGAATGAGGCCCCTGGGGCTGAGCCCCATCTTCAGAGCAGACTTCAAAAGTAAGCTTTAGATATAAATCTATGGATTACAATAAGAATGACAGGCAACGCCCAGTGCTCACTATGCACCAGGTCTTTTTTTAGGTAACAACACATTTCATCCAAACAAGGTTATATTAAATTGATATTTCAAGGATATGTTAAAATTTTATATATGTTTCTCTCAAACAGCAGGCTCTGTGGTTCACGCTAGTGTTGTAGACATGTTGAAGACACAGTACCTAAGCTTGACTTGTTTTAAGTTTGCTAGAAGAGGAATAAGAAATTAAGATGCCATAGAGCATTGTTGGCTAGTGTCTTAGAGGCAAGGAAAAGGGAGTAACTTGATTGTTTTGGAAAAAAGTCTTGAGAACAGTTTTCCTAATTTCCCAATTTGTCTTGGTTAATTTTCTCATTGCTAATACAAAATACCCAACAGCCACAAGTTAAAGGAGTAAAAGTGTATTATAGTTCACAGTTTGTAGAGGTTTTAGCCCTTAATTGACTGGCTCTAGTGTAGGGTGACATGCCAGAAGGACACCACAAAGGAACAACTGTCCATGGCAGGCAGAAGGCAGCCAAAACAGCAAACAGAAAGCAACCAGCCCAGCCCACTTTCTGTCCCTTATATTCTATCCAGGCTGCACAGCGTTAGGGAAGCTATCATTCACATACAGGATGGGGTTTCCCATCATCCATACCCAGAACTATGACAAACCAATCAGTGGACTAACTTAGTAATCATACATTTTTAGTCTCAGCATCATGTACTTAATCTCCACTTCCTACACTCTAGATTCAGCCACATATGAAAAGCCCCACCTGTGACCGTGTGAGGCTTTGGGGGTCAGGCTATGACTAGTCACAAGCCATAATAGTGGCTTGTCAATGGAGGCTAGGACATCAGAAGTAGGAGACCCCAGAAAGAATGCCTTTGCTTCTGAAGCCATAATACCTTTGGAAATTCTGAGAAAAGAATTTTATCTCTCTAGATAAATTCACACATGTACTTTGGTAAACATTTTGCTTTTCTAGAGGCGAGTTTAAAATCAAAATCCATCACTCACTAGCTGTGAGACATTTTTACCTAATTGGCAAAATGGGAATAACAATACCACTTATCTTCCTTCTAGGTTAGTTGTGATGATCAAATGCAAAATTACATATTAAGCACAGCAGAGACTTGGCAATCAATAAGTGAAAGTTTTTTTTTCCCTTTTCCTAAGTGGAATTTAATTTCCAAAAGCAATGAAATGGCAATGTAGCCAAGAGGGTAAATTGATCTTTTCTTGTTTTATATGGAGTTTATTGTTTCTGCCTCCTCTAGCATACTGGTTAGTCTGTCTGGTCTCATTTCCCAGTGACTTTTTGTGGCTAAGCCCTTGGATTATTTGGAGCCCCTTAGGGTACCCAAAGAGATCTGATTCCTGCTCAGGGCCTGAAGCAGTTCTTTCCTTTGGGGAAATCTTCCTCTTCCTTGAAAAACTTCAACACCTGTTCTTGTAGGATTCTTAGCCATATACCAATCCTCAACTCAGAGCAATGGTAGGGGCTGCAGATGCTGTGTCACACTTTGAGGGAAATACTAACTCTCCCCACCTACTTTTAGAATACCTTCAAGGGTCTATATTAGCTTCCAAAACTGCCGTAACAAAGTATCTCAAACTAATTGGTACCCTCAGTGATACAGCTCTCAGCTTTTGGTGATTTCTGGTAGCTCTTGGCATTCATTGCCTCAATGATGTGGCATTCCAAGCTTTGAAGCCATCGTTACATCCCCTTCTCAGTGCCCCTCTCACTGTCAGATCACCCTCTATCTTTTTTATAAGGACACTTATCATGGGATTTAGGGCACATCCAGATAATCCAGGATGATCTCATTTCAAGATCCTTAATTATATCTGCAAAGAGAGAATTTTTAAATAAGGTCACATTCAAAGGATCTGGGGATTAGAACATGGATGTGTCTTTTAGGGCCCCACTGGTCAGAAATTAAACTTCATTTCTCTAATACCGAATTGAGATCTGAGTCTTTTTAGTCTCACTGAAAAAGGAAAACTTAACCTTACCAAGTCAAAGTAAATTTCCATTTGTGGGTTTTTCTAAGTAAATACATAGAAAAGTCAACTTATTTCCTCACTCCTTTCTTCTCTCCTTGTTTATTCTGAGGAATTTACAAAGGGTCCGGATATCTGTGACCTACTGCCTGCATTTAATCAGTGTGAATGTTAAGCCAGCGTCCTCTGCCCATGCAATTCATCCTGTCTGTTGTTTGCTGTTTCTGCCTCCACTGCTGAAGGGCCTAGTTCCCCTTTAATTTTTATTCTCCTGGACCATGAAAATGATTTTGTTTCCTTTTCTCTGAATGGAAAGCCTCCCCAAAGCCCAACGGCCCGCTTCTTAGCACCATCCAGAGTCACTGGTGCCAGGAGGTTGTGTCATGTATGTCTTTCTATTCATTCCACGCCACCACTGATGTTGGAAAGATATTGTGGAATACAAGTCAGATATCTCTCTTGGCCCCAGAAGATCTGACCAAGTGATACCTGTAGATTCAGAAGGCAAAAATAAATAAATAAATAAATAAATAAAATAACCAGACTATCTATGTGGGAAAAGAGCACAGGAGCAGCCTGTTTAGCCTGACTCTGTTGTGAGCAAAAAGAGTCTGGGCCATACCCTGAAGAGCTGAGCAGCAAAGTCATCACACACAGATTCGAGGTCAGATTTCTAGCCACCTGATGTTTATGGAGAGTTTGACCTTTCGGAATCTATAGCAGGAGAAAGAAATGGCTTGCAGGTTAGCAGATTTGGGGATCTGACCAGGTCTATGTAACATCCAGAGGCCCACTGAGCTTTCTTTTTTCCCTATAAATTATAGTTATCTCTTTTATTATCCCCACTTTTAATACTTGTGCATTAATGAAGATTAGTTATGTTCACATTTCAAGCAAAGTGTTTCCCTGTAAAGTAGAAGTCAATGTAAGGTAATCTTTATATATTCTCTCAAGAGGCTTGTTTATTGATTCCTTCAATGAATCTCATTATCAAATGTTTTAACAGTTACTTTTAACAGTTTAACAGACCACTTAATGTGGTGTTTTTCCTTGGTTTAGAACTATGTACTTATTTAAGATAATGATGTATTTCATCTTAGGTCAACAAACAAAGCTTTGAAATCAAACACATATATACCCTAATAAAAAGATAGTTTTATTTGACATGAAAATCAATGCTGGACACCTATAGCAACAACTGAAAGAAAGTTTATGTGCAAAATTCTTCTGAGAGCAATTTGGCTATATGCATGAAATAGTCTTTTTAAAACAATGGAATATCAGCCACAAAGAAGGATAAACTTGTGGCATTTATAGCTAAATGGATGGACCCTAAGACCATATTTTTAAGTGAAATAAATTGAACACACATGTTTAAACATCATATTGGCTCCCTACTGTGAGAAATAGAAAATGTAAATAAGAATGAAATTGTCTAAAAGATATTGTGAAAGGGGAAGAAATTGTTCAAAAGGAAAGGGGAACTAGAGAGGAGAGAGATGAAAAGGAAGGAAGGGAAACAAAAAAATGAGAAAGGGAAGATAAAATGGAAACAAAACTTTGTAAATAAGGGGAAGTGGGGTTGAAGGGAGGGGAAGGGAGTGGAAAAAAAGAGGAATCAAGATATATCATATATAAGTAAAGATTCCCTATGATGAATGGCAACATTATGTAAATCTAAATTATACTGATAAACAATAGAAACGTGCTTATGTATATTCTTCATTTCAACAGCATTTCTAGGAATTTATGGTATACCGTAAAGAGGCATGTGCTTCGGTTTAAGATGTAGAAAGATGCAAAAGACTGTTACATCCACTCTACGAATGAGAAAAAGATGGAAAATTTATAAGAGCATAACATTGCTCGAGCCGATCAGAAATCTAAAAACAAGGTCAACAAAGTAAAATGAGTTCTGAAATGACCAATGTCTGAAAGGAGAGAGATACACAATTTGTTTCATCTTTGGGAAGAGAAGGGAATATGTGGGCTACAGTACAAGGCTAACTATGGGTTAACACATCAGGACACAATAGCTAAGAACCACAGACATCAGGAGAGCACACACTCGTCTCCATAGAACTCCACTGGGCATTTACTAGAAAGACTGGAGGAAAATTAGAGGGTAAGGGGAGAACACCCTGATGGCAATGTTAGACAGGAGGTGATTAACTTCTGTTGGGGACCAGCACAAAGTCCAACCTGCCTTCCTGCATCTCTCACATCTCTGAAGCAAAAGCTTTATGTCAATGGGGAAATGACATCATTTTTTTGTTGTTGCTGTTGTTGTTTCTAGCTAGCAGGAACAGTATATTGCTTTGGGAATAGAGGTTGAAACAAAAACTGTGTGTTCCTGAGAGATGGGCAGGACTCTGTCTCAGGTTCAGGATTTTGCAAGATATATCAAGCAAAAGGCAGACATCACCTATGAGGTGATGTCTACAAAACATCAACTACAAAACAAGGCAGAGTTTGGGTGCCATGGGAAGAGGAGGTATGAACACTGAGCAGGCTCTACACTTGACTCCCAGGTACACTTGACTCCTAAAAGGCAGGCTGGATCAGAGCACACAAAAACCTCTTCTATCCCAAAGCATGAGCCTTGTATTGAGTGACACAAGCAACCATAGTTTAGTGAGAATGTGGGGAAAGGAACATCTCTAGTACAGATACATAAGGACCAGTGAAAGCTGAAGGGAATGATGGAAATATAAAAAAGCATCGGCCCCCTGGTCTCAATCAAAGCACAAGTTAAGACCAGCCAATATTTGCAGGAATTAGAAGCCCACTTCACACTTAAGGTAAAAAGCAACAATCAGATGCAAACTTCATTCAACTCCGGACTAAACTGACTCAATGACTAACAGTAATGGCCTGGCAGAAGAGGGACACTCATTGCCAGGTAAATACTATTTTCTCTGTTTTTAATACAGTCTAGCCATGGTTTCTTGCATTCAATAAAGTATTACAAGAAATACTAATGTTCCTGTAATAATGAATCTACTGAGAAATAAATCAGGAAAAGCATTCTATTCATGGTAGCTTTTAAATAAATACGTAAGAATCAACCTAACCAAGGAGATGGAAGAGCTTTATAATGAAAACTACGTTTGTCTGAAGAAAGAGATTGAAGAGGACACTAGAAAATGGAAAATCTACTGTTTCTGATTAGGCAAAACCAACATTGTCAAGAAGGCCACAAGGTAAAAACTGGTATATAGAGTGAGTACAAGTCCAATCAAAATACTAGCTTCATTCCTCATAGAACAAGAAAACAATTACGAGATTTATATGAAAACAGAAGAGCCAAGCAATCCTGAATAAAAGGTGCCAACTTAGGGGAACTTACAAACCCAGATTTCAAATTATACTAAAAAGCTAACAGTAATTAAAACTGCATGGCACAAAAGCAGCCATGTAGACGAATGAGATAGAAGACAAAGAAACAGCCCCACAGAACTTTAGTGATCTGATCTTTGACAATGGGGCTAAAAACAATTGCTGGAGAAAAAGAAAGCCTCTTTAACAGAGGTGCTTGGAAAACTGATTGTCCACATGCAGAAGAATGTGAATCTCTCTGGCTGTACTAATATCAAATCAAAATGCACCAAAGGCTTAGAAATAAAAACAAATTTGAATCGGCTGGAAGAATCAACAAATGGAATCACAGCAATTAAAAAGCTTCTGCATGGCAAAGGAAACAGCCAACAGAATGAAGAGACAACCTACAAAAGAAGAAAGCTTTTTGCAAGCCACTCAACTGATGGAGGACTACTATATAAAGAAACCCCACTCCAAAAAGCAGACCTTCCCCACAATAAAATATCCAATCAAAAATGGGAAATTAACATAGACACTTCTTAAAACAAGAAGTACATATGATCAACAAGTGCATGAAAAATCCTTCAGTGTCTTTGGTTTAGGAAAATGTAAATCAAAACAATATTAAGATTCCATATTACCACAGTAAGAATGGCTGTCATTAAAGCGCCAAAAAAAAAAAAAATAATAATGCTGGCAATGGTGTGAAGGAAAAGGAACTCTTCTCCATTTTTTGGTGAAAATGTAAACTAGTACTGTCACTCTGGAAATAAACATGGAAATTCTTCATAAAACTAAAAATAGAAATTCCATTTGACCCACCTATAACTCCCCCCAGGTACCTTTCATGAAAAAGTTAAAATCAACATATTACAGTGATACACACAAACCCATGTTTATAGAATCAAAAGTCACAGAAGCTAAACTATGAAAACAGTTTAGATGCCCATCAACAGATGAACGCATAAAGAAAATGTGGCATGCATAAACAATGGAGTACTACTCAGCCATGAAGAAAGATAAATTTGGTTCACTTGTAAGAGAATCAGTGCACTCTGAGAACACAGCATTAAGTAAAATAAACCAGACAAGGTTAAATATCTCATGGTTTCTCTGATATGAGAATCCCAAAGTGTAAATAAAGAGCTTAATAAAAGAGAGGTGGTAGGAAACAGGGAGATAGAACATGAAAATTGGGAAGGATATTTGGAAAAGAGGGGGAGAGAGAAAGTTAGAGAAGGGAAGAGGATCAAAAATGATAGAGATATGACAAGTATGTACTAAGTTGCCAAAATAAATGTAGTTCATTATCACAAAAATATATTACTGAAAAGGAAACACCAAAAAGGAGGTTTAAAATATTGTCAAGAAATAACTGTAACAGAAAAAAATTAAGAAGTAGTACATTTATTGTAATATTTAGACAAGAACTTTAAAATAAATATTAATATCTTTGGGGAAAAGGAGGATGATACTAGGTGGAAATCTAGATGAAGGCAGATAAAATTAAGAATGCTGAAAATGGTAAAAATTAAGTTAAGCATAAAATATATTATTTTTACTTTTTTGGTTGCTTTAAAAGAAATTGATAAGTTCAAGTTCTAAGCAGCTGGGCAATCACATTCCATACTCTCTTCGCTGAATGCAATTATAAAACCATGACTGCATATGTGAACTCTTACTTGAGGATTCCATTAAGCAGATAGCACCATACAGCTTGAAGCAGTGTACCATAATTCAAAGTATTCCCAAATAATTGAGTTTACTATTTTGTACTCCCTCTGTGATCCTTCAGCCTAGACTTCACAGCCTGAAACCTAGATGGAGAAATTGGCATAAATAAAGCTTCCCATTCAAACCCCTATTTGTTGCTCAAGAAGCAGGAAAATAACTTCCTAATGCTCAGACCAAGTGGGGGAAATTGTCATTTAAAACTTTTCTCGATTCTCTCACATTCCAGCTCCAACAAAACTCTGTATCCATAGCAAAGCAGCAGCAAAAGTAGCAACAGGGACTGGCAGGAGCCAAAAACTCTCAAGGAAGGGAACTTGTCTCTCAAATCAGATATCTGTTTCAAAATGATGGCTTAAACTTGCACTGCAATTTTTCTTCAGTCTTCCCGCAACCTGGGGCTAGTTGTGAGCTCAGTCTTGAGAAGTAAATAGCACAGAGTAAATACAGCCTCAGGTACTAAAGCTACTAAGCCAGAGGATCAAACACTAGAGGTCCAGAGAGAGTGTTTATGAGATCAGAAAGAGAGAGAGATGCACAGAGATAAACAGAGATAGAGACACAGAGACACAGGCAGGGAAAACATATCAGGATACACATCCATATGGCTTGTTATGAATGAGACAGAAAAGTATAAGGCAGACTTGAGAACCAAGTTACAGGTAGCTTGTCACTCAGGTCACAAACTGGCCACTGGGTGGTGCACATTGGGGATAGATACCAACGGAATTTAAAAGCCTTTGAAAATAGAACAAAAACTGGAACCACAAACCATAAAAGATTGGAGTTTGTGGTCTGAAACTGACAGAGTTGACTGATTATGCAGTTAAAATATCAACATTCTCCATAAAAACATTTATAGTTTCATAATATAATATTTTCAATGTCCAAATGTATAATCCCAAACTACTCAACAGACAAAGAATGAAGAAATGGTAGGTTTGCATGGGAAACAAATAATCATCTGATGCTAATGCCATGGTGATACAGATGCTGGAATCACCTGACAAAGTAACATTAAAAATTATCTATTTAACAACGACAAATGTTGGTGTGGCTGTGGTGGAAAAGGAACCTCTCATTGCTGGCAGATATGGAAACTAGTACAACAATTATGGAAATCACTATGGGGATTTTCAAAGAACTGAAATTAGAGATTCCATACAATCCAGTTCTCTCCCTTCTAGGTATCTTCCCCCAACAGCTTAAGTCATCATACTACAATGACACATGCATGCCAGTGTTTACAGCGGCACAATTCATAATAGCTAAATCCTGGAGGCAGCCTGTACTGTACACCCATCAACAGATGACTGGATAAAGAAAATATGGTATCTGTATATGATGGAACACTACTCATAAAGTTATGAAGAATGATATATTTTAGGCATTTGCACAAAAAATGAATGCACCTGGAAAATATAATTTTGAGAGAAAAAAGACAGATACATTTAAGTACAGTATACTCATTTGAGTGAGGCAAAGTACAAACAAGGAAGATGATAAAAGATAAATAGAAGGAGACAAGGGAATGGACCTCTTGTCATAGGGAAGTGGTGTTAGGGAACAAGGGTGAGGGGTGAGGAGGAGGGTCAGAGTAACTAAGAGTAAAGATGTGCCATGTACGGGAACCTAATAACCCCAATTAATGTGAACACTAGACCTTAAGGCGAGCTAAGACCAATAAAATGAGCAAGAACGAAAAACAGAAGAAAATCAGAGTAGGAGGGAGGGAGAGATAGGGAAGGGAAATTTAAAAAGAAACATGCTGTGATATGTACAAACAACCACTCCCCTAGATGATTGTAAACTACATGAACTACAAACATGCACAAATAAAATACAAAATTATATGTTTAAGCAAGCTTCTGTAATAGGCACCCAAAGGAAGGAATGGATGATACAAAGCTATAAACCTCAGCAAAATAAAAAGATATAGACAGACTGGTCAATAGATGTGTGTGGATATATGCATATACATATATGTTTGTCTATACATATGTGTGTGTCTGTGTGTGTGCCCAGTATAAAACTTAGAATTGAGTGCTACAATGACCACAAATAGGACTCAGTATCAGAATGGAGATGATAGAGAAAGAAATAATAAACTTCAAAAAAGACCAATAGAAATGACCAACAATAAAAATAAAAGGAAAAAAAATTAATTCAAAAACAGAGTCTCAGTTGTATGGAGACAGTCAAAATACCTAGAAGTTATGTCACTGAAGCTCAACCAAAAGGCTTCAAGCTGAAAAAGCATTGGAATAAATTATGCTAAAAATTCTCCTAATGTTATGAAAGACAAAAACCACAGTTTCAGCAAGCTTGGGAACTCCATAAAAGATCACCCCAAAGAAATGCATGCCCATAGTAATTAAATAAATAAAATCTGGAAGAGTGAAAAGCATTCTGAATTAAGCAGAATCACCTTTAAGGAATGATGATGTGAATAACTGGATTTCTCACAAATAACTATGAATCTCAGAAGAAAGGGTTACAGCATTTTAAAGGGCTGAATAAAAACCTATCAAGCCAGAATCTATATCTAACATAAGTATTCTTCAAAAATAAAAGTCAAATAAAGACACTCGTAAATTAAGGCAAACTGGCAGGTAAACATCAGTCTTGCAATAAACCAGGAAGTCATGGTAAAAATAATAAGTAAAATTATAGGTGAATTTAACTTAAGGATATAAATGCAAAGGATCTAAATATTTGCAAGCTGAATTCAATGAGGTCTTTTAAAAACTGCTTTAAGACCTAACTGAACTAGTTTCAGGCATTAAAAGAAAAGCAAAGAAACAAAACACTTTACTCTATGCATAAAAAATATTCAATACAGCTCTGTACGAATTGGAAATTTAAAAATTATCAGAAAAATGGGTATAAAGGAGAATTTTTTGTCCTAAGAATACATATCTACAAAAACAGTGTCACACTTGATAAGAAATTTTGTTCACATAAGTGCTAGAGTTTTATATAACAACATTACTCAATTCCTTGAACTCCTCCTGAGTTAGATCATAAAGTAATTGTTTTGTACACGATTGATGGGAATATAAATTAGTGCAGTAATTATGGAAGATAATGCACAGGTTTCTAAAAAACTGAAGACTGAAGTACCATAAATCAAGCAATGTCACTTATACCTAAAGGAAATGAGATCAGTAGACAAGAAACATCAGTAGCAGCATTCACTGTGCTTCTTATCACACTCATAGAAGTGCTCACAAAAGACTTCCAGAACTGCTTCAGAAAGTGGCAAGGATAATAGGGCAAGTATAGCCAAAATGATAGAAGAGACTATTTTGAGGAAGATAATAGCAATATGTCTTTTACTATAATCAATTTTAAAAAATTAAAACATTCCCTGGGTGTGGTGCCACACCCCTGTAATCCAGCACTTGGGAGGATGAGGCAGGAGGATCGTTGTGAGTTCGAGACCAGCTGGAACTACGAAGTGAGCTCAAGGCCAGCCTATACTGCAGAGTGAGACCCTGTCTCATAAAAAACAAAAATATTAAAACATTCATTGTATGCTTTGACCACACCTCATGCATATTTCAAAATGACATGTTGTACATGAGAAGTACAAATTTGTCAGTTACATGTAATTAAAATTATTAAATGTAATTAAAATTTTGTTAATGGTCTATCCATAGGGAACTAGGGAGTCATTCTGAACTTTTCTGGCAGGTCAATTTCAGGGGGAAGCACATAAATAGAGGATGTTAACATGGACACAGTGGGTCTAGGTACTATATTCACAGGAATACATTTATCCTGGTTTGAAAATACCTTTTGTACACTATTGTCTTAAAACTGACAGTTTCTGATATAGTTTATGAAAATCTGAGGCAAAATATTACAACTTATTGTTTAAGGAAGTGTATTCGTAAACTGTCTCTTTTACTATTCTCTATATTCTTTATGATTTTCTGTGTCCCATCACTACACCTACACCTACTGCATCACAATCGTCAGTACAATGCTCAAGTGTTTCCTACCCACATCATAGTTTGAAAATGGCTCTTTTACAGTTCTACCTACACTCTTGCCCCTGCTGTGCCTCACAGTCCCATAATAGGCAGAGTTCCTTGTGCTTTCAAGAAATCCTCCACTGTGACATTGCTCTCCTCCATAGGTCCTCAGTATCCTCTCATGTGGCCAATCATTGCATGTGTTTTTTCTGTAGCTTACATTTTCTAATGTGAGGCATTCTCCTCACATTAATGGGCAGTTAGAATGGAGACAACAACATATTTTTAAAATCATCAAATCTTATTTGTATTCCAAGTAATGTGCTCAGGTGCATACTAATTATAATAGTCAACCTTGCTGTCTTGATTTTGATCACCTATGCAGACCTCCGAGAGTGATACTCTAACTTATTTGACTCAAGGTTGCAGTTCAGAGGAACTATATCCTATGCCTCCAGTATTCCTGATTGCAATCCCGGGCACTGTTTTCCAAAGTGAGCAATGACTCTAACAGGACCAGGTGTGTCTTGGGAGGACTTGCCTATTAACCACAGTGTAGGGAAACTGGTCAAAACACCTACACTTAAGTCCCAGAACCCTCCAGAATAACAATGGCGGAGGCATCCAGGACCCAAGTGGCCTGAGTAGAAAGATTGAAAAATTCAGAAAAAAATTATTTTTCTTATTTCTTCAAGACCAGATAGAGCAGAGTATGACAAATGGAAATTAAGGATCTCTGCTTCCAGAAGAACTGTGCTAAGCTTAATTATCCTATTTCTTCTTTGCAAAGCCTGGACTCAGCCTGAAGTATTATTAAACAGTCCAAATTGCCTCTTTGTCTACAAATATAGCTTAGAAAATAGGTGTGGATTGATAGATTGATTACAGCTTCAATCTGTTGGTTTGTAATCTTAGATTATTAAAACTGGCAGGAATCCTGAGCCGAGTGTCAAACTTCTTTGTGTACAGTTGGACGCTGAGGCCCAGCTTGGCAAGAATACTTCTCAAGGTTACTCAGAGTTAGTGGCACAGTAGAATGAGACTCATAGTCCATTGCTCTTTTCTATTAGACTTCTCTTTTACTCCATCCCTCATGCTTTCACATTTAACTTTCTATCATTTTCCAAACAATTTTAAAGGCATTCTCCTCACCTTGATGGGCAGTTACAATGGAGACAATATATTTTTAAAATCATCAAATTTTTTAAATAACTTTTTTTTTAAAAAGAAAAACAAATAGCAAAAGAGATAAACAACAACAAACCTAAAACACTAACAGTATAGGCTTTCAAAACAGAATGAAAGAAATTTAACAATGGTTGTTATCTTCATATTGTTATATTTTTTTCGAAGAAAGAATGAAAAGAAAATTTAATGAAACAAAATAGAAAATAAGAAAAAAGGTAGAACAGTACAAATTTTTAAAAAAATTAACATTATAAAATTTCTAGTTGATACATTACACATTGTCATGTTAAAAACAGTTGCCAAAGTCACAAATTCAAAGCATAAAAAATGGCTAGACACTCAATCATTGACAATGTAAACCCTTCTGTTCAATGATCCAACAGAAATTCTGTAATATGATCATCTATCTTACACACTATACATACCATTATACCTTTTAGTGCACTTTCCTTCTCTTTCACTTTTACAATAGCTATTATACTTTTTGGATCCCTAGAAGTCCAGTGCGCTATCCATTGCACCACAGAGCCACCTTAAATCTTATTTGTATTCCAGGTAATGTGATTCCTATTTGGGATGAGTAAAAGTGCCAAGCCAGAGCACTCTTGGGGGAAGACTGTATTCTCTTCCTTCCAATGTCCAGCCAAACTAATGCTGGCAGGAAGGGGCAGGTGGACAGCAGTCTTTGTTAACCCTTAATGGCAAATCTAATGTTTGAAAGCCATTGGGTAAGGAAATACAATTTCAGCCCTAACAATGGTTGCATGACCTGAAGTCTTGGTTGGTAGGATAATATGTGGATCGGTATCCCAGAGGTGAAAGCGAAGTCATCTGGGAGGGAATGTATATGGACAAGCTAGATCAAATGACAAGCAGGGGGACTAAGAACCTTGGAAAAACTACATAAAATTTTAGTTTATAGGAATTTATTTTTTGGAAGATAATAGAATAGACACACAGATATATATATATATATATATATATATATATATATATATATGAATACAGATATTTGTTATAATGAAAATGGAAAATATTCAGCATGATTAAGTAAATAATTTCTCTTTATACAGCCATTAAAAATATAAGTATGAATTTACAGTGATAGAAATGATCTTCATTGCTTTGCCCATCTCTGAGACTGCATCAGTTAGGACTCACTAGAGGAAAAAATTTAATGAAAAATAATATATATATATATAACATATAAAGGATTTACTAAGTGGGCTTATAATAACCACCTGTGGAATCAGATGTGGAAGAATGAAAAAAGGTCCTCTACATGCTGAAGAACAGGAGGATCCAGTTGAAAGTCAAAGGTCCAGAGCGCATTGCAGAGTCTGGTTAGAATCCGTATCAGGAAGCCCAAGAGTCTGTGTTGGAAGCCTGAAAATTCTGCCCTAGAAGCCTGAAGACACTGGAGACAGATATCTAAAAGCAATAGCACAGACTGGGACTCCTCCAAAGAAGCAAAAAGGAAGGCTTCCTCCTTTCCCTTTTTATTTCATGCCTGCTACAAGCCTATTGGTTAGTGCCACTTACATCATTTAGGTGGATCTTCTCCCCTCAATTCGTGGCGTACATTCACAGACAAGAAGAACCGTCCTTCGCTAATTTTCTAGGTGTTTCTTAATCCATCCAAGTTGAGAAGATAATTAACTATCATTGAGACACAACTTAAAGGAGGGGTAATTTTCTTGGCTCACAGTTTGAGAAATTTCAATCCATAATTGATTGGCCAGCTGCAAGACAGAAATGGGGGTGTGGAAGGGCCTGACCTGGAACACAGCTGATCACATCATTACAGCAAGGAATCAGGGAATGGAGGAGCCAGAAGGAATATAGAGTCTCTCAGGACCTGCCTCTTAAGAAGACAGATAGCTCTGTATTCATCAGTGCATTAATCATGATCCAATTACTTGCCTAATGTCCCACCTCTGATCGCATGAGTCTTCAGGAGGCCATTTCAGACTTTAAACATAGCAGAAACATTTTCACAGTTGATCAGAAGGTGGTTTATAAAATAGTGAGTGAATTAGAAGGCCATGTTTTTAAATTCAAACCACATATATTTATCTTTATGTAAATAAGAAAAGATGAGATATTTATGGCCACCTAGTGTCAACTATGGATGGTTTTTCTTGCTTGATTTGTCTCCAACAGGGACTATGTAGTTTTGCCTAACTAAAGCATTTAATAAAAACCAAGATGTTCCATTTAAAATGGAAGCAGCTGAGTAGCAATGGATCCAGGATACACAGAGTGACGCCGCCCAGGAGAAGATAGAATGTCACTTCATGGAGAAATCTTCTCTGGCTTTCTGAGAGGCTCTGTTCAGGAATATGGGAAAGGTCTTTATGGCTTTAGCGCCCCAGAGGACCTGTCTTACGCTCCCACATTCATACATTTCCTCAAGCAACATCCAGCAAGGTGTCCCCTGTGAGTGCTCTGTAAATGTTTAATGACTGCATAATGATAAACATATATACAGCTATTAGTCACTCATTAAGAAACACTTTTATTTAACACAGCAGAAGCAAAAACTGCATGATTTCAGGCAAGTCTCCAAATTAGTATTTCAGAAGGAAACACTTCATTTACAATGTTCCGATGTCTTCAAATAAATATATACACAGAGATTACTCAGTTGGCTGTATTTCTACAACTTCCCTTGAGTTTGGGGGAAAATATGCCTCCAAGCCCAGTACATTTAAAAAAATTATCGCATTGAAATTGTTTCTCATTTCCATGAAATGATAAAATCCAAGTTTGCTTTGAGAGTGTCGGAGCAGTCAGCCTTACTCTGATTCTCACTCTGGCACCAGCCAGCTACGTATGTCAACTAGTTCATGACCATCCTACCCTCTGAAGCCTCCACCTGTACAAAAATCTCTTTCCTAAGTAAGATAAATGACTCCACAAATGCTGACAATAAGCCACTGTGTCATCTGTTATAAATATAGAGCACCTTGTGTATTTGTTTCTTGTCTCAACTGGAGTCTTTGTTATTAAATATGTAATTTCCCTTTCCTCCAGTGAGTTGATGATGCTTGTATTGTCCCTCATGGTTCAAAGTCACTACTGACAGGTTGGGAAGACAAGTTCATCTTGCCATATACCCAGCCAGTACAGTGGTAGGGAACAAAGACTTCCTTTTTATCCAGTAGGGACCAACCCACTTGAGATTTCTCTTCAAAAGTATCTCTCCCCTATGTTTCACCAACTGGAGTGACACATTGGCATTGATCAGTGCACTTGTACATACACAAAAAGCATTAATCTATTGGTGTCTACTGTTTAATAAGCTGTACCTGGGGGAGGAAATGGTCTTATTCAATGTTTTGCTGATTCTTTTTCAGAAGGAAGAAGAGAAGAAAAACAAGAAGGATATAAGGAAAAGGAACAAGAAAGTTATTTGTCCCACCATGCTGCTCAATCCTCCTTAGCAATTCTGCTTTCCTTAGATTTTTCTACCTCTTTCCTTTTCATCTATATTATGACATCTGGAAATTATTGTTTTCTTCCATCTTATTTAGAGTCAATAAACCTAGCCCCTATGACTTGAGTTTCCTTGGCTTAACAGGAAAAATTTTTTCTAATGCATGTTTCATCCAGTGCAAGTATCCCCTTTTGGACAGAGCTCACATTGTCATCCAGGACCTAAGCTTCTCTAAATCCTCAATTCTTTCCATTAATCTCACATGTTGGAAAAGGGAGTGAGGGTCATCTTGAGATATTATAGATTAAGTCTAGACACAGTGTACATCATTTTCTTGCATGTTTTATATGGCTTGATTATATAGCTATACCTTATTTAAGGGAAGCCTTGGAGCTAGAGTTGAGTTATTTGCCTAAAAAGATAGAACACAAGCATTGGTGAGGGCCAGGGGCTTCCATCACATCCTCCAAGGCCAAAGCCTCCCCCCAGTTGATTTTTTGTGAGGAATGCAAACCATCGAGTCACTGTAATAAATCTGAAGATGAGGAAAGTCTAAAGGAGAACAAATGGGGATTCTGAAACTGACCACAGAATAACAAATCCTTCCTCTAAATAATCTCAAATTAATATTCTTCCCTCAAATTAGAGATTATTTGAATGAAGTCATAACTTTCTACTGACAGAAAGGAGCTGCTTTCTGACAGGGAAACCCTTACATTATGTTGACTCACATAATTAAAGATGAATGACAGGTGATAAAAGCCATGCACACTGCCTTTCAGCCTATACAATAATCCTGCTACTTAGGGGAACTTTAATGGAATGAAACTCTCAGGAAATGTGCAACAGGAGAGACTGTAGCCTTGGCCCTGTGTCTGCAGACAGATTCCCAGGTTTGGGAGGCAGAGGGTGTAATGGAAAGAGAGCAGTTTCTAGCAATGAACAGTTCATTTTGAAACCTCAGTCTTGTTGTCATTAGAAGTATGACCTTAGGAAAGTAACTGTCTCTCCAAGTCTTGATTTTCTCATCAGTAAGATGGGTGCAATAATGATACGTTTATCACAGTTACTGTATAAAAGGATAAATAATCTGTGTAAAAGTGACCAGCATAAAACTTGATGTATAGAAGATTCCCAAAAGGGGACCTTTCTTTTAAAAATATTAGCAAGCTAATTTCTAAATGTGGGGCCTGCTTCTGCATCTCTCAGATACTCAACCAGGTAAAGGGGAAGGGGGAAGGCAGAGAGCTAACAGCTCTGCATGTCATTGAAGGGCCTTGCCTATTGTTCTGAGTGAAGCACAGGAATCTTTGGGGTTAATATTTCTATCTACTTCCTAGTCTTGTTTTGAAGATCAAATGAAAAAAAAGGCATCTATCAAAGTTTAGCGTGGTAACTGACACATACAACTAAGCCATTATCATAAAGAATCCTATTATTATTTACTACTCTCATTCAAAGAGATAAAAGTGGAACTGGCTGGGTAAGAAGAAATGGAAAGATGCTGTGGGGTCACTCTGGCTGGCTCCAGTGCTGTCAGTCTTGTAGAGGGTGAGGAGGGTACAATGGAGGGTCTGAGGGGAGTCAGAGAGCTGGAGATGCTGCCATAAAGAATGCTGTCTTCCTCCGTCAAAACTCACAGGGGAATGGCTGAATACAGGATGAGATCATGCCTGTAAAATTCTTTGTGTTCCATGGGAGAAAGATGTCTTGCAATTTTAAGTTACTATTATTCTGAAGGTCAAATACCAACCTTTGAGATGTAGCTGGCCTCTCTGCAATATCTAGTTATGTTTTCACAGCACAGGAAGAAAAAGCCAACTGTTTATAGGCAGTACTATTTCTGGTAACCAAACTTATTTGTTTAAAAGACAATATTTACAAAGCTCACAAAATAGCATGTTTTCTGTCCACAGAGACCTGTTTTAATTAAAGCTCTACCTTTAAAATTCATTAATCAGTTCTAAGCGAGTAGGAGCCCACATATTAAATCTCAACATGTGCGTGTCACAGATTTTCTTCCACAGGTGTGCAATTATTTAAACAATTGCAACACTGACTTCTTTCATTTGATTTCAGTTTTATTTAAAAGAAGTGTCTAGCTAGCCTCAGGAACTTTGCTTTTTTTATTAGGCATGAACAGCTCAGTTGCCTATTATGTAGATCACCTCATTATCATTGTCACCTGAGCAGAGTCGTGACTCAGCGCAGTCCTGGCTCTCCTGAGGAAGAGGCGCTTGAAAGGGGCAGTCGACTATTGAGAGAAAAACATCACATATTCCCTTACCAGAAAGAGCTTTTGCTCTTCTACTCTCTATCCCTGGCTATGTCAGGAGGAGGAACGGTTGGAAGAACTCAGCAATGATGCAATAACAATACCCATTCCTATTACCATGGCGATTGTTATCAGCGCAGTGTATAGGCATTGTTGGGTACACACATTATATTTTGGAGCCTCATAGGAATCCTAAGAGGTGAGCATGTTGTCATCCTTATGTCTTAGATGAGGTTCAGAGAGGCTAGGTCACTGCTGAAACTCAGATAGTGATGAAGCCGCAAGAGAATAAGTGGGAGGAAATCGATTGGCCTTGCAATTCCTTTGTAGTCCGTTTCCACACATGAGCCACAGAGCCTGGCACATGCACAGGATGAAGTAGCAATTCATAACATAACACTGACATATAAGTCTAGGCATGCCAGCTGCCAGAGAAGCAGCACCCCTGTGTCCCACTATCTCCCTATCAACAATATCTGGGAGACCAAAGAGGGGGGCTCAAGTGGCACCCTGCAAAGAGATGGGACTTGAAGTTGGCTTGTGTGAGGGATGCAGAAGAACATTAAGATTGGTGAGGCCATGGCACAGATTTTGCCCTCCTCTCACAAAGCAAGTGAAGCAGCGATTTCCTAGAAGCAGGAGGCAGGCGTCCTCGGGACAGGCTGGTGCACAGAACAGTATCACTTAGGAGGCCACAGTTTCTCCAGACTCACTCTAAATGGGTGCTCAATCATGTCTCCAAGGAAAAGTAGCTGGCATGGCCACATAGAAAGACTAAGAAACACCCTCAGTAGCAACCTTATTCAGCCTCCTCAATTTCCACACTGAGATACTAAGGCCCATGGTTGTAAGTCACCATGTTTTATGTATATTCCATTTTCTTTAATGTCCAGAGAACAAATGTCAACACTGGAGTTCAAGATGGTTCTGTCACCTTGTTAACGGCATGAGCTCAACAAAATTACCAAAATTCCTTAGGCCTCAGTTTCCTCATCTATAATAAAGCACCTATTCAGCAACATTTTGTTTAAGAGTAAATGAGAAAATGTCTGTAAAACCCTTAATATAGTGCTTGACATCCATTAAGGATTCGGTATACAGAAGCTTCTTTCTAACTTTCCTAAATTCTATGGCATTTTATCCCATCATAATCATCTATTCTGTTGCCCCCACTTCTGATTTAAAAGCCAGCCTTCAAAGCTTCAGTTGCCCTATAAATATTGTCAGCTGACCCTCGCTATTAGTGCACACATTGGTGAAGTGTCATTCTCTGGAACCCTGCCAAATGGAGAGCCTGCCTCAGTGTCCCTGATTTGGAAATACCTCTGGAACAACTGATCCTCAAAAGGATTAACTCTAAGAGGCTTCTCAGGACAGACTTGTCTTATCAGCTTAGGTTTCTTCCTTGGTTACTTTTCTCATTGCTGAGAAACTTTAACCCAAAGTTAAAGAAGAAAATGTTTATTTTGGCTCACAGTTTGTGGAAGTTTCAGTCCAAAGTTGGTTGGCTCCAAGGCAGGGAGGCATGGCACAGGGCAGATGAAAAAGGTTCATGGCATGGCAGGCAGAAGGCAGCAATCAGCAAAGAAGCAGCAAACAACAAGCAACAAAAGGCCTCTTTCTGTCCTTTATATCCTATTCAGGCTACCTGTCTATTAGAGTGGATAGTAATCACCTCAGCGGGGTGCAGACTGAATCCTAGCATCACACCATGAATCAGTCTCAGCATCACATCCTTGATCCCAGCATCATGTGCCCTAGATCCAGCCACTTCCAAAAGCCCACATATAAATGCATGAGGCTTTAGGGGGGAAATCTAGACACAAGCCATAACAGCCATAATGTGCTGAGAATGTGGAGGGCATCCCCCTCAAGCTTAATACTTTATAGCAGGCTCCTATAGCCACCTGTCTCATTGTCTCAGCTGTGATATTGTGCCTACCCTTGAACCAGACTCATTCTTGGCATGAAGCTGGGTGAGAAGGCAGTGGTGGGGCTGGGGATTTAGCTCAGTGGCATAAGTGCTTGCCTTGCAAGTGTGCAGTTGTGAGTTTGATCCCCAGTACCAAAAACAAATACAAAAAACCATGAAGGGAGAATGCAGTGATGAACCAGGTAGATAGTCTTGGCTCTCAGGAATCTGAAATAACACTCAATTTAATAAAAGTCAGTACAAAGTCATTAGATCTATCTATTTGCTTATTTAATCAGTATGGATTTAGCTCATAGTGTGCATTGAGTCCATAATTAGATGTTAGAAATAAGCTGATGATTCAGAAGAATACACTGTCCCTGGCAATAAGATACTTACAGTCTAGCAAAGGGGACTACATAATCATAATTGTGTACTTCTCATTGTAACTACTCACTTGATGTTTATGTGATGGGGAGAAAGGATACAGGTTGCTGAGAGAACACAAAATAGAGGCCCTGACATAGCCTGGAAGATGAAGTGAGTTTCCCTAACGAAATAATATTTAGCTTGGAATCTGAAGGATGCAGTTATCTAGGTGTCTTAATTTTGCATTGTTATTACAAAATATCTAGGGCTGGGGATTTAGCTCAGCGGCATAAATGCCTGCCTTGCAAGCATGCAGTCGTGAGTTCGATCCCTGGTACCAATTAAAAACAAAACAATACAAAATATCTAAGGCTAAGTACTTTAAAAAAGAAAATAGGTTTATTTGGCTTATGATTTACATGGTCATAAAGTCCAAGCAGTATCATGATTGCGTTTCATGAGATTGCCCTGGCTGCATTACAACATGGCAGAGAAACAGAAGGGGAACTGACCCTGCACAGAGGGGACATATGTGTGAACAAAGAAGTGAGTAGGATAGGGCTAGGCTTGCTCTTTCATAACAACCTGCTGTAGTAGGAAGCAGTGTGATCCTTTGAGAGCTAAATTATCCCTTCTCTCTTCTGATGGTTGTGTCCCTAATTATCTGTTGAAAGCCCTACTACTTCCATACTGTTTCACTGAGAACTACGCTTTCAACATATGAGCCTTTGAGGACAAATTACATTTAAACTATAGCGCTAGGCAAAAGCAGTTGGAGGTAGGGTACAAGGTGGCAAAAAATATTAGAGGGAGAGGAAAGATGAGAGAAGTGTCCAGGAAAGGAAAGCATACACCAAGCTGAAGGAGTTGAGCAATGGCCAATGTGTCTGAGAGAACTACCAAAGAGAAAATAGTTTGAAATGCAGTAATGGATTTGGTGGACCAAGCTCACACAAAGTCTTGCATCCATGATAAGAAGTTTAGACTTTTACTGGCAGTGGAGAGCTGTTGGTCAATTTTAAGTCAGGAAATGACACAATCTGATTTACATTTTCTGAAGATGTGGTCAGCATGCTTAGAATAGCTGTGGAAAAGGAAACTAGAGGGAAAATGGAGAGACCATTTGTGATGTTATCTAATGAGAAATGACAGTAGCTCACACTGGCAGAATAGATAGTAACAAGGAATGAGAGAAGTGGGTTGACTTGAGATAGATTATTGGAATTATAACTGCAAAGAACTGATTATAAATTGGATGTCAAATGTGAGGGAGACAACGGTGTCAGAATTGCACACTGAGTGAATGAGAGTCATTCACTGGAGTGGGAAATGCAGGAGGAGGAGCAAGTTTAGAGTGGAATGAGAAAATAGTGAATTCACATTGAGACATGGAAGTAGGTAATTCCATAAACAGATCGGGAAATCAGGGTAAAAGTGCAACCTGGTGAGAGAAGTATGTGTGCTGCCAGTCCAGCACAAAGGTGATAATTGAAGCCAGGGAGTGAATGAACTCACCTATGGAGCATTTAAAGGGATCAAAAAAGAGGGTAAAACTCTATCTCAAAAACAGAACCCAGACCATCTTCAAAAATTAAAAGTCAAGCAGAGGAAGATAAATTTAAGAGATTGTGAAGCAGCAGCTAGAAATGGAGCTGGGGGAGTACTTCAATGAGGGTGTATTGATCTCTTTTCCATCACTGGCACAAAATACCCAGTACCCACAACCCAATTGCCTATGTATTTGAAGAAACTCCTCAGTAGCATTTGAAGCCATAGTGCTTACCGTAAGATAACTTGTGGATTACAGTCTTGATCTTACCCCTAAATTTCATCATATGTATATATTAAGATTAGAGACAAGTTGTGTTTAGAAATAACTCAAAGAACAGTTTTTATATTTTATTTTCACACTGAAAGCCAGTCAGATTTCTTTTAGCCTCAAAGAACACTTTCATGCAAAATTAAATGATTGCTAGCAGCAAGCTGTGCTTTTTTTTCCTAAGCAGGAAATGAGTTAAGCAAGTATTTATTTTTGTTTTATGGTTTTAGAGGATTCAGTCCATGTTGGTTTGCTCCATGGCAGGAGCATGGTAAAAGGGCATGGTAGTGGAAAGCTTCTCATCCTATGGCAGCCAGGAAACAGAAAGATAGGACTAAAAGGAGGACCTGGGGACTAGCATTTTAGATTAAATCCCTTGTGACCTACCTCTTCAGCCAGATCCCATTTTCTAATAGTGCATTTAGCTAAAAACTCATTAACAAATTAATCCACTGAAGATTACAACACCCAAATGTTCCAATCAACATTCCAAAGCCCTGTCTCTGAACATATGAGACTTCTGGGACACATTTTCATTCTAAACCTTAAAAGTGGGATGGGACAGTTGTCATGACAATGCTGAAAAATTGGCCCACCACTTGCTGTTCTCCTCTCTAATTAAGAGGTCCTCTTTTGGTGACTGGCCTTAAATTGTAGAATCCAACTTCAAGTTGTTTTCGTACCTTTGACCTTTTGCCAAGCTCACCCATAGATTGAAGAAAATGCCAGTGAGCAAGACCACCCTCAATACTGTTGATCTGTTCCTTCAGATCTCTGGGTTGCTCACGAATGACATTGCAGGCATTGCTTTTTTGTTTTTGTTTTGAGAAAGGGTCTTATTATGTAGTTCAGGTTGGTCTTGCACTCACTACATAGCCCAGGCAGGCCTTGAACTTGAAGGGATCATCTTGCCTCAGTCTCCTAAATCCTAGGATTACAGGCATGTATCACCACACCTGGCTTCCCAGGCATTGTTTTTATAATTAGTGCTTATCGTTAATGTGGTCATAATTGTGGACTCATATTTTTGTCCTTTTAAGGATTAATAATTATGCATTAGGTACAATTTATTTGTACTATTACTTTTGAAGGACTCAATGATGATAGTAGTTTTCAAGGCTATTATGATCACATAATTATAAAAATAAGTGAATGAATAGAAATATAAACCAAAATGATCTTAGATGTGAAGGATACTCTTGTTCTTTAATATTCCAGGTATCTTTCCTTTTAGCAATTTGTCAGTAACCTTCACCATTTCTGTATGGATACAAAAATTTAAAACACAGGATTAGATTACTAAGGCAGTAGATGTGAAAATTCAGGTCAATCTTACGTAGGAAATTTGATGGTGTAGAAATCATTTAAAAATGCACAGTTATTTAAAACCACAGAAAAATCATGATAAATTTAGTCGAATGTAGGACAATTCAGTTTTAATTTCAAAGTTTTCTGATATAAAAAGATGGAATATATTGAGAATGGATTTATTTCTTTGTAGAAGTTTATTACTTTGAGGACTGTCACTAAATTTGGTTTAAAAGATGTCATTACTGACTACTAAACATTTGGACAAGGTGGTTTCCTTTTACTCTCTAGCCCTGTTTGGATCTATTAGGAATAAATTGAGCAGTATCTACCCAGGTTGGCATCTCAAAAATATCATATAGGGCCAGGAATATAGCTCAGCACAGTGCCTGCCTGGAAGGCACCAGGTACAAATCTTTGGTACAAAAAACCCGCACAAACAAACAAACAAACAAAAAACACCCCACAAACAAAATAAACCCCAAAATAAAAAAACCAAAAGACCAACATATAACTATGGGTACAGAACATAACAGCAACTGTGGTGTGCGTGTGTGTGTGTGTGTGTGTGCGTGTGTGTGTGTGTGTGTGTGTGTGTATTCTGCGTTGTGCACTTTGCAGCATGGAGATGTGTGGTGTCTCAGGGAATTTTACCTGTTTTTCTGGGCTCAGCCTTCAGTCAGAAACTTGCAGAATATACCTTTGCAGCAAGCTGGGCACTTCATACCCACAATTCTTTAACTCAATCTTCAAATAACTTATAAAAAAATAATTACAGTATAAAATTGTGCCCTCACTACAATGTATCCCTTTTCTGGGGTTTAATCTGTTATTCAGATAAAGATTTGTTCTATAAGTCAGCTTTCTCCTTGGCTGGCCTCCATGGTTCTACTGAGGTTCACTAGTTTGTATCCTTGTTACTTCTAGTTATCCTATTGAAAATCTGCTCACTTATAAAAGCCCAACCAGTCCCTAACTTGTAATGTCTGCTTATGAAGAGAAAAATTGCTTTCAGTATAAAGTTCTTTTTTGTATTAGTCAGTTTTCCAGTCTCCGAGGCACAATAGCCGACACCCAAAATTTATCAATGGAGAGGTTTCATTTGGCTCATAGTATCAGGAGATTAAATCCATAATCAGCCACTCCAATGCAGGAGTATCATGGTGGAAGTGCATGGTGGAACAAAGATGCTTAGTTTGTGGTGACTGAGAAGGAGAGCATTGGAACGGTGCCCTAGAGAAAGGTGCCAAAGGCCATGTATAGGAACCAAGGACCCAGCTCTACAACCAACCCAGACATACCCAGAAGCATGTTTTATTAATCCTCTGAGTAAGTCCCAAGCCAATCAACTTGACAATCAAGCTTAACTGTCACATCCCAACCCAAGCACATCTTCTTAAACCAGTGATGGCAAACCTATGGCACATGTATATTTTTAAAATTTTAATACAAAAGATGTTATTGTATGAGTATTCAGGTTTAATTACAATGTTGGCACTTTGCAATAACTAAGTGGGTTTTGGGCTTCAATTTGGGCACTCATCTCTAAAAGGTTCCCCATTGCTGCTTTATATCATACTTTTATTTTTGGTACCAGGGATCAAACTCCTGACCTCCCACTTGCCAGGCAGTCACTCATGCCGCTATGCTATATCCGCAGCCCCTTTACACCATACTTAATATTCAAACAAACGCAAGAATAAGTTAATAATTCCACCTAGGATAATGCAGTTATCCTGCATACAAAAAAATGCAGTAGTCCCTTAAGTCTCAACATGTCCAGTATTTTTCAAAAACTCAAACTAAAATATTTTCTGAGACTCAAGGCAAACCCTTCACTGTGTATCTTGGTGCCTTTTCTCATTGCTGAGACAAAATATCTAATACCCAAGTTGAAAGAATAAAGGATTATTGTGTCTCACAGTTTGTAGTCCATAATAGGCTGGCTGCAAGGCAGGGTGGCATGGCATAGGTGCATCACAGAGAAGAAACAATCCATGGCGTGACATAGCAGGCAAATGGCAGAAAACAGCAGCATCAAGCCTGTATGCTTCCTATCCCTTGATAGTCTACCCAGGTTACAAACATTATCCACATCCTTAATCCCAGTGTCATATCCTTAATCCACATTGACACACCCCAGATACAGTTTTGAAAAGCCACAACTATGAGCACATGAGGCTTTGGGGGTACACCTAGATATAAGCCATAACACTGTGAATCTCTATGAAATGTAGAAAAAAGTTACATAACCAAAGGTATAATGGCAAAAATTCCTGTATCAAAGGGGAGGGAATATGGGGACAGAAAATAATAGGATCAAAGGAATATGAAAGCAAAACAGGGTAAATGTTGTACTTAAGACTCATATCTGGCATCTGGGTCCCATGATGATTAGATCTGAGTTCCAGAGGTTTTGAGTAGCCTCAATCCTATAGCCATGCTGGTTGCAGTCCACAGAGCTTCTCTCTTGGTCTGGCTCCATCCATATCCTGAAGCTTTCCTCAGCAGATATTCACATCCTGACGTCTCCTGGGGTTCCTTTTGCACTTTTGGCTTCATTCCGAAAGCTTCAAACACTGTCGTGGGTTCCTTGCATGGTCTCACAGGCTTCCCTTTGAAGTCTGGGTAACAGCTTTTATGACTCTATCACTCTTGCATTCTGCATCCTGGTAAGACCAGGATCGTATGGACAATATCAAAGTCTGCTGTCAGTGTAAACAGTAGTCAGGTCACCTTAGACCATGCGTGAAGCAGCCTTGAGGTGCCTGGATGATTGGGTGTAATGAAATGAATCTTGTAGAATCAATTTCTTGGGAGTTCCTGCTCAAGGGTCCCAGGGACTCTCTTCACTAGAGAAAGGTTGACACTTTTGCACCTTTGAACGAACATTCAATTGACGGGGTCTTGTTAATTTCTGAGATACTGTCAAGGCATCTTTTTTCTTGTTCTTTTACAAAGTACTTGATTTCTTTTCTAATAGCACTAACTTTTTCAGCAACCACTATTCCTTTGGCTCCAACATTATATATGGTTACTTTTGGACCAAAATGAAAATTTCAACAATTTTAATGCTCTGTGCTTTCCCTTCAATTCTCAGTATAAATCTGGCTAAAGCAGTCAGCAATATCCATGACACAGCCTGAATGTTGAGGTATGAATTCTGACCAGAATAATCTATCAGACTCTGCTTACAGTGTCCTAGGATCTAATTCTCCAAAATTCTTTCCATAAACCCATTGCAAAGTCTTCTGACCCCCCAAACCCTGGTACGATAAAATAATGGCTCCACTCCTAGTATCAGTTGTCTGTGCAGTATTAGTCAGTTTTCCTGTTTCTGAGGCACAATATCTGGCACTCACTGGTTAAAGGAGTTTAATTTAGCTCTCAGTTTCAAGGCATTCAGTTCACATTTACCTGGCTCCAAGGCAGAAGTATCATGGCAAAAGGGTATGGCATACCCAAAATACTTGGTTCCTGGTGGCTGGGAAGTAGAGCAGGGAACAGTGCCAGAGAAGAAGGGACCACAGACCAGAAACATTTACTATCCAAGATCACACTTCCATGACCTATCCAGACGCACCTAAAAATGTACTTTACGAATCCCTTGGGCAACTACAAGACTGAACAAGTTGACAATTAAGCTTAATCATTATATGCATATTCTATTATGGCTTTTGATCAGTAAAATAAGCCTTGATTCAGTTAAAGTGGCAATGACTTTGGCCCAATTGCAATTCCAATTCCACTTAAAACTTGGCACATGCTTTTTTCAGAAGACTATACCCTATCTCTCCACAGGCTTCCACAGCCCCTGTCTATGTCTCACTTATCAAAAAGTAACTACAGAAATTCAATAAAAAATTAGCCAACTAAGAATCAAAGAGCCGCCACCAACTGTCAAATGTTCAGATTCTTTTTAATGTCACAATCTTCTGATTGCAACTAGAATCTTTTTAAAAAGTACTTTAGGGCCTAAATACAGTTGAATAAATGAAAAAGAGAAAACTTTTCCTTAATTTTTTGAGAAGCACAGAGCCAACTACAGTATTCCATTTTATAAAGGAAAAGGAAAAAAAAGTCTATGGTGTCATCTTGACATTGAAACCTGGCTTTCTTTTAATTCCAACATCTGCTTGATTGTTAGTTTAGAAAATCTCCCAAAAAAGTTTCAAAATTTGATGTTGCAAGGTAACTGACTCTAAAGTCAATTAATTCTTAAGACTATTTAGCAATGAAATGAAACAATGGGTTATGAATTTCCAGGTGGGCTGTGTACTAAATTAAGTAACTTATCAGCAATGTACTTTAGATTTGTGACATTACTAATGTACCTTAAGAAAATCTTACAAAACTCAGAAACAATGAAGATTGATTATAGAAAGTTTATTTTGCATTACAAAAGGACTCTTCAATTTACCTAAGGATCCACCACCTCACCAAGAAGCTTCTTTAAAGAGTATTTGTATAAGATTTCTATTTACCAAAATAAAACATCAATTTGCACCACAGTTTTAAGAACTCCCTAGTGGGTAATATGAGATCCACCCTCTGTTAGATGATTTATTTTGGATTAGCTGGAGTGGAAGGCCACACTGGAGCACGTGTTGGCAGACTTCACCAGGACCCAGGAATCTACTGATTAATTCTGTGCTTGTATTTTTCAAATGTCCCAATCTCCTTTTCTGATTGCACCTCTGTGGAAGAGAATACTAAGAAAACAATCTTTTGTGATAATTCAGTTTGAAGATAAAATCTAATGTTATCTCACATTTTTACAGAATCATTCCACACCTACTCTCCTATTTTCTAGCACATTGACCATACAAAATTGGAGACTTTGGTGATCAGGACCCCCTGATCCATGGGGCTTGATTTTTATGCCCATCTTTAGAGTCAGGACTGGGGCTTTCTGCTCATTTGGGCTTGGATTACATAACTTTAAGTATATTCGTTAATAATTGCCTTAAAACATCCAAAAATTTATTTTCCAGCATAAGCCTCAATTTGTGACTGGAAACTTCTTCAAGCAAATTGATTTGTTAGCCTAAGTACTTATTTAGGGAAGCTGAAAGATGTATTTTAATGAGGTTACACTTTTTTTCACTGGATAGTTTCCAGAGAAAGAAGAAAAACATAGGAGGGGTGTTCTGCAATTCAGCAAAGAAAAAAAGAAGTGAGCAGATTCTACCATTCAGGAATTCATCCTGTTGTGACGAGACAGGATCTCTTTCCATTCAAGTGAAGGAAAAAACAGGAAAAAAAACAAGTGACCATCACATAAACGTGAACCGGTTCCCCTCATCAGGAGATGAGCTAGAGGGGAAGCTGGAAGCAGTTGAGCATATTAATAGAAAGAGCCCGTGGAACTTGGCAGCTTAGTAGAACTGGGTGTGAATCCGAGCTCTACCATTTATTCTTTGTAGAATTTGGGAAGCAACTTCATCTCTCTAATGAGACAATTCCTCACCTGGGAAACTGAAAGAATAGCATTAACATTGCAGTATTGTTATAAGTCTTAAATAAGTTTGTTTGTGTAAAAGGTTTAAAGATCACAGAGCCTGGAATATATAGGACTTGGTGCTGAATAAATGTTGAATTGATGAATGATTGCATAGGAATATCCAAACTAAGACTCCCTTTATTTCTTTCTAAAGCTTAAGCAACATCAAGAAACACATATGGTTGGCACATAGTAAAAGCCAAACATGTCATCAGGCTTTTGATGCAACTCTGAGACAGAAGATTGAGTGGTTTCTTAGGGAGCATTTATGTTAAATTACCTAGGATGGCTAATCAAACCTATATACCCAAACAAAGTTAGATTAAATGTGGATGATTGCTATTATTTGATGTAAGACTGTGGCTTTTGCAGTTAAGTGCAATACATTGGGTCGCTTAACTAGTACACCTAGTGACAGTGTGACTTCTTTACATCCAGGTTACCTAGAGGAAAAATGGTGTCACTGAAGAACTTGCTTTTCTTATACCTCAAAAGTATGCTACCCAGGACAACAGTCCTTTCCAGTCATTGTCAATTACTGAATTTTGTTCTCTAGGGGAATTGAAGAAGCCTCAAATGTTTTTCCTTTTTAATTTGCGACTCCTTTCCAAGTCACAGGAGTTCCAGGCTCAAGGAAACCTCCTTCTGACAGGTTCCCCTTTTTATAATACTAAATTCTTTGCTCTCCTTTTTTTTGTTTGTTTTGTTTTTGTTTTTTAGATTAGTTCAGTGGGAAAAGTGGCTAGAAATAGGTTGACATTAACATGTGTTCCACAAAGCAAAACAGAACATGAAACGTGCTTTGGGTAATGAATCTCTTTTTCATCATACATTTATATTGGAAAAATGATTAGCTGATTTCTCATATTCAAGCTGCACCAGCAGCCTTCTGCCCTGCTCCACAGTAGAACTCACCTTACCTCAGGGTGAGTGTGAGTGTTTTACTTTCCCACAACTGTTTCCCCTGAAATCAGGGCAGCCTTTCTCTTCCCTTATTTGCATGTGAGGGCATCTGCAGCTTAGTGCCATGGAAACATATTGTTGGATCCATGATCCTCTTTACATAAGGACCCCATTCTGGCTATCTTGGACCTCTTTAAACTAACATGAAGATTAGGCTGCATTTGTCTTTGGCCTATTCTAATCACCACATATAGCATATTTGACTTTCTGCAGTTCACCTTATACCTGTGATAGGCTCCACACACATTAGGATTCATCAGGCATTTATTGAATACAAGTGAGGAACCTTTGTTTGATTGACAAATTTAGAAGGACTCCCTGCATTTTTTCAACTGAGCTCACTCCTCCTTTCTCTTGGGTGCAATCACCCTGATGAGAGTGTGTGTTCTCCTCTGCTCCTGTAGGTAGGAAGCCTTTCTGCTGTGCTCTCTGTATTGAAGTGGAAAAGTCTTCATTGCTTTTGAAATTCATGTAACAGACATTCTGATTTGTTCTTAATCTGGTATCCTCTAGCTTGGTCTCAATCAGTAATGAATAGTATTTTAAAAATCCATACTTTACTGCCAGGTGTATTTCTCAAATTGTCCAGAACCTTCATTATAAAATGGATTGCTATTAATTGGGGCCATTAAGAGACCTCTATGAAGCATGAACTATTTGCCAGTCCAAATTGTAGGGAGAGAATAGTGAGTATCATCAACACAGATCTTGTATTAATGGGTGTTACATGTTTAGGTCTCTCAGGAAACATTTCTGGTATGAAGCGTATTTCTCTCACCATCCCTTATGCAGCACATTATCTCCGTGTGGTAGACCAGCTATGTGACCTTAGTGGCAAAGCCAGGTATTCTGCCCTACTTTCTTGCACATTCCTTTCCCTAAGATGACTTTGCTTGGAGTTGTGGTCCTAATAGATGACACTGCTGGTGGAGGAGAAATGGAATCCTGCATACTAGGTCTAACATTGAGATTTGGCACCTTGTATAAAGAGTATCTTCGATCCAACAATATATTTCTATGTTACTATAAGCTACAGATCCCCTCATGTGCAAATCTGTACTCTTGTCTATAGATCATATAGATGCCTGGTGGCAGAGTCAAAGGTTTTGAAGGTTCACTGCTTAGGATTCAATATTACTTCAAAGTCCTGGAAACTTTAAGACTTAATCAAATATCAGATTTAAATTTCCAAATAAACTCAGAGTTCCCAAAAATGTTCTATGCAGTGCACTCAGATTAAAGTTTTGAAGTTGTTCATTGTTCTTAGGTGTGCCTGTTCAGAACTGCAGCTCAGAGCCAAATACAGGCATACTGCATTGTAGCATGGCTTTCTTTATTGTATTTTGCAGATATTGTGTGTGGTAACCCTGAATCAAGCAACTCTACTGGCACCATTTTTCCAATAGCTTAGATGATGATTAGTGGTTTTAGCAATAAAATATTTTTGAACTAAGTTATGTATATTGTTTCTTTAGATATAATACTACTGCACACTCAATAAACTATGTAAATATAAACTTTATGTGCACTGGGGAACAAGAAATTAATGTAACTTACTTTATTGCAATGTTTACTTCATTGCACTGGTCTGGAACAAAACCTGGCAATACATTGGGACTGCCTCAAATAAGCAGTTTCAAGCATCATGCATCGACTAGGTGCTAACATTATGCTCAGAAGTGTGGTAACTGTGAAACTCTCCTTTTTCCAGCTCTGGCCAAATTTAAATGAAAAGCCCTGTATATGCAGAGCAAGATACAGAGTCAATCTCCACCAGGAGAAGGCTTCATCTCATTCTTGTTGCCTGCAGCTTGCTCTCTGATACATGTGAAATGAAACTTCAGGCACTCAGGTATCAATTGAAATACAGTTCCCCTACACCCCTTATTGTCTATGCCCAGTTACAATTTCTTCTCACCATTCCAGCTCCTTATTGATACTGGATCTCTGGCCCGTTCCCACTATTCACATTTATCTCATACTCAAAAATTTAAATGACACTGAGCTTTGCAATAATATTTTCCACATGATCGATAGTTATACTGCCAAAGTCACAGTCACATGTGACCTAAGACAAATCTCAATTAGAGTCAGAAGTAAGGATCCCAAATAAGTTGGCAGTGAAAGACTCTAAAAGTTATCGATGAATCCATGGAGGGAGTGGAAGAGATATAGTCTGCATTATCATCTCTCCTTTCTCTCTCACTGACCAAAAGATAGGTAAACAATGGTGATTATTTTCTGAACCATAAGACTGCAAGACACATGGTCGGTGAAACAAATGTTACACCACTTACAATGTGAAAGATACTCAAAAATAGCATTTGACCCCAAACATTGACAGTTTGATTTTACATTTGATTGCTTATGGCAGAGGGTAAAATTTGAAATGTCTACATGTTCCAGATATATAGTATAAGTGATTGAAATAGGCTAAATTTTAAAAAAGTATGGAGTGAAGTGGATGTAAGTGAAATGGAGCATGTCTGCTCTATTTAAAGACTTAACCGTTCAACTAAAACAAACTACAGAAGAAAGTAAGCAGTTTTGTGGGTTTTATTTATCTTAAGAGCCACCGATTTGCAAGAAACTTGCTTTACAAAGGTAACAGATAACTGTATCATTCTCAAGACTTCAAGTGTTTTTTTTTAATATCTAGAGGTAATATTCTGGATAAAGCATTCAACTTTATTTAATCATAGAACAATGGAACAAACATTAGATTTAAGAGTAAAAGGTCTGGGTTTTAGTTTAGGTCTTTTAAAACTGCTCTACAATACAGAGTAGGTCCCTTTCTTTTGGAATTTTAACTGAATTTTTACATGTTTAAGGTATATGTTGTGATTAGTTGACAAAATACACATAGAGGACAGATTATTATAATAATTAATTAACATAACACTCCCTTTACATAGCATGCAGCGGTAAGGGCACATGATCTACTCTCTCATCAAATTTCAAGTATACAATATACTCCTAATAACTATATTCCCTACATGGCACATTAGATCTTTAGGACTTTGTTTCCTCATCTCTAAGTTGCATGTGCTAGTTGACCTTTAAAGCACCATAGCCTTTTCATCCCTAACATCATTTGTTCCATTTTCAATCTTACCCTCAATAATTAGATTCTGGAACAGAAGAAGAAAAACATCAGAATACCAGTATACTTCCATGATATGCAAATAAGATGTCCATGAGAATGATTTGAAAGGATGCATTTTGCTATAACAAGTAGCGAACATGCAGAAAAGTGGTTTGGGATTGGAACTGGTGAGGATCAGCAAGAGGCAGCGTTCCACTTTGACCTTTTTCCAACAATGCTGACATATAGGTGTGACTTATGAATGTGAGCGGGGAAACAGGAAATGGACGCTGGCTAAGCAGTTTTGGTTCACCGTCAGTTGATTAGTCACTTCCTTCACTCCACAAATAGTGAGGATTCCAGCTTCTTGGAATGCCAGGCTAAATGAACATGGTCTCATGTCTTGGTACAGTTCATTGACAATCATTAAGCGGCATGAGTTTTACTGAAGATTGCACCCCCAGGGATGTGGTGGCTGAGGTATTTCCAAATGGTGTCCTTTCAGGTATGAATAAATTATATTAAAACTGGTTTCAGAGCCACAAGTTTCTACTTTGTGTGCTTCTGGGACTGTCTCAGGAAGGACACAGTGGAGGTTGAATAGGTAAAGTGTTAAGTACAGCAGCACTGCTCCTATGCAACCTAAATATCAAGATTCCTTACCTGATTTTACTTGAAAATATGGTTTTACTAGTTGAGTAAGCTGAATTATAACCTTATTCCCTAAAGATGTACACAACCTTATGTGGAAATCTGTTAATATTTTACTTTTACAAAACAATAGAGACTTGGCAGATATATTTAAATTAAATATCTTAAAATGGGCAGATAATCTTGGGTTCTATGAGTGACACAAATTTAATCAAACGATTCTTGTGAGAGGGAGACAGGAGAGTAGGAAAGACAGGAGGCATCATAAAAACAGAAGCATAGGTCTGAATAAAACAACCACTAGCCAAGGGATGTGGGTGGCCTCTAGAGACTGAAATAGGCAAGGAATGGATTCTCTTCTAGAACTTCGAGAAAGAACGCCTTGATTTTATTCCAGTGAGACCAAGTTTGAACTTCTGACAAGAACTCTAAGTTAGTAAATTTGTGTTATTTTTGGGTGGTTTGTTACCGCAACAACAGGAAATTAATACACTAGAATAAGACATCATGTTCAGAGGCATCTCTATTCAGAGATAGGCTTCCTTTATCCTAGAGGTACAGAGAGGTTTTCTCAGAGCAGTGCTGCCACACAGTTATTTCTAGGGCCCCTTTAGTCCTGCGACTGCAAGTAGAATCTTAGGTGTAAGCCACCCAAGGGCCCAAGTTCCACCTGCATCAGCTGCTCCAGGTTACAAGCTATCTCTTGATTCAAGTGTAGCTCTGGTTTCTTCCTCTTTTAGTGTGCTAATCCACCTCTGAAAGCTATTGCTAGGAAATTAACAATCAAAAAAGGATATGTACATGCTTCTTTTTCTCTGTCCCATTTTCTAAACTGGTTACATTAACAACTAATCAGAAGTTAGCGCTCTGAATTGGAGCTTCTTCTGACTCCAGAGGGAGCAAGTCAGCAAAATATTTAACTGAAAATTATATTGACCACCTCCACTCTAGCAGGGTTAACCATCATGAGGTGCAGAACGTAGTTGACATTTCCCACTGTGATTTGAGTATACTTGTGCTCCTGAATTTAAAACAAAACAGGAAATAAACAGTACATTGTAAAAATTTGTTACAAAGTGAGGTCAGGGGACGTTTTCTTCTTTGCTTCTTTCTATTTGGAATGGCAGGGCAGAGAAGAGGAAGCTCAGTCAGCCCCAGTGAGTCAAGTTCTCATTCTTCTTTCAAAAGCCCTTTACACATTTGTGAAATACAGACAAGGAGCTTAGTGTCAAAAAATCCTTTCATCTTTGAAACCTGAATCTAAGGTTGGATTTTGTGAACAAAAAAAATTCTCTTAAAATTTATGTAGACATTTACATATATAAACAAAATATCAATCCTTTATATTATGTTCATATATTTATGTGACCTCCATATTTATAAAAATATAAGAATATAAATCTATAAACCTTACAGGCATATATACACATAAAACATATTTATGTATAAACTGTATACATATAAAATATACACTTATAAAAGACATATATGAATCCTGTGTATAACTATATATTAGATTTGGAAATGTACAGTATATGTATACATGTATATCTGTATATGCATACTATATATATAGAATTTACCAAGTTTGACTGCCAAGTGAAGCTAATTTTAAAAGCTTCCACCATAATTTTATAAAAGACATTTTTTTGTGAAAACAAATTTAAAAGGATGTAATCTCAAAATAGTCTATTATGCTAGATCCTTTTAGCTTTATGAAAACCTTCCTGCCTTGTCTTTACATTTTCTCATTTAAAGAGATCAGAAATATGGTCAAAGACTGGAAAATGTCCCCAGATCTGCCTTTAGAATTCAGTATTCCACAGCACCACAAGTCTCTTCTCTAAGTCCTTTAATCGCAATGGGCGGTTGTGGCCTCCACCATGTCTGCTTTCTGCTGCTCTCTTCAGATCCTTATTGAAGGAAATATCTCTGAGTATTTTATTATTCTAGGATAAACAAACAAACAAAGAAACAAACAAACAGCACTACCTAAAAGCTTGAGCAGAGAAAAACAAGGACAAAATATTGGCAAAGAAAACTGAATTTGATGACTCGGAAAAAAATCAAATCAAAAGAACACTTGTGTGCATGTGCACACATGCATACACACATATTCGAAAAGAATGATCTAAGGCATCTGAAGTTTTGCTTCCAGCAGCTAAATCTGGGTCACATTTGTGTGACTCTGGTTCATAGTGAAAAATGCCATGGCATGGGTCTCTCTACTCATCAGGGCAGGCTAGACAGCTATTTTAAAGTCATTTCTCTCTAAATTTTTTAGTAAATGGCCCTGAAATGGTCATAGCTCAGACGTGGGGGCTGCTTATTGGTTCAGAGGGTGGATCTCTGGCTGGCATTGTTACATAGTGCTGACTTCTCTCATAGGTTCAGAAAGGTTATGTAAGTTGCCCAAAGTCATGGGTTGGCCAGTGGAAAAGTTGAGATCCCATCAATGACTGTTATAGTACACTGCTTACATTCTTAATCACAGTGATATACTGCCTTCCAAACAGTCTATTTCTACTGTAGCACAGGCTGTATGATGGTTTGGTATCCCATTCAACAATAAGTTTTTAAACTAAATAATAGAATGAGAATAATTTAGCAATTGTTGTAAAACATTGATGAAGTGTAAAAAGGAGTTCTTTGCAACTGTTTGTATAATGGAAATTATTTCAGACTGAAATATTATGAAAAATAAAGACTGCAAAAAATCAAATCTGGTAAGTCTATTTATTGAAAATGATCACAAAGGCAAAAATGCATTCAGTGCTTATTATGTTTCAAGCAATACGTAAAACACTATGTGTGTTATTTCATATGATTCTTAAGAAAGGACCACAATGATATCCAATTTACAGTTGAAGAAATTGAAATATGGAGAAATTAAGTAATCTTTCCTAGCCATAAAGCAGTAAAACTTGAACTTGAACCCTGATCTAGTGTCCAGCCACTGATAGCTTGTTGCGTGGGTAATATCAATATTTCAAGCATATAGATGTACGTAAATAATGATATCATGAATATTCATTTATTCATATGCAGTTATTACATTTTAACTTTAGCTAATATTTGTTTCAGACTTGATGTCTTTAAAGCACCGTTTAGATGAGAACCCAATTGTACTTTCCCAAACTCCACTTTATGTTCATTGCATTTTCCTGTTAGTAAGGACATTTGTATTAAAGTATCCATTTATATTTTAAATAATATTTCACTACATTATATATAAAAGTATAATTTATATATTATATACATATGTATTATTTATTTCTCTGTTGCTCAACATTTAACAAATAAGCTTACTCTGTATAATAAGGCAACTTGTTATTTTTATTCAACAAAATTTCCAAGATGATCTTTGTGGTGAATCTATATGGAATTATTTTTAATCACAGCATTAAATTTATCAATTGTACCTTTTAAAATTTGAATTTTGATTGTTTTGGCTTTGTATTATCTTGTTTAAGAAAACTCTTCTATGATCATAAAGGTTCTCTCCAGTGCCATTGATTTGTAGTATATGTAATAGAGATTTAATTTTAGGTTTCCTTATATACATAACATTCTACTAGGACCATGTATTGAATGATACTTCCTTTGGCTCACTGATCTGAAATGCCACATTTTATGTATAACCAGGTTCCATACACATACATATATATTTTTGGACTCTCTGTTCCAGTCTAGTAGCATTTTTTTCCTCCTTGCACCCTGAACCAGCATTTTAATTATTATAGCTTTATAGAAAATTTTTATATTAGGTGGAACAGAGTGAATTGCTTAGTTTTCCAAAATCTCTTACATATTTATCCTCTACTTTTCTTTTTTCTTTTTTTTTTTTTGGTACCGGGGATCGAACTCACAACCTCACACTTGCCAGGCAGGGGTACTTATGCCACTGAGCTAAATCCCCAGCCCTATCCTCTACTTTTCTATTTCCTGATATTGTTTTTAAAAGATAGGAATTGTTTCATCCTTTATTTTTGGAAAACTCTTCTGTAAAACTTTCTGAGCTTAGTGGATTTGTTTCTTTGCTTGGTGGCATATTTTTTAAAATTGTTTGTCTTTTTCTTTGTCTTGTTAAAATTTTCTTGTTATACTCATTCTCCTCTACCCCCAAACTTACATTTGATTTTGCTAACCCTCTCTATGGTTTCTTGTTTTCCACCATACTCATTAATTTTACAATTTTCTTCTTTCTTATTTACTGTGTTGTTTTTATTCTGATTTCTGGAGTTCAACACATATGTTGCTTATTTTCAACCTTCCTTAATTATTTTAATTAAATACAGTTAAGTTTAAAAAATATTTTAAATCATCACTTAGGAGGATAACACTGGATATTATAGTATAGTACTTTTAGTATCATGTAGATCTGTTGCTTTATTTTTAAATAATGTAAGAATATTAGAAAAGTTGCAAAAATAGAAAAATAATTCTTGTTTACCACATGTCAAATTGCACAAATGTTAATATTTTACCTTATTTAATTTTAGCATTCTTTTCTTTCTCATCCTTTATATACACACAAACACACACAGCAGCATGTTTTTAAACTGTTTTGTTGAAGAAAACTTGCTAACATAAACTCTCATCTCTTATAAAGTTTCATGTTTCCTGAAACAAGATCTTATTTTATATAATTATGATATAATTATCAAATATCAGAAACTAGCACTGAGACATTATAACCTATTTTATTTATATTTCAAAAATTGTCCCACCAACATCCCTTGTGTGAAAAGGATGCAGTCAGGATCATGCACTGCATTTAGCTGTCATGTTTTTTGCTCTCCTTTAATTTGGAGCAGTCTTTGGGCATTTCTTCCCCTTTTATGCTCTTGAAATTTTAGACAGTGCAGGCCATTTATTTTGTACAAAACCCATCCATTTGAGTTTGTGCACTCTTTCATCATGGTTGAATTCAAGTTATACAATCTTGGCAGATATATCACAGAAATTATATTTTCTTCTAATATTAGGAGATGCATGGTATCTTTTGTCACATCTGCTGGTGATGTTAATTTTGATCATGTTGGCATGATACTGTCTTTCATATTTTCCTACAGTAAAAATATTTTTTAAAAATTTTATTGTAAAGTGGGTAAAGCAAAACATAACAAAACAGAACAAAGCTGATGGAGAAGAAAACAACACAGTGACACAGATTTCAAAGCAAGACAACAGGAGATCAGCAGTGGCGACCATAATGTCTCTTGTTTTCTTCCAAATAGTGATTCATATCTTCACACACAATGAATTCATAAAGAAATAAAATAGTATTAAACTGATCAGAACAAAGTGATGAAGACATTACAGGTCTTCAAAACCAGACAATAGGAAAATCAACTATGGCTACCAAAATGTCTCTTGTTCTCTTCAAAATAGCTGTCCATACCTTCATGTATGTTGAAACTAAATTACACAAAACACACTAAAACCACTTTGAACAAAGAATAAAAGCATTAATGGATTTCACAGCACAGTTCCTCTGCTCTGCTTTCACCACCATGAAAGAAGCAGTTTTACTCAACCATGTTCTTCTGCCATGAAGTTCCTGCAAAGGAGCCTGCCAATTTTAGACTGAATTCACTTAAAAGATGATCCAAACTAAACTCCTGTGAGTTGTGGGTATGGTGTCCTAATGAAAAAAATGTGATTATATGATAATTGTATATTTATGGGAATATAGTGTTAGTTCAATACATATATACAATGTGCAATGATCAAATCAGGGTAGTTACAATTTCCATCTCTATTAATCAACTTCCCATTAGTCTAACAAAATACCTGAGATAATCAAATTTTTCAAAAAACATGAAATATATTTGTTGTGTCCTATGCCATAGTACAGTGACTACAGATGTATAGTTTCAATAAAAGCTTGAAAAAAGGATTTGGAAGTTTTTACCACAAAGAAATGATAAATAGGGAGATGCTTTTACCTACCCTTATTTGAACATTATACAATGTACATGTATATCAAGATCTCACATGGTACCCATAAGCATATACAATGTCTACATGTCTATTTAAAAATTTTTAATTACAAATTTGAAAATTTAAAAAATTAAGTGGCAATGAGATAATAGTAGCTAACACCGGACACTACACTTATTGTGAAGCACTAGTGTTCATAGATATTCATATAATTAATCCTCACAGTGGCCCTCTGAGCGATTTGTCATTGTGATCACCTATTACATGTAAGAACACTGAAGTACAAAGAGATAAATAATCTGTGGGAGAACACACAACTGGTACAAAACAGACCTGGAAAAGAAGCAAAGTTTGGTTCTAGAAGGTAAGGAAATCGAACAGGGAAGCAGGCAACAGGCAAGGTCTTATAATTATGTAAAATAACTTTCACTTTTGTATTTCAAATGATTTTTGGTGTTTTTCTTTGGTATGCATATAACGTACTTTGATTATTTTCACTCCCATTCTCCCCTTCCCCTTTCTCCTCTATGCCTGATTCCCTTCTTTATCTATACTTCTAGTTTACCTTTTACTTTGCCATCATCTTTCCTTATTTTAGGTGCCAGAGGCTGTCTTTATTTTGCTTACCATTGTTGTGTCTAGTACCACTTTTTTTTCCCTGCAAGTGATGTAATTTTGTTCTTTATTGACTGAAGAAAATTCCATGGTGTGTAAGTATATATCACTTTTTCTTTATCCACTCATCTATTGATAGACACACTGCTTCCAACTCATGGCTATTGTCAATTATGTCACAATAAACATGGGCATGAAGGTTTCAATAAAATACATTATCATTCGTTCATTTGGGAATATGCTAAAGAGTGGTATAACTAGGTCATATACTATTTCTGTTTTTAATATTTTGAAAAGTCTCCACATGGATTCCATAGTTGTCATAGTAGTTTACCTTCCTACTGGAAATGTAGAAGGGCTCCTTTTTTCTTTATGCTCTCACCAGCATCTATCATTTCCATTGTACCCGTGTGTGTGTTTGCATGCATGCATGTCTGTGTGTGTGTGTGTGTGTGTGTGTGTGTGTGCATGTTTGTAGTACAGAATAGTGATATTCAATCATGGGAATCTGTGCTTGACTGGAACGTATCGTGATTATTTTGAATCCCTTTACTCCCTAACTCTTACCTTCCCCCTCCTCCTGGTTCCCTTTCTCATTTCCAAGAGTCTTCCTTGTAGATTCTTATCCTCTCTCATTTATTTTATTAACTTATATTCAAAGGCAGCATTATATATTGTTACATACATATCCACGTGTATAGTTCACAATATTCATGATTCACAATAGCTAAGGAAGCTAATGAAATAGCCAAGATGCTTATCAACAGATAAAAGGATAAAGGAAATGTGGTATGTATACACAATGGAATATTATTCAGCCATATAGAAAAAAAGAACTTATGGCATTTTCAGAAAAATTGATGAAACTGGAGACCATTATGTTAAGAAAAATGTGCCAGATCAACAAAACTAGATATTATGCTTTCTTTTATTTATAAACTTACATATAAATAAAAGTTTAAAAAATATTCTTAATGGTAGCCATTCTCAAAGACGTGTGATGAAATCTCAGTATAGTTTTGATGTGTATTTTATCAATGGCTAAAGATGTTAAATACAGTTTTGATATACTTATTGGCCATATTTACTTCTTTTGAAAAGCATGTCTATTATTTTGCCCACTTATCTATTGTGGCGCCCTTTTCTGTCCATGCCACATCCTAGTCCATCCACGCCTTGTGACAAGGTCCATGGGTGGAGGAGAGCGCTTCAAGGAATCGCTTCTCCAGGAAAAGGACATCGCATGTGGGAATTTGGTGCGAGGATCTTGTAATGTTTTGTACTGATAATTGTAATTTGGGTAGTTCACATATATATATTTTCATGTAATACTCAATATGAAATCTAAAATAGAAACTCCAGAGGAGTTACTAGAAACCCTCTAGATAACCCCTTTGTGAAAACTAATTGTGAAATTTTACCTTCTGTGAGTAGTATGAGAGAGTTTATACAAAAGCTTTAAATGAAAGAGCTCATGGGGGAGGATTTACAAAATTCCTGTGAGACAACTGCCCTGAGACACTGGACAGGCAGCCAGAGACAGGCAACTAGGACACATATGTTACGCCACCGGCCGCCTAAGACAGGCACAGGACCAATTGCTGTCCTGCAG